>WOVY01009806.1:0-306133 GCA_013436015.1 Rhipicephalus annulatus
GTTTATAATCGTTTATAAAAATCATTAAGATAAACATTTAAATAGACACCCTACTGAAAAAAAAAATATATTGTCCATGTATCTGTGTGTGTTTGCTGCGAATGCCTTCGAAAGATGATAGTCTTCTGCGGGCCTTCTTTCGTGCATAGCGTCACATTTTCAGTACAGCCTAAGAAACACTAGGGTGTTTATATTAACGTATTTATGTATTTTTAGTAAATGAATACACCACCTAATACTTGCATATGATGTTGTGCCTGAGATATGCATAATACTTCCTTTTGATCGACAATGTTCACAAGTATGAACGCAGCAGCCAGTTCAAGATGGCTTGGCAGTCAGCAAGTGCTTAAACTTTGGCCAAGTGACTGAATTGTGTGACAGATAGACTGAAATTTCTGCTTTCAAGTATTACCATAAAATTCCCTGCTCAGAGAAAGGCTATCGTCTGCAAGAAACACCCGGGAGCCCTGTAAAAAATACCAATGCAGCAAACAATACAACTGGGTCTAAAAGAGCAAGAAACAACTTACCTAGCCATATAAAGAGCCATTTAATAAAAGATATAAATTTCCGAGTGGATGGAGCATAACATGGAAGTAACTAGGTTTTTATCTAGTGTGGTATATGAACCCTCTTTGTGCACATGCATAATGTGTACGAACAACAATTTCTCAGGGAAGGAGGTTTGGACCCCAGGTTATCCTGCTTCCCTAGCTATGCCTATGGGGTAAAAGCATGTTGAACCTGATCTGAGGGCAGGCGCATAGCCAGCACTTTTTTTAAGGGGGGGTTTTCACCCGCACCTTTATATTTGTGTTCGTGCCGCACATCCGCATTCAAATGCAAAATTTTCGCAGGAGACTTCAACCTCTCCCTCACTACCCACCTGGTTACGCCACTATATAACAACACAAAATTAATTTTGGAAATATAAAAGCCACTTGCAGAACATCAACCTTATGTAGCATGATCATGCAAGCCATAAATTGGAGGCTCTCGAAGTGGTTGGATAAACGGCATGTGTGCGATATATCTATACATGCAACAGGCATAAGATACTCTGGAGAGAATGTGACCAATCGCACTTTAAGCTGTATAAGTCTATCTATGCATTTGAAATTCACAATATTGCTAATAATATAAATGCTTTCGGTTTGTTTCCTCTGAATTTTATTGGCCTGCTGTCTTCTGCCCTGCGCGCTTTGTGAATGTATTGGGGAAGCTTTGGAGAAAGCTTGTCTTGGGAGAAAACAAGCAGAGTTAAACATGAAAGATACATTTTTGTCAACCAAACAATGCAAAAGGACAAAAATGTACTTTGTCACTAATTATAACCTGACTGCCCGTTGTTTCAGGACAGGAGCTCAGAGGAAGACAAGGGATGAACAACTGTATGCCTGGCGACTCAACGCAGCAGCAGCTAATATTTAGGGCGTTTCAAATTTAGGAGAATGTATGTGATTCCCCATGTGGCATACGTAATCTCCCTCATAAGCTGGTCTGTAACAACATAGTTTATTTGACCACTCTGTGTGCTACTAATTAACTGGCCACTTGTTGGTTATGTATTTTTGACATGCTAACCATGTCATTATTTATTGTGCAGCTCTACTATTACTGTACATATTAATAGAGAGAGATATATATGTCATTGTTGGTAATAAAAGATTTAATATTAGGCCAATTGTGCATCGTCCTGTTTCACTTCTTTGCTGCAACCTGTATGGTTGATTGGAGCCCTCAGTGCACGCAGCTCACGACCGAAATCGGCGAATAAAAAAAAGCAGCTAGAATTCATGGTAGTTCAATTTTGATGCAACGTGAAGTAGTAGTATGTATGAGCAACAGCCTTTGTTTACTGCAGTTTAAATGCACTTGACTGTTGCTCAGGCCGACCTCTCTGCCTTTCTGTAAATAAACTTATCTCTCTCTCTCTCACTTGATTGTAGTTATCTTCGAATGTAAGTGTGATGTACTATAGTGCACCATCCTGAGTTTTGCCTGGGGCAATGTAGCGTCTGTGCTGGTGGTCAGGCCAGTCGCCTCACTGAGGCGTGTATCAGCTGTGATTGTGAATTGCAAATGCCTTGGTACATATCTCACCTGATATTTCAGTCTTCCCCTGTCGTCTGGAGGACACAGACAAATTTTCGATTGTTTCCAGGATCGACCTATGTATGTTGCACGCTCCATCAGGTAACCTTTGTTATCTATACACTTGCAAGAGAAGAAAACAGATATTTCAAATAATAATTTTTCACCTCTATTGTACACGGAGGAATATTCAGGTATCACTTGCTCTTTCACCGAGTGTGTGTCCGAAAGTCCTCAGTAATAAGGGGAATGTGATGTTAGCTAGTGGTTATCGCGATTCAATTTTCTGTAGCGACATCTTAACTATAATGTCTAGAGGCAACATCATATATTTACAGAAATTAAATTGACTTATTAATTGAAGGAGACGCGCGCATTTGTGCCAAACAGGGCAGTTGAAGTCCTTTCTGTGAAGAAACCATTGCCGCTTTGAGAGCTCCAAATAGCAGCCTCTAGTAAATATTGCGGAGCAAGAAAATTCAACCAGGCTGAAAAAAAAAAAATGAGAGAGAGAGGGGGCCGATGGCCGCACGACGAAGATAGCGTCACTGTTTCCGACAATTTTAGAAGTTGTGCTAGTTCTACGCAATGCGTGCAATAATCTCAAGCGTGACCACTGAAGTAGCGTGTTTGATGAGCGGTTCGTTGATAATAGGTTCATAATGGCCCACTCATTTTGGACAACTTTTGGACAAGTTTCGGTTTCGTTGGCAAAATTGTCAGATTTCATCACTCTGCAAATCTTACCTGCGGTCATATTATGAAAATCTCAAATCGGCAATAAACTCTTCGCAGCTCAGCCTCTTATTTTGCACGACAACCTGTCCCTGTTAATTTAAGATCAACTCGTACACAAATATTGCATACATTTAGTTAACAATAATCCCTCAGACGGAGTTGATCATACAGTTAATATACTGTCTATGGAGGTGATCAAAACTTTACGTTTATTATGTAGCTAGAGGACAACGCTTCTAACGGGCTGGAGCCCTCACCTACACATCCGAAAGCCCAAAAGCATTTCATTCTCTGCATTTTCTGTGTCCACCATAGAGTTTTCGTGTCCACCGTCGCGATTTATCGCCACCAGGTGTTCCCGCGTTGTAATCGTGGTCTCGCGCATTCCCGACTCTCGAGCTCCACTGCCTATAAGCGCGCAGTTTGTGTGCGAGAGGACGCATCTTTTGCCGCGCCGTTCGAGGAAGGTTACTGACCACTGCGAAAGGGAATCGCAGAGGAATCGGCCGATTCGCCAAACGACTTCCTAGGACGTCAGCTGAGAACTGCGACAACTCGGCTGTGTTGGCAGCTGCTAGGTAGGTCAGAGTCTATATTTGTCTTTTTCGTCTTCCCAGCGCCAACGATCGAAAACTGACCAACGGTTTTGTGGAATCAGCTCAACTATTATTTCCTTGTGGACCGTGTACTCTCCGAACTCGGCTCTGCACTTGCGCCATTCAACAAGTCGGATAGGCCACAGTTAACTGCGCAATTTTGTATCGACCCGTATTTGTGTCAACCAACCGTCATCTTAGAAGCCTTTAGCGCAACTAAAAGCGCTCGAAAGTGGTCATATGCTTGTTTTTCTGGCGACTTGGGAGAACAAGAGGTGGGTGGGGCGCACGTGCCTCCCCGCCCCCTTTCTTCTTTGCCATAACATACAGAGCACAAGTGGCACTCGACCGCATCTGCCTCCCCGGCTCCTACATCAGGTTCCCTCGGCCCGCCCGGAGAAAAAAATTTGCGGCTACGCCTTCGGTCGATAGGATATGATGACTTAATTTTTATATTTATTGCATACTTCAAGCTTCGGGGATATTTAAAGGCTCATAGGTTCCTTTGCGAGTGATAGTTATTGGAATAACGTGCTGTTCTTGAAGAGAAATAAATGGTCGCACTGCTTGAAATTTGGCCTACCGACACCTACCATGATGGCACACTAGATGTGGCATTTAACCGCTAAGTGTGGTGTCCTAGCTTTTCTCTGTATCGGCCATATTTCAATTACTTGAAGCAAGTATTCTAGTGTAAAACCATTTAGGAATGTGCTAACTGATCCTAAGTGGACAAAATTAATATGCATTCTTCCTCTGACATACATTCCCACCCACTTGATAATTTCAGGAGGCTATTTCTGAAATATTTTTGTTCGAATCGTTTATGACAAGACTTGTATGTAGCACAGGCACTGCAACTACACGGTTTGTTACTAGGGCACATTAAGTAGCTTTGTAAGTAATGTAAAGGGGATACAAAATACATGTTTACTTGCATTTGTGACAAACTCTACTCTGAAAAGAAAATTTAGTAGCTTAGTTAAATGTGTGTTGCATGCCCATTCTTTTGTGCACACTATCTGGATATGCTGAAACTAATGTGCAGCCAGTGTCGCCATCCTCAGCCTGACTATGCCCACTGCAGGACAAAGGCCTCTCCCATGTTCCGCCAGTTAACCCAGTCCTGTGCTTGCTGTTGCCAATTTATACCCGCAAACTTCTTAATCTCATCTGCCCACCTAACCTTCTGTCTCCCGCTTGCCTTCTCTAGGAATTCAGTTAGTTACCCTTAATGGACCAGCGGTTATACTGTCTACATGCTACATGCCCGGCCCATGTCCATTTCTTCTTCTTGATTTCAACTATGATATCCTTAACCCCGGTTTGTTGCCTCTCTTCTTGTCTCTTAAGGTTACACCTACCATTTTTTCTTTCCATTGCTCGCTGCGTCGTCCTCAATTTAAGCTGAACCGTCTTTGTAAGTCTCCAGGTTTCTGCTCCATAGCTAAGTACCGGCAAGATACAGCTGTTATATACCTTCCTCTTCAAAAATAGTGGCAATATACCTGTCATCATTTGAGAGTGCGTGCTAAATGTGCTCTACCACCTTCTTATTCTTCTAGTTACTTCAATCTCGTGGTTCGGCTTCGCGGTTATTACCTGCCCTAAGTAGACATAGCTATTTACAACTTGAAGTGCCCTATTACCTATCTCAAAGCGCTGCTCTCTTCTGAGGTTGTTGTACATTACTTTCGTTTTCTGCAGATTAATTTTAAGTCCCACCTTTCTGCTCTTCTTGTCTAACTCCTTAATTATGAGTTGCAATTCGTCCCCTGAGTTACTCGTCAATGCAATCGGTCATTGGCGAAACGCAGATTACTAAGGTACTCTCCATTAACTTTTATACCTAACTGTTCCCATTTTAGGCTTCTGAAAACCTCCTGTAAGCATGCGGTAAATAGCATTGGGAAGACTGTGTCTTCCCTTGATTGGTATTCTGTTGCTTTTTTTATGGAGCACTATGGTAGCAGTTGATCCCCTGTATATTTCTTCCAGGATGTTTATATATACTTCGACGCCCTGATTCCGCAGTGTCTGCATGACTGCTGATATTTCTACTGAATCAAATGCCTTCTCGTGATCTATGAAGGTTATGTATAGTGGTTGGTTATATTCTGACCATATATTACCCGATGGATAGTATCGATGTGTTCGATGGTTGAGTAGCCTGTTCGAAATCCTGCTTGTGCCTTTGGTTGATTGAATTCTAATGTTTTCTTTACTCTGTTAGCAATTACCTTTGTAAATAGCTTGTATACTACAGAGAGAAAGCTGATCGGCCTTGTCATTCAAGTCCTTGCAATCTCCTTTCTTATGTATTAGGAAGATGTTAGCATTCTTCCAAGACTCTGGTACTCTTCCCGTCAGAAGACACCTCGTAATCAGGGTGGCTAGTTTTTCTAACACAATCTGTCCTCCATCTTTCAGCAGATCTGATGTTACCTGATCCTCACCAGCAGCTTTGCCTCTTTGCATGCTCTCCAAGGATTTTCTGACTTCTTCTATCATTAAAGGTGGGGTGTCATCTGAGTTGCTGCTAATTCTTATGTCAAGGTCGTGGTTGTTCTGGCTACTGTACAGATTTCTGTAAAACTCCTCTTGCTAATTTTACTATTCTATCCGTATTGGTAGTTACTTTGCCTTCCTTGTCCCTTAGTGCATACATCTGGTTTTTGCCCATCCCAAGTTTTCTCTTCACTGCTTTGACGCTTCCTCCGTTCTTCAGAGCATGTTCAATTCTCTCCATGTTATACCTTCTTGCATCGGATACCTTACGCTTATTAACTTCGAAATCTCTACCAACTCTATTTCGTCTGTTGTACTTGAGGATTTCGTGCTTTGACGCTTCTTAATGAGATTCTTTGTTTCCTGGGACAGCATGCCAGTGCCCTGTGTGACTACAGTACCTCCAACTTCCACTGCACTCTCCGTACTCGTCAGATTATCATTCACTGCGTCAACGCTAAGGCTGGTTTCCTCGATTAGAGCGGAGTACCTGTTCTGAAGCTAGACTCTGAATTCCTCTTCTTTCTCTCTCAGTGCTACCTCATTGATTGCCTTCTTGTGTATCAATTTCTGTCGTCCTTCTTTCTTCATGTCTAGGAGAGTTCGAGACGGTACCATTCTATGGTCACTGCATCGTGCCTTGCCAAGCACTTCCACATCCTGCGCGATGCCTGGGCGTGCACTCATTATAGTCTGAAGGCTCCTCCATGTTCACATACTGTTTCCTCGTTTTCGGTAGAAGGTATCCGAAATCCGTAAATTATTGCATTCTGCGAATTCTACTAGTAGCTCTCCTCGGGCGTTTTCTAGCGTCGATGCCATTACCTCCCACTGCTTGGTCTCCAGCCTGCTTCTTTCCTACCTTTGCATTGAGCTCTCCCATTTGTATAGTATACTGTGTTTTTACCTTACTCATTGCCGATTCCACGTCTTTATAGAAGCTTTCAGCTGAAGCGTCGTCATGGCTGGATGTAGGCTCGTAAGCCTGTACCACCTTCATCTTGTATCTCTTATTGAGTTTAATAACGATACCTACCACCCTTTCATTAATTCTATAGTATTCCCCTATGTTGCCAGCTATGTTTCTGTGAATTGGGAACCCCACTCCCAGTTCTCTTCAGTCAGCCAAGCCCCGATAGCAAAGCACGTGCTCATTCTGTAGCACTGTATAGGCCTAATTTGTTTTCCTAACTTCATTGAGCCCTATTAAATCCCATTTAATGTCCTGTAGCTCCTCAAATAGTACAGCTAGACTTGCGTCACTATATAAGATTCTAGTGTTAGAACGTTGCCAAGTTCAGGTTCCAATGTATGAGTGCACTTACGAGCCTATGAGTGCACTTATGAACGAAAGTACGTGGAACAGCGCTTCACAGCATAATATTTCTGAACAAATCGGAATGACAACCCAATACTGACAATTGTGCTGACTATTTTAGACTGACCATGCTCATCTATATTAATTTAAGTGTAAAGGCAGCTGTTACTGTTTTTGCACGGTACATTTGCGGTAATGGAAGGAAAATACAATCAAATGTTGCCTTTCTCAGAACAAAGAATGATTCCTTGAAGTGGCTGTAGTCTTACTCCCACAGTCGCTAGCAATTTATTTTAAACGCATATTCAAGAACTCGGTCTATCGGCGAGCTTAGAGAAAAAACCGGAATGATGACGGTAAAAAGAAAAATGCAACTTAATCGACTGAAATTCTTTTTATACATACTACACACAGATATCGGGGTTAACCAAGGTTAACACATCATACTACAGAAAACTATCTCATCCGGGACTAAACATTCAGAAGATCTTCCACCAATCAACCACAGAACAGATTTATTCAGGTATTCTTTTTTATTCGGAGCATTGATGATTGGAATCGGTTGCCTCAAAACATAGTCGAATGTTCCGATCTACAAAGTTTTGAAAAGGCTTTCTTAGAATATTTGTGAACAATTTATATTGCTTTAGCATTTGCTCACCCTTCTATTGTCTTGCTGGTTAGCCGTTGTCTGAATATGTTCAATGTATTATATCACTTCAAATATTTTTTTTCCCCTTTCCTTTGGTGACGTATACGGGATGTATTCAAACCTTTTATTTTACATATATCGGTAAGATGTACGCAATGTTTCCTAATATGATTTCGCGTTTCCTTTTCTTATTCCGATATGTTGTGCAATTCTTGAGTGTTCAGTGTTAAAATTGTATTAGCATGTACTACGTTTGTACATGAGAGTTATGTAACCCCAACTCCCGTCTTGGCTTAAGTGCCGACAGTATGAATAAAATGAAAGAAATCTAAATGAATATAGCAACCTAGGCCAAGAAAATGTTGAAAATATGTCTGAATATTACTCCTCACTGTTTTCGACAGGTGACCATTTTTAACTGTGTTGTTATGAAGTTATTTATTGTTAACTGTTATGGTTGTCTAGTAATGGAGCTTACTAGACAACCATAGCTGCCTTACCCTCTCCCTCCATTGCTTCAGAAGCAATGGAGGGAGAGGGTAAGGCAGCAGGTTTTTTATCGCGTGGCAAACACATTTGTGAGCAAGCGTTGACTGGGCTTCACTTGAAGTCGGCTACCAGCAGTGATACTGGAGCAAACGATGCCTGTGAATAGAATGAGTGCAGCGTGCACCAAGTCGCACAAGGCTGGGTCACACAGCTGTGCCAGGATGGGCACCTGGCATGGCTAGGCTTTCATTCCTTCACCGTTTTCTTTTTACCACTCTCTGCGTAAAATGTGCTCACAATTCTAACTTTCGCGAAAACTGATCGGTGTGCAAGTTTCCATCTCGGGTAAGACAATACCGAAAATTTGCAAGGGCTGCAGGTATCTAAAAGCAAGGTCGGTAAATACCTGGTGCACACACGCGAGACGGATATTAAGAGAAGATTTAGCGGGTCACACAATAATACATGTGCTCAATCGTAACTACCGCAAGCGTGCCGCGTATGCGATTTTATGGGCACTCGCGAAAACTGTTCCCCCCTGGTGGCGCCGCAGCGGTGGTTCGAGAACTAGACTTGTCGCGCCGGTGTTGGAGCACGTGGCGGGCCGAACCCGTGCGCTCTTTCATCCAGCGGCCGTGGCTATGCTCTGCTAGCATGCCTGGATAGCCTAGTGATTACAACACTCGCCTTTGAATCGCGGAGACCCGATTGAAGGCACGCCAGTCCACGACATTGCACCGCAACAATATTCTATCTACGACACATGGCAAACCTTGACCACAGTAGCTCTGCTGTAATGAAGTGAATCTAATGAAAGCATACAGTGTACGCTTCGCTGGCTCTGTCGGCCAACTTTCATAAATGAGCGGATTCAGTGACCTGCCTCGCCTTCATTGGGATGCCAGAATGAGTGCTGCTTTGCATAATGAATAATTATTGCTCCAAGGCACACCATTCATTTTACCTCTGCAAAAACAAAATTGAATTTTGTTAACACTCCGAAAGCTCATTTTGTGTGTTGCATTTGGTTCATCTAATAACCCTAAGTAAAAACACTGACATATCGGATCTTATGCGTGAACGTTTCTATCTCAACCAAAATCTTGAAATATGAAACTCTGTGCAGCTTGCTATTAGAATAGCTTAGCCATTTCAGAGTTAACGATTCAGTTAAGCTAGTTCCTTTACGTGGCTACACCCACAATAGGTCTTACTAATGAAACAGGCTTTTGCATTTGTAGGTGGTTGCTGTTCTACCTCTAGAGA
The DNA here is from genome assembly GCA_013436015.1 of Rhipicephalus annulatus. NCBI lineage: Eukaryota > Metazoa > Arthropoda > Arachnida > Ixodida > Ixodidae > Rhipicephalus > Rhipicephalus annulatus. The sequence continues at coordinate 9,665 of WOVY01009806.1, forward strand.
TGCCGCGAACGAAGAAACCAAGGCCACGCCAGTCGTCCCTGCTCCACGGGAAAGCTCTGAGCCCCGACCAAATAAAGTAAGCAGGCACAATACATTGAAAAACTCTGGTGAATCTACTCGCAAAGCAAGCCACGCTTTGCAAGCCCTCGGTAAACTGATAGTTCAGTCTATGTTTCGAGAATTAGTCCATTTCTTTTACAGTGATTCTGTTCTTCATGGCACAGTTGAGGGTTGGGCCTCACTTTCTATGAAAAAGTGTGGGGAGATTTCAATGAAAGTTTGGGCTTGATTTTTTCTGATGCTAAATCTAAAGCCAGTTTATATTGACAAATTGTAGTCTAAGAACTCCCAAGTCAAATATGTTAGCTTTCTTGCAAGTTCTTACTTTTAGCTCTGCGAGATGACAAAGTGAAAACCTTAACCCTTTTGCCCCCCCCCCCTCTTTTCATCTCTAAACTTCCGTACTTTTTTACCATTCATAATTCATAATGTTTGAAATAAAGTGTAGAATGCACATAACTAATTGGGAAGCACATACAAAATATGTAATAGGCATGAAAAATAGACGTAAAAGTCCACATTTCACCGACTCTAGTAAAGGTTTACATATATTTTTTTTATTCTACAATAAAATATTGCAGTTTAAGTTAGATAATTGCATTCGCCATACTATGGAAAAAAATTTGGCCCAATTTTTATGCAGATCTGAGCACTATAATTGCCCAAAAAAGGAGGGGCACATTGACAAAATAGCAAAATTTGTGTTTTAAGAAAAACGAGTTTTAGGTTGAAATTGAGTTTTTATTTATGAAAGATATTAAATCTCGCGAAAATTGCACACCAAAAAGAATAATCCTTCTTGTAGTGGCCACTGCGTCTAAAATACACCAACCCCATGAGTTTGTTTCTCAGCTTTTTCGACCAGACTCCTCGCAGACATTTCGCTCACAGACAGGGCCATGAAACGCTTGCCAAACTTCTGCTCCATCTGGCAGAGCCTTGTGCCAACTGCAAGCTAGGAAGAAGTTCGACAAGACTGCGAAATCCAAACTAAGTCCAGTGTCATGCCATTTTGGGGCCATGTTTGTGCCACATACCATCGTACATAATGGCAATGTTGTCCCTGCTATGTTCCCTCACTGCGAGCTCTTTCACCTCACAAGATTGGCGGGGACGTCATCCATTGCCGAATCACGAGCTTTCCAGCTGACGGGTGTGAATGACTTTTGATGCATTGGCTTTTGCAAGCCAACAACTGCCGCAAATCGAACCAGCTGCTCGTAGCCTATTCCTACAGAGCACGCCGCACAACGGCTTTCACTTGCGAGCAATGGTTTTTTTTCATTCATAACGGAGATAATTACACCAGAAAAGCATTGTTCAGCTGCGCTGCTCGACAAGATATGGACCCCGCTAATAGGCTTCACAGCACATACAGGCGCGCAGCGGCCAATGGCGGTCCCCGATCCGTGCGACTTGTTAAGCCAGTTGCCGCGCACGAAAAACGCGCAGAAGCGTGCTTCTTTTTATTATTTCTTGCGCCCCATCAGCGAGGGCAACTGTTGTTACTTGAAAAGTCGGGCTCGATTTTTCGGCTGATGCGATGAACAATGGCAAGCAGCGGCGCATTATCGGCGGCAAGGAGCTCGAGGACTGCACACTTTGGACCTTTTGAAAGGCACCTGGTGCTCTTTAGATACAATTTTAAAGCATTTCCAGTTAAGTCCCGACCTGTATTTTTTCGTAACAGTAGATACTAATCTTATCAAAACAGGCAAAAATAAAAAATCGATAATTTTGAAAAAACCTCGCATTTTTCGACCCGCATCTGCCCTTAAAGCACAATTTGTAGATCTAAACTGGCCCATTGTTTCTCTTTAGTGTCTCTTTAAGGCTCGCTGCTCGTATGGATGCATGTCATTTCTGTGTTTCCGGTATATCACTAACTGATCATTTATTTCTGTTCGCTGTTAGAACCCCATGAACTTAATTTGCGAAATTTCTTGCCAAAGAGTGTAATAGCACCTAATTTACGATAAGTTTTTTAGGTTTTCCCCATGCTGCATTGCACAATGTCTTTTCATTCCTATGCCTGCCTGCTAATTGAAAATCTGCTTCATTTGATCGATTTTAAAGTGTCCTTTGAGATTTATTTAGCGAGCTTTTACTCTAATATCAATTACAGGCCAAATTCTACTTGCTACATGCACTCAGACTTTATCTTGTAGCATTAACTGGGCCAGCTAACCACTGAGGAGCACTTGTGGTGTAGCGCACGTGTAATTTGTTAATGACTTGCTGCTTCCTCTCTGTCTGGTGATATGCATACTAGAGAGAAAGGGCAGCTTAGCACGGTGTCGGGTGCACATTGCACAGTAGACTTGTAATAATTCAAATTTGGATAATTGGTACTTTCGGTTCATTCAAATAAAACTTAATTTTTTGGTTGGCCCACTATTCTTTCAATGTGTATAAAAGCCCCTTAATTTCAACTCCATCATTCGGTTAATTCATACTTTTTGTGGTTTTATACTAGAAAATATCTGCTGCTTTCCCACTACCATTAACAAATTTGCTTGCTTATATAATCCTAACAGTCTTAACATGGAAAATAAGTGTCTCAGGCCTTCAAGGAAAAAGGCTTTGCTAGTTAAGAAATGTTTAAAACGAAGCACACGCATGGTAAACCACGATGTTTTTCAGCTGCTATAGAGAGCTTTGTGCTGAAGGCACATACCTATAAAAATGAAGCAGTTGGCAATTCACGATTTCTTTGAGAGGTCTGGTCAGCAGTAAATGGCCGATAAACATGGGTACCTTACACGTCTGCTTTCTGTTCATTGCGTGCAATAGGGGTATAAGAATGCCTAAAAAATTTCAAATGTGATAGTCAATGCTTAATTGTAATGTGTGGCTCACCTCACCCACAGCCATGTCTGAGCACATCTCATAATTCAAACTTCTTGATAATTCAAACAAAATTCAGGGGTCCCTTTGAGTTTGAAGTAACGAGAGTCGACTGTACAACAAAATAGCAACCTCGATGGCATAAACACGTGCCCCTCTAGGTGTTGCAGAAGTGTATGCTGATGATTAAGATGAGTACAGGTCCTTGAATTTTTGAGCAATAATTTTTGCAAGAGGTTTACATTTGCTGACTCCACTTGTGCTGGATCAATGTAGACACTGCAATTTTTAAAACAATGGAATCATTGCACTCGTATTTATTGCATGCGAATGTGACCGCCAAATAGCATTTTTGTTTGTAAGTTGAGGTGAGATGTGAAGCTGTTGATGAAGCGTACTTTGCCGCATGGCTGTGTTTGCCATTGTTTGCATGATGCACTGCATCATATCCCTTTGTTGCAGTGGTGCGAATTCGGCATCATGCAGTGAAGCAAACTTGGCATTGCTGAGTGCAAAGAAAGCCTACGATTCACTCAATCTTGTTCATTTACTCCTACTGTGTGGGATTCTCCTCAGATTCTGTGCCGTTTATGCCAGCGTGAATTTTTCTTATGCGGTTTTTGTCTCTTGTGCACAAACACTATTTGTTGCGTTTTGGAAGCATCGCAGTACAGTAAAGAAGCACGACGTGGGATGCTGCTCAGTACGCTTGAACAAACTTTGGTGCGATCTTGGAAAAGGTAGAATTTTTGTCTCTGAAATCTGTATGAACCCTGGCATCTTGGCAGATGAACTAATCGAACGACTCGCTGGACTTTTACGGTGATCCTTCTGCAAAAACTTTGAGAAATCTTTTCTTGTTATGAACACGCAGGTACCTGGAGTGCATGGTCAGAGAGCTTGAATGCACTCTGGAGAGTTCGCGTTTAGCCATGCAGGAGAAGACTGACAGGATCTGTCGCAACGTCGACTTGTGGTACGACAGGATTATTCGCACAGTGCCGGAGGTAAGCTGTAGTTTCAACATTGTCTTCCTCATGCGGCTGGTTGAGGAGTGTGAAAAGTGTCTAAATGTGCAGGTTTTTTGCTGTGGGCAGGATCTGGATAACATCAGAGAAGGGCTTCAAAGCCACATATGTGTTCATGCATGTGTTTTTTCTTTAGTGTGTGTGTTTGTGTGTGTGTGCGCACAGGCTAGACGTCGATGTGCTTAGGTCTAGGTACACATTGAACAACACCAAGTGGTCAATATTTCCTGAACCCTCCACTACATCTGTCAATCACATCATGGTTCTGGAATGTAAAGACCTAGCAGTGGTTATTGTGTGTTTGTGTGTGTTTGTATGTGCACATGCCTATTGCGAGTTCTGAGTTTCACGCTGAGATAGAATTGCTTGAGACGGCATAAATCGGTGCCAACATTCTCAATTTGCACAGGAAATTCTCAAGCGGCCCTTCAGGGAGGTGTGGGATACTGCTGGTAAGTCATGGATCCCCGTACATGATTCCTTTTCGCCTAAATGTCATATGCACGTTTTGCCAAATCAAATGGCGGGATGGTTCCGGCTCGCATGTCGCTGCACTGCGCAGTTAATTTGATTGTTCAATCACAGTTGAATGAGAATCAGAGTTAGATCGGTCATATTCCAGTGGAACGTGTTCAATTGAACCGGGGGACTGAAAATTTGTTAGAGTTAAACCAAGTTCAAACCAGAAAAGTAGATATAATGCTGTCTTTCTGCCTGCAGGCATTGGGGTGGTCGAGGGTCAGAACTGTGTGTTCTATCCTGCTGATAATTTGCTGCAGGCATTTAGGTTGAGCAAGCAGAAATAACTGGCCACTTAATGTGGAGCCTTTCTACACCCTTAAAGGGCCTAAAGCAAAGGAGTAAATGAGTTTTGAGTTATAGTTTTTTTTTTGGAATGCAATGGCTAATTTCACCATCATAAATTAATTATAAGAGGGTAAAAGTGGCTACTGTGCTGCTGTTCAATTTCGTGCCTGAACTTCAGTACTCGGATCTCACGAGTGTGACATAGAATTGCATAGTAATTTATCTCGGCCACATTGTCCTCGGAGTTTTTTTGCAACTTGCTTTGAGAGCTCCGATTTCCTCGGTACACAATGCAATTTGTTTGCCTATATAGAGTTGCGCAAGTGCTAGCAGACTCTATCAAAATCTACGTCATCGTTATGTCAGGCTGCGTTGTCTCCTGTGTTTTTTTTTTTTTGCCCATTTTCTTGCTTTTTAAGTGTTTTGTAGCACCAATGTTGCTTCTGGTATCGTCAATGTGTAGTTTTCAAAGCTTTTTTTTTTTCTTTTCACTCTCTTGAACTTTTGAGGCTGCATCATTGAGCAGCAATGCAGTTACTTTTTGTCTTCCGAATTAAAAAAAAAACTGCATCTTTTTGAAAGTCGGTACATACAAGTAAATAAGTAGTACATTGCTGGAGCCAGCTGTCCTGTTCTTCCACTCTGTGTCAGTTTGAACGAAGAGTTTTCGAAATATTGAAATTCTGCTGTACAGGGGGTTTCAAGGAAGTTGGCAGTGTGAAATCTCTAGAGTTAGAAAAGGGTGGTATTCAAAGCCGTGAAAATTTGAGCGGGTAGTCCTTCGCGCTTGGTTTTGCTATATTGGAGCTTTTGCAACAGATATGGGTTTTTGTTTGCCATAACTTGTTTTGCTCATATTTTATTGACGTGCCAAGAATGAGTTTGGAGTGGAAACAGCTGCCTATATAAGAAGCTTCTTGGGTCCCATGCCACGTGGCCACTTTTTCATGGCTGCTCTTACGAATAGTTCTTCTGCAGCTTTGCCTATGTGCAGCGGCTTGACCACTATGTGGCGTTTTAGAAAACAGCCAGAAATGCCGCCTTGTGACAGCAGCGTGAAGTGACTATAAAACTATGTCTCTGGGAACATAGCCATATGCCAGCATGGGTGATTCTTCACCAAGGGTGGCCAGTCTGGTCTTTAAAGGGGATAAAATTAGATGGCTCCACTAACGGAAATAGTATTGCCTGTTGCATTGATGCAAACCTATTTTTTTTCATGAGAGGTGGGCTTGTCTTATTTATTCATTTCTGCCGTCAAAAACACGAACGGTCTGATATATCTTGCCACGTGATCATTGATTGCTGTATGTGTCCGCTAATTTTTCTGTTTTGTTGTTTTTTTTCGTATTTAAATATATTACTCCATAAAAATGTAGATATAGGTGTTAGTTATTGGTGTGCATTAAAGTGGCACTGCCTTCGCGTGGCATAATGATCTCTTGCTCGTCATCACGTCTTAAACAACGCCTGCGTGCTTCTGCACCCGTGCATGAATTTTCCAGGTTGCCAAGATTTTAGAGTCACTTAGTTTTGCTACCTGCACTTTGCCTTGGCAATGAGTGCTGCTATTCGACACGGCCGTGCGCATGTGCAGTGATGTTTCCGGTCACTTCGCTTGTCTCGTGTATCGAATATTGATGCCAGGACAAGTCGCCCGTCACACAGCCGCAGGCAACCTGCAGGCATGCGCAACACGCTACAAGTTCGAGGAAGGTGTACAAAGCCACATCATCTCTTTATAATGGCTTATTTTCAAAAACTCTGAAAGCTCAAAAAAAAAGGGTGGTTAAGCATAGTTACAGGAACTCCTGTCAAAGCAGAATGACAGCTTGCGCAAATCTCGAGAAGGGCCGGCAGCATTGCTATCAATTTTCAGCATTGCTAGAGGAAAGATACGTCCATGTTTAGAGCATTTCAGATTGAAATGTGCAGCTTATTAAATGGCTACGTGCTTTCGAGATTAACTACTGCAGCTACACACTACAGAGGGTGTTCTTTCTGTTGCCATAAAAAGCCAAGTTGAGAAAAATATGTTGTCGATCCCTTTACTATTCAGCCACGGTTGGTCTCTGCACTACTTGCAATTCAGAGGAACATATGTCGGATGCAGCAACACTGCTACAATGGTGAAGCGTTCGAAAAGACTGGTGGATTTGGGGCAAAGACTAACCGCGCATGGTATTCTGCAAGTACAATTACGGGAATGGTCTTTCTCTGCCCATGCTGATTAGAAAGTACTACTTGGTTGTCGGTGATTACTATTGGAACATGTTTGCTGTCAACGAGTGCACGCTGAAATGGACAGTACACGTAGCAAACTCTCTCGAACATCTCTACCCTCCCTTCCATATTTACTCTTTTGTGCTTGTTTTTGTACACCATTGAGAAAATGCTTTACTTCTAACTTTTTAGAGCTTATTTCTTAATTTTAGCCATTGTTAAAAGTTGATTGATTTCTTTTCCACTGATCCAGTGTTCATTACGAACATGTCTGCCACCTCATCAGTGTCAGTGGCAAGCACGTCTTTGCCTGACAGTGAAGTACCACTGGACCCAAAGCCCTCGACGGCCACTACGGTGAGGTGAGTCAAAATTCCGTTAATACTTCTCCAGTGTTCGGTGCCTTTAATGGGCTATAATAAATGGATTGTTGAACAAGTTGGCAAGCTGGTGAAAGCGAGAAAATTGCTGTAAAGAAGCCATTTGCAGAAGCTCATTTAGTGGTCAGTTATGCCTTATCAACACTTCATTGTTATTTATCTAGAAGTGTTCTCTGATTAAGAGTTTTGTCACTGCAGGCTGTTGGAAAACTGAACTTCTTGAAAAGAACATTGATGTTCCCAGATCCACTTTGCTTTCCTGTCAACCCTTTATCGCTACAAGCGACATGAACAGCATGACGCACAGTTAAAGCTCTATACATATTACAGTAAAAGCTCGTTAATTCGGATTTCACAGAACCGGAAAAACTGTCCGAATTAACCGAATGCCGAATTAACGAATGAACAGGGAAAACATTTAAACTCAAGCTGCAGAAGCATACCTTTATTTGTTGAAGTGTTTTGTAATTGTCGTCTGCGTTTTTGCGCAGATTCCGGCTGACATCACAATTTTTCTTTACTGTTCCAAATGGCCAACAGCATGCAAGTTGTCGGGAGTGTTCAGGCAAGCGTCCTGTAATATTAACAGCGCCTCTGAGACTTCCCGTGAGGTGCGATGATGTCGCGGCTGTATCTCCTCGCATGATTTTTTGTCGGAATCGTGGTCTCCATGGGCGCCCACGACATCATTAATAATCTCTTGATTGATCAGGAGACCACTGGTGGCGACACCATGATCAATCGCGATGCAGTCCTGAAAGGTCACATCTGTGGGAAGGACAGCATCGAAAGTCGGGCAGTCATAGTCGGTGAACTCGGCTGACACCTCCTCGATGCCATCGTCAGCTACTGCTGCATGCTCGGGCCTCACAAAACCGCTGTGCCGAAAACAGTTGGCGATGACTTGCGGCGGAGTGTTTTTCCACACATGGGCGATGATGTGCACTGCGCCGAGTAAGTCCACTTAATACAACTTTCCAGCTTCTGAGCATAGGATCATTCGCTTTAGCAGGTGCTTGCGGTACTTCGACTTCACGTAGTGAATGATAACCTGGTCCATCTGCTGAAGAGCAGACGTAGTGTTGGGCGGCAAAGAAACTACTTTGATGCTCTTCAGTTCGACTGTACAGTTATGGGCACTGCAGTTGTCAACAACCATAATTATCTTGTGGTCCTTCGACGTGAAGTGCCGGTCCAACTGCTGCAGCCAGCGGCGAAAAATGTCCGATGTCATCCATGCCTTGCTGTTCGCCGTGTACTCGACAGGAAGGCTTTTGACATTCTTAAAACAATGTGGCTTAAGCGCCTTCCCGACAAGTAGTGGCAAGCGCTCCGTGCCAGTCATATTGGCAGCAAGAAGCACAGTTATCCTTTGCGTGCACTTCTTGCCACCTATGCACGCGTCCCCTTTGAAAGTCAGTCTTGTCAAGCAGAGCTCCGAAAAATGGAGCAGTTTCATCTGCATTGAACACGTCACGTGGTTCATATGCGGCGATGTGCTCCAGCAGCTTCACATTTCTCCACTCGGTGGTCACGCTTTCGTCAACACTGGCCTTTTCGCCGCACACACTCCTGAAGACAAGTTCGTGTCTCTCTCGAAACCTCGCAAATCACCCTTCTGACGCTTTGAACAATTCAATGTTCATCATAGCAGCGTACTTCTCACCTTGCGCCATGGTGAGTGGTCCGCTCAAAGGCAGATGCGCGTTGCGACAGTCGGTACTCCACCGGAGCAAAGCTTCTTCGAGCTGGGGATGAGCTGCGGTTCGCAACCGTTTTCTAGAGGCATGAAACTTCTCGCTTTCAAAGGCTTGTCGAATCTGTTGTTCATTTTTCACGTACGTTCCCAACATGCTCCGCTTTACGTCGTACTTGGTCATAACCTGCTGTCGCGATTCGCCGTTCTTCAGTGCTTCCAAAATTTCCACTTTAGTCGCCAAGTTAATCGCGTTGCAGTTCTGCCGCTTTTTCGGCGTTGCCATCACTGTAGCGCACGATGGTGGTGGCATGCAAATACAGTCGCAATGTAAGAAAAAGAGAACTCCGCAAGAAGAGATGGTTCCGACACAACAACATAAGGGAAAATGGCGTCGGAGGCGCTGAGTGGAGAAGAAAGAAAACGCCGACGTTCGGTGACGCTGCGATTCCCCCCACTAGTTGTTGATGATGGCGATGCCACTCGGGTTTCGGTTTCGCTCCAGTGATGCCATAGCTGCTTTATCACACTTTTGTGTAGCAGCAGCCGTCAGCATTCGTCCGAATTAAGCAGTGCGGAGCCGAATTCCGAGGAAATAATGAAGGTTTGGTCCCATAGATTAACATGCACTTTGGCCGGGACCAATAGAGCCGTCCGAATTATCCGAATTAACGGGTGTCGAATTAACGAGTTTTTACTGTACGAAGACGGTGTAGCTGAAACCTCCTCCATTATATAAACTAAGTTATTTGACAAGATTTTCGTACAAGGCAAACATTTGCTGCTGTATTCTTCACACGAAATGTGTTGTAGAAACATTAAAGTGGGGTAGCACTATAAAGAAAGCATTCCATTAACATTTAAAAGTACATTTTCATAAACCCAATATCTGCGGACCACAAGTTTATGGGCCCCGCCGCGGTGGCCTAGTGGCTAAGGTACTCGGCTGCTGACCCGCAGGTCGCGGGATCAAGTTCCGGCTGCGGCGGCTGCATTTCTGATGGAGGCGGAACTGTTGTAGGCCCATGTGTTCAGATTTCGGTGCACGTTAAAGAACCCCAGGTGGTCGAAATTTCCAGAGCCCTCCACTACAGCGTCTCTCATAATCATATGATGGCGTGGGGACGTCAAACCCCACATATCAATCAATCACAAGTTGATGGAGCTCTATCCGAGTCCACTTCGCAGTGCCATCAAGAGTATTGTCTTATTCCACCTTTTGGTGACTAACACATTCCAGTAGCTTCTCCTTTTTTTATTTGATTAGGTACTGTAGCTCTGCAAATAAATCGCAACACCAGGGCATCATGATTTTAGCCAGATACTTAAGCCTCAAAAGTTACATTTTTAAAGAAGCGGCAATTCATTCACAACATATACATGCAAGCTTCATGTGTTACAATAGATACGCCACCGGAAAATACAGCGCACATTTTGACTCGATGTCTCCTCCATACACATTTTTTTGACTCTGTGTTTTCGCAGGTATTTAGTGTTCATCGCGGAAGAGGTATGGGTGCCTAGTGATGAAAACTCCAATCGGAATCTCCTTTCCGTGTTGTCTTCGTTATGCATAATCATTTGCCATTGATGACCTGCTTTCTTATTGTCTGCTTTCTTAATGAAACGGTTATGAGACGAGCAAGAAGTAGAAGCATGCAAGTTGGGCAGCCTGCCAACGCCATCGTTGTCTGTAGGCCACCCTGGCCCTTTAAATAAACGTCATTCAACCGCAACTGTAACAGTCTTGTGGTGGCGGTGCTGGGTACTTCGACCAAAATGACGTGGCAGCTGCCGCTAGGTTCACGACGAAGCAGACTCCTCCATCGACTCCCTCCTCTTCTACTACTTTTTTGGCTCGCATGGTTGCAATGTGATGCTGCTCCGAAACAGTGTGCCCCTCCCCCCTTGATTATTTCCACGGTCAGGTACTTGAATTTCATGTGCTTGCGCTGGAATGAAATAGAATTTTTTGTCTGTTCGGCAACAATACTGTTGACATGCAGTAATAACTTTTACACCGCATTATACTCGGCAACATTACATGATATTAATTGTAAAAGGTATGACTACATTGTAGACACATCTATTATGTAGCGCAGTTGAAGGCTAAATCATTCAAATGATCTTTGCCTACGAGTTTAATGAATTTATGGGCTCCTTAAGGGTGAGATTTGCTTGCCGTTGTTGGGCTTTCCGATCTGATGCAACCCAGATGGTACATTTTTGTCAGCCAGATGCACTCAGTTTTGGTATCGTCTAGATTGGAGGCCTCAGTTGTGATGATTATCTCAAACTATGTTTCCTTACAAGATCTTTAAGAAATGGGTACGCCATAAATTGTCACCTCTTACAAGTTTTTAGTATAAACAAGTACTCGCTAGTTAACCTAAAGGTTTTTTTGTTAATCTCTCATTTGAGTTACTTTAGCAAAATTTTTCCGCTCCTGCATTGAGTTTGTATGCGAAAATTGTATTGCACACGTATCCCGAAGGAGTATGGCCACCAGCGTGGGTCCGGTCTTAGCCAGCCGCAGGGCACGCGTTAACAGTCATCGTGGCGAGAACACGATACTGCTCAAAGTCTCAACAGTTTGTCTGTGGCCATTGAACGCAGTACAGCCCGTTGCAAAGGCGCGACGGGAAAGCAAATAGGCTTATCCATGCCACGGGCACAAATGTACTCCACAGGGTGCCGCAGGCACGTCTCCGCAGTACAGGTGATCCACTGAGACACCGGGACCAAGGCCCGGCTGCTCGAGCAAGGGCAAAGGCGCTCGCATTGGCTTTGGAGGGAGACGGGTCGGCATAGCTAGGCCACGCACTACGACACCGTACCACCTGAACTTCTGAATGGTTCAGTCCTTTTCGCAATAATTTTTCCCTTCATTTCATTGCAGGCAGAGAGCGATTCTGGCGAGTGCAAAGGCCAAGAAGGTAAGTGCATCATAACTCAGTCATTATGAAAAGCTGAGCTCATGTCTCGTACTCGCAAACAAAATATGGAATACAAGTGTGAATTGGCCAATGCTGTTTAATTTTTCACTCAACAGATGAAACTAATATGTTGCTTCATACTTGTTGCGAAACACCACATGGCATAGAATGTTGTAAAGTGGAGTTGTGAATGTAGACGTCCTTCTTGGGGTATCAGCTGTCTGTTACAACATGGAATCATTTATGGCAGTAGCGGGCATCCCACTTCTGCGCCCAAGTGCACCAAACAAGCTTTTTTTTGCTATCTTTGCGAGCGGCGTTGAAAGAAAAAGGGTCTTTACATGGCAGCGACCGAAAAGGGAGAAGCGTGGCACAAGCGCGTCCCAGATTGGCATTTGCATACCTGCCAACTCTCCCGACTTTCCCATAAAATGTAGCGATTTCGATGGCACGTACAATTTTACAAACCTCGCCTGAAGTTCACGATAAATATTTTATTTCGGATAAAAAAAAATTTTTTGTAAAATGGCGTGGCCTCCGCAATTGGCTATAACGCATAGCCGTAGCTGGTCACGGAGGCCACAAAAACGACGTGCTATATTCCGCAACCAAAAGAGAACTTTATGTATTGGTGTTATCATCACATACTTGCAAAGTCTCCCGGATTGCGACCGTTTCTTCCATGTGTAGGGTTGCCATGATAATATCCCGAAAATCTAAATGTGTGTGCGAGATCTGGCTGCATTGACAAAAAAAAGTCGCAGCTTTGCCACAAGGGCGAAGCAATAAACGCGATGGCAACAAATTGGAAGGTCAAGCGCAGAATAGCAAGCAGATTAAAATGTGCCCTGCGTTTCCCATGCACAAAGGGTGCATGAAACGTACCTACACGTACAGATTTATGCGAATAAGCGCCTCGGTTGTTGCTTCGCTGTCTGAAAAGCGCGCCCTTTTCACCAACAGAGGCTGTGCAACAATTGCAGTGACCTTTGTGCATTCGGTAACTACAACAGCGTCGTTCCGCTCAAACTCCAAGGCTAGCCAAGACTTACTATGCTCCCCACTGCAAAAAAAAAAGCGTGCAATCGAGCGTACCTCCCCCCCCCCCCCCCCCGTAATCCTCTACGCGGGCCAAAGTACGCGTGAAAGATGAGAGCCGCCGCGCGCTCGCTGCGCCACATTGCTGATAATGCTGATAACACGATGGTTCCCCCCCCCCTCTATATGCCCGCCAACAGCGGTAAATGGTAGATATGAATAGCTTGCCATTTGAACGTTGGAGGTACCGCTCGCTGGCTCAATGGTTAGCACCTCGCATTCACGACCTGTAGGTCCCACGTTCAATTCCGCGCCAGTCTTTTTTTTTTCTTTCTTGTACTTTCATATATATAGATTACGTATACATATATGATGCATGACCTCGATGCCGGCGGGGAAGTCAAGGAGAGTGTGTCCATATCATTGTTATCGCAATAAAATTCAGGCCAGTCTGGTTTTACGAATTTATCTGTTGGCAGGTATGCATTTGAGAAAGAGCAAACATTACGCCCAAGCTTTTCCTTTTCTTCTTTTACTTCTTCGCGTGCAGCGTTTAGGTGTTGTAGGTGCCGCTGGGGAATCGGGCATGGTGCTGAGAGCATTTTCGGAGCGCGGTATGTTCGAAATAACAGTCGCAAGTGCTTGCACGTTCGAATTACAGGGCGTTTTTGCCCGTTGGAAGAAACATAGGGACCACACAGCATCGGTTCCGATTAACCAGAAGTTCGAATTAAGCGTGTCCAAATTAATGAGATTAACATTAGTCAATTATGCTTTCATAATTCCAAAATCGCCATGCTTGCCACGAGAACTCTCTTGGTAAGCAAAAAAAAAAATGCAAGAAAAATTCTGGTGGCTTCACATAGTTGTATTAATGTGTCATTTGCCAGGACTTTATAAATTTTGACGTTTTTTCACCTACATAGCTCTTACATACTAAAAACAAAGTAAACTGACTTCTGAGGTAGCTCTAGACTTAGTGTACTAAGTCTCGAAAAACTACTTTGAGCGAATGTCTCTAAAGTAAAAAAAATACACATTGAAATTCGTGGTATCGCGTGCAGAGATTTCGGCGCGTAATTCAGAAATAATTTTTAAATTAATGTATTACCAATATTTTCTCCCCAATTAATAAACCTGATATGGTGAAAAGAGCGACCTGAAACTTCTCAAAGCCTTTTTCGATCTAAAAATAATCTTTGTTCTAGGTCAGCGTCTATTTGAAGTGTTTGGCATAGGTATATATTCATAATGGAGCATTTAGGAGAAGGAAGTACCTCAAAGTGCTCCAAAACTGCTCCAAAACTAAAATTTTGCTCCTGTAAAATGCTTCTAATAGCAAGATTACTAGTTCCAAAACTAAAACTTTACTGCTTCAAAGTGCTCCAAAACTAATATTTTACTGCTACAAAATGCTCCAAAACTAAAATTTGACTGCTCTAAAAATTGCTCCAGATCGGAAGTCCCCAGTGGGATCACTCCCCAGTGGATCACAGTATTGTACGCTGACTAATGTTGAAAATGAAAGAAAGCGTGGCGATTCAGAGGTCTGTATCATTAAAGGGTTTCTCGCTTACGGGCAGCTTGCCCTTTCACAATACCAAAGGCACCGCTTTTGCCCCAAGAGGACACATGGTATTCCAGAAAACATTCAGTATGATAGCAACGCAGGTGACGACACCATTTTAATGCCCGCACATCAGCCGTGCTAATATTGCACTTTTGGAAGATGTCTGCAGGGGCTTGCATACTCCTCAATAGATAAAAATGAAGTCGCTTGTGAAGAGGTTTGGAGGCCTAGTATATGTACCCAACTCGGTAAATATCGCTAAGGGGCGGTGTCACCATTTTCGTGGCTTGTGCATTTTCTGCTGCAAGCATTTCTTCTAGCTCGGGAAGCATGATAGACGCACCAAGATTCATTTATTCTCGCTAAATAAATTGATATTGCCTTTTCTATGTTGACAAATTTCTGTTTAGTATTCTGGGCACCGGGCTGTGACGTGCAAGTGTAGCTTGGTCACGTGTCCCTGCAAGGCTGTGAAGCACCTCATGCTGATTATCGTCTGCTCTCGCTGGCTTTCTCGCACACCCCTGCCGCACAAGCACCTGCAAAACAAACGGGTAGCAGCCACAGACGCTTTGCGGGCCCAGCACGTATGTGGCGGAGGTCTCTGAAGGTGGCTCGCCTCACTACTATAGGTGTGTGCACGGGAGGGGGATAAGGGGCGGCCACTCCCATAGTCATCTACGATAGGGGGGGGGGGGGGGGGGCAAACAGTCACACACATTGACATAATAAGGAGGGGGTGCGCTGCCATGAATCTTTGTTCGCCATGAAGGGGAAACCTGTGCGTGCATACGCTCTCTACAGATCCGGTGTGACGTCACTGCGACGTTCGTCGCCTTTCCTACAGAGTTAAGATACTTCTGGATGCGCTTGAAATGGGCTTTGGTCGGAAGAATGAGCATTTAGGTACACTCCTGAGGTAAATTGAACTATCTTCTGTATGTTTGCTGGTGTCCGACGGTTCGAGAGGAGTGTCCTAGCATAGAGGAAACCCTCAAGAGGCTTGTTTCAGCCTCGAAATTTGATGGCACCACCCTTTTAAGCCATTGTTGTTTATATAAGAAATGTTTTTTAGAGCTTTTCATAGTTAGCAGCTAAGCTGTTCTTGGCTAGCTCTGTAAAGTTGTGTAGATGTTCTTTGATAAAGCATATTTTACAAGCCTTTTGCTCAGCCATAGCACAGATGTGGCTGAAACTTGTGATGCTTTTAGAACCAGTGGTGTGATTTATTAGGGACGAGCGAACTTCTGTCTCAAATTGGCTTCATCTGGCTCGTAGCCGTCATTCTTCTCATTCATCGTTTTGCAGTTTCTCCAATTACTCTGCTCTAACTATTGCGATCCCCTTGCTCTATTGTGCAGACAGCTAGCCAGCGCCGCTCGGCAATCTCCAAGAAGAAAGCGTCCGACGAGGCGCTCGGTGTACAAAAGTCTACCAAGAGAGCCCGTAAAGCGAGCGTGCGCACGCCAGTCCTCCACACCCGGACAACCACTGGTGCACCCATCGTGACTCCGAAGTTTGACATTCGGTAAGAAGCTCTTTGAGGGGTTTTAAAGGGCTACTCACCAGGCTCCATACCAAAATTTAGTTGGACCGTGGAAGTTGTTGGGTTTCTGATATGGAACATTTTGCCACAAAAAATTTTTTCAATCTGTTCATTAGAAGTTGAGATTTTATTATTATTTTTTTTTTCAATCGGCGCGAAACGAGGGTAAAAGAAGGCGAGCTCGAAACTCTTGCCGCTCTTCTACTCGGCCTTCGCAAGCCAAATCTCTTCCCTACCCTCTCCGGCTTGTTCGGTCACATGCGCGAGACGTGCCCGATCAAGCCCAACCCCCATGCACGCGAGCGACACTTTTTTTTTTTGTTCACCAGCGTTGTTTTGAGTGTTTCTGCGTGATGGTTTGCAAACGCTGGCTTTGACACGGTAGAATAGATGAGCACAATGAGTGCGCGAATGCATAGGAGCGTTCCACAGGTGTCGTCTGCTCGATGCGCTGACCGCAGGGACACAAATGCATGCAAATTGCCGGCACATTAGCCCCGCATCTCATTGCAACTCCCAAGGAAAAAAAGAAAAAAAAAAGCTTAAATTCTTTTATTGCGTCTCATTATTTATCTAGATATGTATTGATCTCTTCGAGCAACAAACACATAAACTATGCATGTCGTGTTAAATCATTTTTGCCATGTCACGTGCCACTGTTGGCAACGTCGGAGCATAGTAGTCTACGTAGAGGACCAACGTCACTACATTGCCATGTACGTAGGGCCATTCATACGCGCACGTCATGCCCTCATTCTCTGGGCGCACGTTCACAAAAGGAAGGGGGGTTGCGTTCATCTTGAAATTTGACTCATTTGCGTTGTGCGTAGTGTTGTGAATTCTGGCACACATGATCGCGAATGCCTCATTTATGCTTTGCACTTGTCGGCACAAAATTGTCAAACCTGGTGAGTGGCCCTTTAAGCAGTGGTTGTACTGCGAAGGCAAGCTGCACCTCAAGGACCAATCTTTGTAAAATCAAGTTATCTGAATCAAACTTGTGTCGCATATGTACTCTACTTTAAAATAATTTGTAAACGTTTCTTTTTTGGGTAATTCTTCTTCAATTCCCAAGAAAATAGCATTAAATGTTTTTGTGCAAGTGCCTTGAACAGTGCTGAGCTGCACGTTTACCCGTAGATGACATGCAAACAATGGACGAGAAACAGGCGACGCAAGTGTTGTGCTATGCTGCACGTTTATGATAGTACAGTCGAACCCGGGTATATTGAACTCGCCAAAAAACATTTATTTTTGAAATGAACAGATTTTATTTCTGGAGGGAATACAGAAAAACGAAGCGAAGCCAAAGGCCATTCGACCTGATGTGGCTTCACTACGCGAAAAAGATCAGCAAACAGTGCTACATTGAATAATAATTATCACAATACAAGGAGCTGCATGACAACAGAAACAGAACTAGCATAAAAGCAAAAATGGGTGACATATAAGTACAAAAATTAGGCTGCATAGACACAGAGAATCGGACTTCGAGGCTCTTTTCAATACATATTCGAAACCACACATACATATTAATATATTCATATAATACACTCGCATAATAATACATACATCTGCCCATATGTGCGTACATACTACTGTATATACACGCGTTTTGTACCTTAAGGCGAGAGCATATGTGGAACCTAGCCAGAAGTTTACTGGAAACATGATGTTTACTATACTCTATTAATGAGATGTTTTATGCGATATTTGACTTGCGTTAATGAGAGGTTAAAATTTAATTGTTCACATAAATGATTTATAAGCTGTGGGGCGCGGTATGCAATTAGGGCTCTACCATATCCACTCCTAGTAGCAGGAACGCGAAATTGTTGCCTACGGAGCGAGCATTTGAGTGCGCCTTTCGGTGCCGTAATAGTGTGGAGTTTATTTTTATAAATGTAAAGTAATAGCTTATATTCATACACCTGTCTTGCTTTGAGTATACCATGTTTTATGAATAATGGACTACTAGGAATCTCCCTTGGATTGCCATAATAATCATCAAATAGGTGGAGAACTTTTTTCTGTAAGATTTCTAGTTTATTTAAATTCTTCTCGCTTCTAGTGCCCCATACTAGCATACTATAATTTAAACGCGAATAAAAAAGAGCATAGTATCTTTTATTTAAGCCAAATTGGTATAAGTGGATTTATTTTAAATATACACCCAACAGTCTTACTTAGTTCGGATGCGAGACTATCAACATGAGTATTCCAAGACAAATTTTCTTGGAACCACACTCCGAGGAATTTTTGCGATTTAACCTGCTCCAGCGTTTGCTTTTTGAAAAAGATGTTAATATCGTCCTCTTAGGGCTTGTTAATAGTCTGAAATACCATGTACTTACTTTTAGATATATTAAGCATGAGCTTATTTTGATAAAGCCATTTTTCTAATTTGAGTATGTAATCATTTACTTCAGTTTCAAGGTACATGAGTATTCTACCTGTCAAAAATATGTTGGTGTCGTCAGCGTCATAATTAATTTTGGGAATCTTGGAATGTCACACAGATCATTAATATATGTTATAAGGCAGAGACTGCTGCGCCACGCGGCGCACGAGCCACCCCCACACAGAAACTGCTGCTGCGCCGCACGGAAGTGACGTCATGCATTTTTCGGTTAGGCGATTTGTTTGAATAGTCGGGAGTGTCTAGCGGTAAGTCTAGACATAACGATAAAAGCAGTTGAAATTACGTCCAAACGAAACAGTGAACAAAAATGTTAGTTAGGTTTAGCGTGACAAATACAAAACCGGCTTGCTATCTCAAACTGATCGGCAGCTGTGGCGTAGTTGGTTAAAGCACCACATTAACTGGTGAGATCGGTGGTTCAAGTCCCATTGCAGTTATCGATACTTTTTCTTTTTTTTTTTTTGTTCACGCATGTATTGTTTTAACATTCGCGCCTCCTCATCAGCCCGGCTTGCTGCTGGTGGTGGTCCCGTCCACAGGCCTTTTAATATTGGATCTTCAATCACTCTTGCAGGATTGACTATATTATGATAGTGTTTTGCGAATTAGTGCTCTTAGTCGGCAAGACGCAAAAAACTCGAATGCAGCTGGCTGCATTGGTTTCTTCGGCACAGATGTCAGGAATGTTGATTTCCACGGTTTATCAAAGGTTTGATGACAGAAAGGTGCACTGCATCGTAGTCTCGGGCAACTTTTTTTATATCGCTTGGTGTACAATCACCTGACGCGGTAACCGGCAGGCCGCTTTCTTTAAAACTACTGACATGTCACCGCAATGTTCTAGGCGATTAGCACTTGATAACCAATGCCCAAAGGCAAGTGCCAACGGCGTTAGCCCATCTAACTACAAAACAGCTTGTCTGCCTTGCTCAATATCACGCGCGGCCTGTGACAGCACGGGAGCATTCACGTAGCAACGGATGAGAACTGCCGTACGTGTTCGCACTTGACAAAACGGACTGCAATGCAGTAGCTCTTGGCTTTCTTAGATCACAGGCTTCATAAGAACATTAAAGTTTCCATCCACCGTATGAACACTTCGCCGACGCACTGGGGTTTTATGCATGTGCGTCCGGTCAGTTGCACGTGAACTGTGTGAAAGCATTTATTTTATCGTCGACCTTGTCCTTCACGACAAGCAAGACTCGGCAGCAAGAACACTTTCACCTTTGACAACACCACGCTTGGCATTGCAATCTAGAAAATGCAGTACGTCCAACAACTAATCCGCACATCATACCGAGAAACATTATGGCGCACACACTCGGATGAAGCTGCGGCGCGGTGGACGGCCGCGCTAGCTCCAACTACCAGGTTCAACTAAGCATCCAGCAATCACATGAAGCAGCGATGACACTCCAGTCCTCCTTAGGAGTGGCCTAGGCCATGGCCACGATTTCATCGGAGTTTTCACCACCTAACCCATCGCAGGCGGCTACCATCTCGCAGTGTTTACCTTTCGCAGCCGCAGTGCCCATGGCACCCCCTGTATTTAAAATACTTGTAATATGTATTGAAATAACAAACCTAGGCTAATTGAATCGTTAAAGACCTGCTTAGTAAAATTTTTGTAGGTTCAACGCATTACACATGAATAATTTACACATTTAACTAGCTTTAGGCAATAATTTATAAAGTGACGTCAGTTCCGTGCGGCGCAGGAGCCACTTCTGTGTGAAGCTGGCTGCTGCACCGCGCGGCGCAGGAGACTGCCATGTTATAAATAGTAACGGTCCAAGGATTGAACCCTGCGGTACACCATTTTTTAAGTTTTCATTGAGGAAACACTGTTACCCACTTTAACATATTGTTTTTTTCTCTAGATAACTTTGTATTAATTTAACTGCCACGCCCCTTACACCATAATCATGCAACTTAAATATCAGAATATCATGTTTGACTGTGTTGAAGGCCTTCTTCAAGTCAACGAAAAGATCTATGGTGTAGGTTCTGTTTTCCGTGTTTTTTTAATATATACTCTTTCGTATCTAATAGCGCAGACTCCGTAGACTCACCCTTTTGAAACCCATACTGTGCTTTATTGATTATCAGGTGCTTAGTGAAAAAGCATTCCAGTCTGGAGTGTATTATTCCTTCAAAAACTTTGGAGAGTACCGGTAGAATCGATATCGGGCGGTAATTCGATAATACATTTTTGGCACCCCCTTTATGATTAGGACAAACGCGGGCTATTTTTAGTTCTGAAGGAGAAATGCCGGTTTCTAACAGTGTTCATGATGTATGAAAGAGGGTGTGAAATTAGTGACTCTACATATTTTATCGGGCTGGCTGCTATTTCAACACCTGCAGCAACATCGTCACGTATTTTACAGATTAATTTTTCAACTTCACGAGGTGTAACCGAAGTAAGGAAGAGTGAGTGTGATAGCTTTCTATCTGCTACAGGCGGATCTGTTACCCCACAAGATGAGTCTGTGTAGTCGCCCGCGTTAACAAAATACTCATTCATGGCTGATAGTGCTTCGACATCTCCGCGCAGGGCCTCGCGCGGTCTCCGCGCAGGGCCTCAACAGCGGATCTTGATCCCAGCCCAGCAGAGATATTGCAGATTCCCGTGTTACCACGTGGACAGCTGAGGGTAGGCGTATCTTTTCGGTCAGGTCGATGTCGGATGTCGGCTTCAGCGGACAGCGTTGCCCAGTTGCTCTGCGTAAGTCAACAAATATAAGTGCTGCGAAGACCAAGAGCGCTGCTGCCAAACTTGGTTCGATATATGGCATAACTCGATATAGGCCCGGTATAGGTTTTGACACAAAGGCACACAACAAACTAGAAGAAAAGTACTTTATTAATATGGTGGCTTACTTGCGTGCCCTACTGTGGAACAAAATAGTCCCGGATTTTTTGGTGTCAACGACTTCGCTGCCTGCGACAGCACGCACGCCTTTACGTTGTCAGAGTCGAAGCAGCTGAGGCCGCAACCTTCCACATTCCAGCAATAGCACCGGACCAACGCAAGTGCACTAATCACTTCGGAGGATGTAGGCAATGGGCCGTCGTCGATTTCCATATTGCTGTCGCTTTGGCTCGTGGTCTGCACGACGTCTGCAATGTAATCCTCATCCTGTAATTTGCCCATGATGACATCATCGTCTGCCCTGACGAACTCGTCGAATGTCGATTCGTCGATAGCAGCCGGGAACTCTGCCAGGTCGTTCCAAACTTCGGCGGTAACACCTGCGGTGTCTTCAGTGCTGTCGGAATATTGGGTGTCATCACCAGGCTTTCGGAAGCCGGCATGCCTAAAGCAGTTCTGGATCGTCTCCTTCTTGACATCTGCCCACGATCTACTCGACATAGAAATAGCTCCGAGCAAGTCAATCTTGAGCTCCCTGCCGACACGAAGGTTCTGCAGCAGCCTCTCCACCAGGCGCTTCCGTTAGCCGGCTTTCATTGTGCGTATAACGCCTTGATCCAGTGGTTGCAGTACAGACGTAGTGTTCGGGGGCAAAAAACGCAGCTCGATGTTGCTGAAGGTCGTACTGCAGTGGTGCGATGAACAAATGTTCACGAGCAGGCACACCTTGCGATTTTCGCCTACGGAATCATCATTCCACGACGATAGCCATCTGCTGAAAAGCTACCCGGTCATCCACACTTTTGAGTTTGCTCGGTAGCTAACTGGAAACGATAGCGCATTTCGAAAACACCGCAGTGCCGTGCTTTTCCCAATAACCAGAGGTCGAAGCTTTTTCGATTCGCCTAAATTAGCTGCCAACAGCATGGACACTCGAGCTTTGTTTGCCTTGGCGCCGCTTGTCTAGTCGCCACGACACGCAAGTATCTTGTTTGGCAACATTTGCCAAAACAGAGCGGTTTCATCCGCATTGAAGATGTCTTGGGCTCTATATCTTGCTGCATTATCTCGCCAGTTTTTCTCGAGCCATTTTTCTACGCTGTCCAGGTCCGCCGCTCTGCTTTCACCTGTAACAGCTTTGCCAACGATGTCGTGCCGTTCTTTGAACCGCTGAAGCCAGCCTGAACCGCCGTGAAAATCATTCCTGCCAAGCAGAAAAGCAAGGTCCTTGGCTTTCTGCTCGATCATAAAGCCGGAGACCAGGATGTTTCGCAAGTGAACATCCACAAACCACTTGTAAACGGCCGCTTCAACATCTTCGTACACAGCAGCGTGCACACGTCGGGCGCCACGGGCACCTGGCCTTTTGTCCGACTTGGCCTTGATGTCTGCCTTGTTCTTCAGGATAGTACTCAAGGTGCTCCTTGGAATTTTGTACGCGGCGGCGACGTCGGACTTCTTTTCACCGCGCTCAACCCGATTGATGATTTTCATTATCGCGGCGAATGGCAAATTTTGCCTCTTTGCGTAAGCCATGATGACAACGTGCCAATACAGTTCACAGAGCACCAACAGGCAACACCAAAGACCACGCTGAATCGGCAGCAGCAGGCACACAAACGTAAAGAAGGAAAAAATGGCACTCACTTCTACCGCCTCCACGCCTCGCAGAAAGCACGACGGCCTCTGATTGGCTGTAAGCGCTGCAAGCGAGCCAGGATCGTTTCTTGGAGGGCGATGTTCGCCCGCGCACAACCGGGTCTAACCAACTTTTTCTAGGGTGGCGCCGGCAGCTTTTCCCGCCACCGCGAGGGAAAGCCAACTTGCTGGGGCACTTTTGAGGCACATGGAGTTCGATATATCCGTTGTCGTTGCTATTTTTGTTCAATGAAACAGCAACTTTTGCTATATATTCTCAATGTAAACTTACCGTGTTCAGGAATTGTTCGATATATGGGATAATTTGATATAAACGGGTTCGATATAGTCAGGCTCGACTGTATACCAACTTGCTCGATTTACTGCATTAGTTTATTTATATATTTTCACCACAAAACATTGGGGGTTTCCCAGGCAAAAAAGCTGTTAAAAACAGCTTGAGGAGACCTGGGGGACTGTACAGGCAGCAGTGAATGGATATTTATGGAGGAAAAAAAACCTGTATAACTTGTACGATTTGTTATATAAACAGCAATGATACGAAAGAAACTAATAAAAAAATACAATATAAGGCACTTATACCGTGAAATGGATGTTACAGAAAATTGCACATTAACATTTAACACACCAATATAAAGGAAAGATAGGTACATGCAGGAAATAAATAAGAACCTTTGAAACATATAATAATGTTGGATAATGCAAGAAAAATGGTAAGGCTACATACACGAGCTTAGAATGGCTGTGCGCTCAGTGTTATTTGTTTTTAAATTGATAGAGTGGAACATCAAAGTTTACGTGTAAAGACACACAAATAATAGGGTGGGTATCTGATAAGCAAGGACTGATCTTCCATAATTTGTACGTGTTCGTGGTATTGGTGTCTGCTTATTGCATAGAAGATAACGCTGCGATGTTTCATGTGTGATGTCTAGCAGATTACATTTATGTATGTGCATTAGGAGTTCATAGTCATACAAATTGCTTGCTTTAAGCAAATTGTGCTTAATAAATAAGGAATTTGTTGGCAAGTCTTTTGGCTCGCTAGAATAATTCTCAAATAGCCTGAGCACTTTCTTTTGCATTGTTTCCAGTTGTAATTAGAAGTTGTTGTGGTACCCCAGACAAGTGTGCAATATTATGCGCACTTCTACTGGGAGTAGAAGTGTGTGTAATATATCGCTTTTTTAGATGTAAAGGGATTAAATCTGAAAGTTTGAATATAACAAAGACAGCTTTGTTTATTTCTGAAGTGAGTTTATTGATGTGTGTATTCCAGGACATGCTTTCTTCAAAACACACAGCTAAAACTTTCTGACATTTTACTCGCTTTAGAACAGTCTCCTCAAACGATAGCGTAATCTGGATGTCGCATGGTTTATAGAAGGGCCTAAAGAAGACATAGATTTCTGTATATTTAGGGCTAATTTGTTTGCATGAAGCCATCCATCCAGCTGAATGAAATATTCGTTTATCAATTTCTCAAGGTGAACAAGCGTGAGCGCTGAAAAAAGATGTTGGTGTCGTCATCGTACATTACTAAATTTGGGAAATTCAGAATGTCAAATAGGTTGTTCAGAAATGATATAAATAGCAAGGGTCCCAGGATCGACCCCTGGGGCACTCTTTGTTTTATGGTGGTAGTAGGAGAGGTAAATTTATCAATTTTGATACACTGTTTTCTACAAGAAAGGTAACGCTTTAAAAGATTTTAGGTGACACCACAAATGCTATAATCATTGAGTTTCGATAGCGAAATGTTGTGATTAACGCAATCAAATGCTTTCCTTAGATCAATGAAAAGACCTGCTTTGTAAAGTTTGTTTTCAGTCATGCAATATTCTATTGACATGTAATAAATCTAGCTCAGTGGTTTTATTTTTCTGGAATCCATACTGTGTCATTTATTATGTGGTGCTTACTTATGAAATTGACGAGATGAAAGTTTATTACATTTTCAAATACCTTAGATAACATGGGTAGTGCAGAAATCGGCCTGTAATTACATATATCATTAACAGTGCCACCCTTATATACTGGGCATATGCGAGCAAACTTTAGATCTAAGGGGAAGATGTCGGCTTCAAGCATTCTATTAATATGTTAATGGTAATGATATAAGATCCAATACATATTTAATGGATAAGGCACATAATTCAATTCCTCTATAAACATTGGTTTTAATTTTACCTACTACTTTTTCCACCTCTTGTTGACTTGAAAAAAAACTAATTGAGTGCAGCAAGTTCTCGCGTTTATGTATGACATGATGGGCCTCAGAACTGAGATTTGTTTGTAGTGCACCCACATTAGTAAAGCATTCATTTCGGTGAGTGCTTCCAATTCTGTTTTACCATGGGCAAAAGCTGTAATGCTAAACGTTTCACTTTCGAGTTGTTAGATAAATTGTTCACTTCGTTCCACAGCTTTCTAGGTTCATTGAGTATACTAAAAAGGGTTTTCAAGTCGGCATTTATCTTAATACGGTATTTTTTAAATTTGCTAAGTAGAGCCACGTCACATGTCTGTACAAATGCGTGGTACATTCTGTTTTTGTTTTATTCTTTTGTACAAACACCCACTAATCCAAGGCTTGTATCTTCCTTCGGAATTGAACAAGTGGGAAATTTGGGTCATAAATAACCATAACTGTTTCATAAAAAAGATGGTATGCTTTACCGGGGTCTTTTTCTGCATAAACGAAGTTCCACTTTGTAGTTTCCAGCACATGATAAAATTTGTTAAGCTGATTAGAGTTCATTCTACGATAACATGGCTTTTCATCAGAGTCCCGCCTTACGCTGTCAAGTGGCAAAAATGTGAACATTTGATGATTATTCAAAAGATAGTCAAGTGTACAGCTTTGGTTCATCAAGAATTTTTATTTGTTAGCTATCACCAACATGCTGCAAAGAGGCATGAATGTTAAGTTATTCAAGCCAATTGAGGAGGCCTAGCTTCGCTTAGTGGCGTGTACAGAAAACTTTACCACACTGGTGTGTTTACGTTACACCAGGGGTCTCTCAAGCGCCAAGTTGTCCTGTCATTAAGCCTGGTTCAGTGTCATTTCGAAGATTTTGTCCTTCTACGCTGCAGTAGTAATGGAATTTCACCTGCCTGCATTTACAGCAAGCGGCCAGCTTCAGCACGACCGGTGCGACGGGGTGAAACACTGCTGTCACTCTCGGGCAGTCCAGTCGAAGCAAAAACTTCAGGCGTACCCATTCACGTTCACGTGAACAATGGCCAGGTGAGCAAAGTTGATCGAGTAAAGTGGTCTTTGGCACTTGCTGCACCCTGAAGCAAACATTTATTGGTGAAAGAAAAAGTGTAAGGCAGCATTAATTAGGCAGGGGTGCAGTGCATGTTTTTGGCTAATTGAAATGTGGGGATGTTGGGCCGTTGTCTCATTGTGAGAGAAGTCTAAAGATGTTGAAAACTTTAGCATTCACTGTGCTCTTATGTAAAATAAGTACGGCATTTACGAGGTATACATCTTGAAAATGAAGATGTACCGTTAAAAAGACATTAACAAATGTTGTATTTAGACACAGGAGGCATGCATACTAGACATCAATAAACAAATAGTGCATAATGATTACATTAGTGTACTAACACTTTTTAACAATAAATTTATTGTATTATATAATATAGTACTCGTGTGTTTGTATTCCATGCAACCACTCTTTATGTAATATCTCGCTCAAGGTGTGTCTTATTAAACTGAGCTGAATTAGTTTGTTTTCTTGACTTTTGATGATTGAGAATTTAAGATTGCCTCTTAAAAATGCTTTACGCATTATCAGGTGCATTGCTGTTGGGTAGGTGTTACTAAATTGTTGCCTGTGTTATGTGCATGTTGCTATTCTAACTCAACCAGTTTTGTCTATAATGCCTTGTGTAATAAGTATAAATGAATTTTAAATGTCTGCCCACTTCTAAATAAAGGCTTTCTCGTTTGTGCAGGTGGTGAAGGTAACGACCAAAGACAAGTCACTTAACGAGCTGTGCAAGGCGATCAAGACCCTTTGTGAGAAGATGTAAGGCTCAATTCGGGAACATCTCCGCAGTACTTTTTACTCTTTTTTTTAAACATCTCTACACATTTTTTAAAACTTTTACTATCAAAATTTTAGTCGTCTCTTGCACAAGTGACAAATGTGACAGTCTGAGATAAAATGAGGACACAACTTTGTACAATGGTCCTTGGAAGTAAAATAAAATACTTTTAACCTTTTACGTCTGTCTTTCAAATTTTTGCTGCCTGCATGAATTGTAACAGAGAACGGTAATTAATACCCCTGTCACACGAGCACGCAAACTCCTTTATGAAGTTGAAAGATTTTAATGAAGAGGCGTTGCCTCGCACACTTCACACAGAGCATCTCTTCTTGGTGTTCTCCTTCAAACGCACAGTCGAAAGCGTAATACTAGCTTTCAAAATAAAACCACTGAAAGAAAAGTTGCCTATCTCGATGTATAAAATAAAATTGTCCCTCGCAGATCACTGCAGCAGTCGCGCTTTGTGTGCATCCAAGGCTGTTCACTCGCCAGAGTTGGCTATAATCGTTACGGTGCAGTGCTTGTTGCATCCTTGCGTGCGATGCGCTAAGCCTCTCCGTGTATTCCCCGAGCCTATAGACTTGCTTACGGTAGTGTCCTAGGAAACTGTTTAATGGGCTTAATTTAATAGGCCTCCTGTGAGATGAACTAACATTTGCAATTTTTTTTCGGTGGTTATAATTGCTGGCACCCACTGGTTTCGAGGCTAATTTTTACACGGCTGTGAAAGAGATTGCTGCTTACAATTTGGCTGTGAACTAGATTTGAACGTTGTTTTCAGAAAAGACAACTTCGAGGAAAAAGAGAGCAACTGCTGTCTTGTGTCTATGGATGAAACTTTCTTTTTTCAGATGTCTTTTTGCTCGAAAATAATTCACGTGCCCGTGTGACAGGGGTATAACATTTCACATCGGGAATACATGTAGTACTTCAGAACTTTTCGTGCGGTGCCAATCTCCTACAGCACCACGCGGTATGTTCCACCCGCAGCGACTACCTTAAGCTCAGTGATGCCATAACTGTTCCAAGAGGTCGAACCTGCCACATCATGCTACATTTAAGGAAAAAAAGTTGATAATTTGCGCTGAGCATGTGCCAAGATGTAATTTTTGTCACTTTTCAAAGCAAAAGCATCAGGACAGTCACTTGACATAACACGATCGAAATTTTGAGTTTAATAGGCATTGTTCTCCAACAGTCTCGTACGTTTTTATGCCCCATTTAGTCATAATCTGAAATAGAAAGCTTGTTTTGGCTGTAAAAAAAAAAACGACCAAAAAACTAATTTCCATGCATTTTCGTAAAGCTAGCTTTTCTGCATAGCTTTCAAGAACTTCCGTGAAGCCACCTTGGCACACTGGATTTTCTTTTTTTCATAGCCATCGTAAATAAATTTTCTTTCATATTTCTTTGTCATGCGATCTTAAGGGAGCTGATGAACATTTAAGTTGACTTAAAATAGTGTAAATACGGTCATAACATCCCCTTTCCTTAGTATCAGTGTTAGTTTTCGTTAAAATTCACACTTTCTTGCACTAAATCCTAGTCCTAGACATCGAATTCCGCAGTATATCATCTCGACTGCCCAAAATAACACAATATTGTCACGTTACACTGTAACTGCAACCTGTCCAGAAGACCACGCAAGGACTTCGCTCTGATTCGATCAATGGCAATACAACTTTATCATCTTCTCCACAAGGGCAACTTCGTCCTCTTTTGAACAGCGGCACATACAAGCCTGCCATCATATATGAAGACAATACTTGTAGAACTTGTACTAGTGGCAACATTGATATGTGGATGTAATGGTGCAAGGGCCACACTTGACCAAGGAGTGCTATGAATAAAAAATGATTCAGTTATGTATGGGAGTGCTTACGAGGAGACGCAAGTCTAAAGAAAAAAGAAAAAGTTGTTAATCTGTACTTAAGGGCAATAAAATGTTTGCTGTATATATATAGGCTTTTATCACAGAGGAATAAATATTTCTTCCTCTGTGGCTTTGATGCTGATTACAAATGTGAAATTAGTTTTATAGTAAGTTGTACAGCTTTAGTTTTATGCCTTTACAATGTGTAAAGTGTAGCTCCTGTTGAAAAAATCTTTTTCTACTACTATATTTTTTGGTTCTGAGCTGTTAATGGCTCACATTGCTCTACTTTAACTGTAGAATGCAAATAACTATTAGGAAAGTGTGTATAAGACATGTCAATGGACAAGAAAAAAATATGAGAATTCTCAGGATCCTCAGCCCATACTAATTTCTTACTTAGGTTTGTAATAATTATACAGGCAATTGCAAGTTTTAAAGAAAATTCACATATTAAGCAATATATGAGCAATAGTTCATCTCAATTGGGCTATTAAATGTACCAAAAACATGTCTATATTCAAGAAGTTACCCAAAAATGGATCTTGAGAAAAAAATTTTAAAAGTATGAGTGAAAGCTGATATGAGTGAATTTTAAAAGTATGAGTGCGGAAAACATGTTTTTCAAGATGATTTCAGCCGTTATGAGAGTTTGGCAATTGTGGTTATTTTGAGCTTGTGGCTTTAGTGTACTTCTCATTTGAAATGAAATGACAAGCAGCCAGGGGACAATTTCCAGGGGATTCACGACAATGAGCCCTTCTCAGTTTTTTAGTGGCCGCATTATGCTCTTTAAAAGTGATTTTAACTTACTTCGAGTTTAATTACAGTTTTCGTTTTTTTGTCGAGAAATTAGAAAAGCCAGATTTGTGAAAGCAAAGAAAAACAAAAAAGATGTGAAAAATATCTTGCAAAAAACTGTTTTTCGACTCTGGCATCTCCCCTTAAAAGTGGTGAACAATGGTGATGTTAAGGGGCTGTACAGAGGCCTGAAATTCCTCTCGCTAAAGGCAGGTAACACATGCAAGTATTAAAGCCACGAAAGTGACGGAAGATGTGCACACTGGAAAAGAATGGCGAGTGGTCATGGTGAGTGTGCAAAACAACTTATTAGGTGCATAATAGATGCGAGTTAACGTCACCTGGCTAGGCCCACTCGGGGACGGTCAGGTCAAACCTCACTGGCATCGCGCAGATCCTTTGCAAGGCCAGGATTTGGGAGGTGCGGTCCTGGGCCGTAATCAACTGGTTAATTTCCTCTTGATAAAAAGGGGACCCGCCCCACAGGACATGCTTGAAGTTCGCATAACCACCACACAAAGGGCACAAAATCCGTTCGGGGTATATTGTGTGCAGTGCCGCAGGGCTCAGGTAGGTTATTTTGGAGCATTCCGAGACTAGCAACTTCGGCCCTGCACAGCGAGCAGTGTGGCAGGGGCAGCACTCTTCTCGAGAGATAATGGTGCTTGCACGTCTGGTTGTATGTGCAAAGACGCTTCGATCGCTCAGGAGGTGACGCATTAGCTGGCACACAGCGAGTCAAACCTCGTGCAGCCGAGTGCACCTCCTCATTCGGATTGATCGAAACCCTCAATGGTTCTAAGGTGTGCAAGAAACCAGACCAATGAGTGATTTTTGAGGTCTGTGGTTTTTTCAAGGACCTGGGGAGCTACCATACCCATTTAAAATGCTTTGATAACATCCTTGGAGTCGGGATAAGTTGTGTCATGCACACCGCCTGTCAATGCAAAAGCAATGGCGACCCGCTCTGCAACGCTGGAGCTAGAAGTGCGGACGGTAGCACGTACAGCTGATTACTTCGGAATCACAGTCAACGATCACTGACAACAACACTTCTTTTTGAGCGTTATTACTTTGGAATCACAGTCAACGACAACGGTTTTTTTTTTTTTTTTTTTTAGCGTGCGAAGCAGGCTCATTCCTTATCCAAGCGGGCACTGGTGGGCAAAGTTTTACGTATACCCCTTGCTCATCTTCATGCTGCGTTGTAGGTTGGACGCATATTGCGTGGCATCCGCTGTATGAAAATCTCGGACCTTACTTCATTGGGCAGCTTCACAGCATCGGGACCCACAACCGCGGGGTTGCTTCCCAGCGTGCCGAGTGTGACTCTTACAAAATTCTGGGAATTGGATATTAGCACGGGCGCCTCAACACTCTTGTGCCTAACCGCTGCTTATAGGATATAGAAATGTGAGATTTTGAGATCGGTAAAAAATTCAGCAAAGTTTATATGTGCTGCAGTTCAAGGAAGTGTGTCAATAAGTGCAGTTAGTAGGCACATGCTTATAACTTGCTCAATCGAAGCTGCCATGGCGGGAGATTTACAGTGGGGGCAGCAGCACAGTGTTTGAGAAGTGGCTTTGCCTGAGCTAGGCGCCTCACACGCAGTGAGTACGGCTGTCTCAGAGAAGGACAGTTGTTAGATAAGGCTGAATTGGACAGATCATTAATGGTAGAGTGTGCAGCGTGTTCCTTGCTTCCACTCACTTTCAGAAAATACACAAAGACTGTGTAAGATCTCTGCAGATGCAGGGGTGCAACAGCTGCACCAGTTTGGTACAATTCCGCATTTTTACGTCAAACTGTGCCAAAATGCCTGACCAGCCTCAAAATTCTCAGCTGCGCTACTTTCAGGGAGAAATGGAGGCCACGATGCCCATTTTCACTTTGCGTACTCAATCAGCCCAAGCTCACAAACCCTAGACCACGGTTTAAGAATATAGTCAATAGGTCAGCTAGGACACTCTCGAAACACGATAGATCAGATAGTAGCAATGTCGCGCACCCATCGGTCCACTTAGGGAGCCAACAATCATAGATGTGCGCCCGAGGGGGGCAAAGGGGGTGGCTGCCCCTTTCAAGTCATCTGGGAGGGGGCACTGAATCTGCTCCATACATTGCAGCGGGGTACTATTTCAGTCACCTAAAAGGAGGGTGCAAAATCTGCCTCATACCTGATTTAATATGGAAGGGGGTACTGCAATAAAACTTCACCTGCCCCCCCCCCTCCTGAACGGAAACCCTATGCACGCTTATAACACCACCTGTAAACGGGTTGTCATGTAGGCTCCCGAGGTCCGCTGATTGTAGCCGACACCTATCGGCGGGATGACGCAACTTAAAAACAAAAAAAGCCCCCACCTCCCCTAAGGGAACTGCGAGGCATAGAGTTTCTCAATATACACTAGAGGGAACTCTGACGCTAGCGTCTATGGGAGCTGCAACACAAGGCGCTTCAGCGAGCATGGGAATGATGGGTAGTACACACATTTGTCTAATTTTCGTACTTCTGGCCTGCTTCTGGCGTGTGTGTCCGTGTGGCTTGAAGCTGTTTTTTCAAGAAAACATAAATTAGCAAATGTTCACCGTTTGCACTTCACAACCTTATTATTTTAGGCTTACCGTTTTGAATCAAGTCACTAAGTTGGAAAGGGTTTGTTTTTTCTTTCAAAACAAAACTGAAACAAAGCAATAAACGAAGCCGCAAGTACGATTCGCCGTCCGCAAGTACGAAGACTAGGCAAATATGCGTACTACCCATCATTCCCATTGTCGCTGAACGATCGCAGCGCCAGAGTGCCCTCTTGTTAATTTTGGGAAACTCTATGCTGTGAGGTTGCGAATGCATTTTTGCCACGAGAGAGGGCGCAGTTGCAGTCAGACATTCGCCTTCACCGACTTCTGCCATCGCCTTGAGAGGGGCCCAGCCAGCGACCGGTCGAGAGCGAGGCGCGAGCGGACGGAATAGTGGGGCGCTAGCGTTCTCGGCGTGTGCGTTTCACAGCGGCGTCTCGAGCACCCAGTTCCGGATGTTTTTGAGAGGTGCCCAGCCAGCGAACGGTCGAGAGTGAGGCGTGAGCGTACGGAAAGTGGGGTGCCAGTGTTCTGGGCTTGGCATTGGCGTTTCATAGCAGCGTATCGAGCACACAGTTCTAGATGTTTTTGAGATGTGCCCAGCCAGCGAACAGGATAGTGGGCGCAGAGAATGGAGAGACTGAATGGCGAGAGAAGGTGTGGCTGGATGGATGGATGGATATGGCTGTACCCTTTAGATCAGGCGGTGGCTAGTGCCACCAAGCCGTAATACTTAATGAACCAAAAACTAGATTTATTTTTTTTCCTTAAATCGGGAGGTTGAGGATTCGTACTTTGCAGCGAAGGGTTCAATTTTCACTCGTGCCTTGACTTTAGCCACCAATCAGATATTTTCCTTCTAGTTAATTCTACCCGCTTAAAGTCTATTTTGCCCTCACTGTCCCTAAACCCCAGTGCTTTGAAAAACTCTGCGCCATCAACCTGAACTACAGAGTGAAGCCCTTTACAGAACATTATCAAGTGTTCGGCAGTTTCTTCTTCCTCTCCACACGCACTGCATACCGTGTCTACCCCTTCGTATTTGGCCCGATGTGTCTTTGTTCGCAATACTACCGTCCTGGCCTCAAACAGTAGAGAACTACCCCGAGTATTATCATAGATCCTTTCCTTGGCTATTTCCTGCTTAAAAGTTCGATAGATCTCTAGTGCGGACTTCTTAATCATGCCAATTCTCCACATATCAATCTCGGCTTCCTACACCTTCTTCTTAACCGATAATTCTTTTTGGTTTGGCCCCCTGCTGTTTCCAAGTATTTACCAGTCAATTTTCTGGTTCGCTTCCGCCATCTTGTATCGACATTCTTCATGTACAAGTAGCTGAATACCTTCCTAGCCCAACGCTCCTCCCCCATTTCTCTCAATCGCTTCTCAAATTTTATCTTGCTGCTAGCTTCCCTGCCCTCAAATGATGTCCATCCCATATCACCTTGTACTCCCTGATTTGGTGTATTCCTGTGAGCTGCTACGGCAAGCCTACATATTCCACGTAGCCTAATTTCTAATTTTTCTTGAACTTCTGATCTCATGCACAAGACCGCATTGCCGAACATTAGACCAGGAACCATGACCCCTTTTCATATTCCTCTCACAACATCATACCTATTGTAATTCCACAGTTCCCTGTTTTTCATTACCGCTGCATTCCTGTTAGCTTTAGTCGACACGTATATTTTGTGTTCCCATAGGTACTCAGCCCCATTGTTTATCCATACGCCCAGATATTTGTATTTATCTGTTATCTTTAGCGTGACCTCCTGTATTTTAAGCTTACTACCTTCATTGTGATTAAAAATCATGACTGCTGATTTTTCCTTACTGAATCTGAAATCTAACCTATCTCCCTCATTACCGCAGATGTCCACCAATCTCTGCAAATCTTCCTTGTTGACGACCATTATCACTATATGATCTGCGTACATCAATGCTGGTAGTGCCTGTTCAATGAGTTTTCCTTGTTTGATGAGAGAGAGGTTGAAGCCCAGTCCACTTCCCTCTAATTTGGCCTCTAATCCTTGTAGGTACATCATGAATAACAATGGTGACAGAGGACACCCCTGCCTAAGCCCCGGTTTCACCTCTGTGGGCTTAGATACCCGTATTTTCCCACTGTATAACTACCTTGTTACCTTTAAGGATCTTTTTTAAAAAATTAGTGAATACATCTTCCACGCCTAGTGTGTGCAGTATTCCCCACAATTACTCTTGAACCATGCTATCGTACGCTCCCTTGATATCCAAAAAATGCTAGCCATAGAGGCCTGTGTTCCTTTCCTGCTATTTCGATGCACTGCGTCAGTGAGAACGGATTGTCTTCCAACCTCCTGTGTTTCCGAAACCCATTCTGCAGTTCCCCCAGCACCCCCTCATCCTCTATCCATGCCTGCAGTCTTTCCTTTATAATCTGCATCGCCATCCTGTAGACCACTGATGTCACTGTTATAGGACGGTAATTGTTTATGTCAGCTTTGTCCCTCTTTCCTTTATAGATCATGCTCATCCTGCTAAGTTTCCATCCATTGGGAACTTCTCCATCAATTATTATTTTGCTCACTGCCGCTCTCAAAGCCTGCTACTTCGGACCTAATGTCTTTATCAGCATAATTTGAATGCCATCTGGGCCTGTTGATGTACTACTAGGAACCCTTTTCTCAGCCCTTTCCCACTCTTGTTGTGAAAATGGAGCCATTGCGCCACTTGATTCATCCTTGTCTATTGTGGTGCATAAAGCACTTCTGTGTTGAAATTTTTCTGTCACACTTGTTCCTATATATTCAGTAGCTTCGTCCCCTTCTAGCCTAGCACCTTGAGCTGAAGTTATGAACCTCTGCTCTAGGCTCGTCTCATTTTTTAGTGAGTTTAGATGGTTCCGAAATTTCGCAGCTGCCTTTTTATCTTTTTTATGCACTTCTGCAGCCACTGGGCTCCCTTTCTTCTAATCTCTTCATTGATCAGAAGGGATGCATCCCTTCTACAGCTTAGAAAGATTTCCCATTTTCTTTCAACATCATCTGTCGGTTCACCCCACTACTTAGCATGTCTGTGTTCCCTAGAGGCTTCCTGACATTTTGCTATGGCTCTCTTAGCTTCCTCATCCCACCAACTTTTGGGTTTGTGGCGAAGAACTGCACCAGCGCTTCCTCTATTTTTATAGAGGAGGCGCTGGTACACCTACCCTCTCTCACACACTCTCGCACCCATGCTACGGTTGCTGGGGTCATCCCGGTTAAAAATACTGCATATGCTACCTTTAGGTAGCATATACCTCGTACGGAGCATATAGAGTAACTTTATTCCTGGTTAAAGCACCTGTATTCAGGGGCATTATTCCCGGTCCTTTCGGAATATAAAGTGATTATATAGAAAATTGGTGTTTGATTTTACGTGTGTTTCTCGTATACCTATAGCAAATTTTGTGAATGTCTGTGCAAAATTGATGGGCATCGTCGAAGTCGAGTAACGAATACATTACGATGACAAGCTTTAGTTATGTGTTTACAAGAACAGACAATAAGATTTTTATAGATCTAAACGTTATGCTTCACATAAAACGTGTGCCCCAAACAATGGTTATACCCAAAATGCTTGACTAGAATTATTTACGGAAGTTTTAATGCGCCGGACCTTATGATTGGTATGGAAAGGTGCCTGTAGAGTTACATGCGATGTCTTCTGACTTTGTGGCACTTAATAACGCCATTTTTCTCAATGTGGCATTACACACGATACAAGATTCCATCGTGCACTCTATCCGCAAAGAAAGCAACACCAAACTCTCAATAAGTTCACCGTGATTGGTCTTTACCCATACGAACAGGACCTCCAGTGGATATTGTCTAAATCAAAACTGGTGGCCGTTGTCATGGCCTCCGAAATTACCCGACGTGCGCCAGATAGGCAATCGCGGAGGCCTAAATTGGCGCCTTCTTTGGGAAAGGAAAGGGAAAGAGGCTACATTTGTGACACCCTGCCGATATCCCTTAGTGCGCACATGTCACGTTTTGGCCACCAAAAACAATGCACATTTGCAGACTATGCATTAGCGAAAGAGGCCCATTTCGACGGCGCAATTGTCCTAGAAAAATAGAGGTGCAAATATGTAGGAGTAGGAAAAAAAAAGATCTCAGCATAAACTTGTTCACTTTAACCTGTATATTTACCACTAAAATTTGCTAGCTTTTATGCCACAGTGTTCAAGATCAGTATCGCTCGCTCAGAACTCCTATAACCAAAAATGTAGCAGCCATTGCAAAGAGAGAAAAGCATTTTTTTTTCAAAACAAAGTTGATAAGTCACTTATTAGCTCTGTAGCATTGTTATGCAACATCACCAATGGTGAGCATGTAAGAGATCTGTTCGGCTGGGGGAAAATTCATACGAAAAAAATTAACTCTCCAACTAACTTCTGCCAAGTTGCTGGAGAGGTTATTTTATTCTTAAGAAACTATAAATAAATGATGCATATTTCTACATGTTTTAAAAAAAAGTACTTTCCATCACTCTACAAGTTTCAGACAATGCTAGTTTATTTTTTGTTGTGCAAGCATTTCATACACGAACAGTTTTCTTTTTAATGGCAACATTCATGTTTTATATACATCGTCGTGAACTTACGAGAACGATGGGCAAAAGAACTGGTCCATCCGTGTTGAATATATTCAATATTTTTTGCCTCCTGAATTGGATATCAGAAAAACAAAGTTCTTTTTCTGGCTACTGTGTGGTATCTGCAGAGAATAAAAAAATTGTCGATCAAATTTAAAATATCCATCTTCCGATCTGTGTCATCTCTCATGGAATCACCCGTTGCGGTAATCACCCGTTTGCGGTAATCAGACTAATTGCTGTTATGTATGCCGTGCAATCATCGGTATCTGTGCTAATAGTACTCGTCATACAGCGGCATTAATGGCCATTAGTTGAAACAGGGACGCCAATTCAAGACGTGAGTAGATTTTTTCTTCCTTTTTTTTTTGCGCTGAAAAAAAAAACAAGTTCAACGTGAAGCGAGTCCATGAGGTTGCCGGTCCCTACGTGGCGCTGAGCCGGGCGCGTGACCCGGTCGCATTCTGCAGGACCAAATACGTAAAGCCATTCCTTCCTTCCTTCGAAGTTTCGCATCCCACACGCATTTTTTTTTCTTTTGAAGCTTTTCTTCTAGCCGTGGGGTGACGCGCTGTATCCATTATACGCCCAAATTCCGTTGGGGCAGGCTCTCGATCGGTAGAACACCTGTAGACCCATTGAAGTTAGCGGCTGTCTCCTCCTGGATGAACCGGAATTCCACAAAAAGCCCACCACAAAGTTGTCAAATTCGATGTGGTGCTCGGTCGCCCCTGTTATGGCCGCTCGATCGTGTGCTTTTTTTTTTTCATTCAAACTTGCGGACGTAGTTTCGTTGACGCGGTGTCTTGGGACGTTCTTTGCTCCCCCTCCTCCAACGAACGAGGCGTCACAATGAACACTTGGCATGGAGTAAACCGGGCCGTGCGCCTTCCCTTCGGGCAGCCTGTTTTCTGGGCACAGAGAAGCCACGTGCCGTGAATCCACCTGGTACAATACACTTCCACGAAAAGCGGCTCTCTGCAGTTTTTTTTGGCGGATTCTGCGGCTTTCTTCAAGCTTTGCGTGGCGATGGCCCTATCTTCCCCACGGGGGGGGGGGGGGGGGGGACGGGTTGGCTTGTCTTGGGAAATTCGCGCCCGCGAATTCCAAACAAAACCGTTTTCACCCGGGCATTGCTTGCCCTTGCCTGGCAGGCCAGCATCTCCCCGATGCTGCGTCAAAAGAATTTGCATTTCACTTTGTTTTTTTATTTCTTAAATATTTATTTTTTGAAGGTGTATTGCATAAGGGGTGGCTACATACATGAAAAACAAGAGCCTTGTTTTAATCCATTGTAAAGTGATCTGTTAAATTGGTCGAAAGTGTGGAAGGACAGGTAGTGGCTGTGATGTCATTGGAAAGGCCGTTCCAGTCTGTTGCTGCACGAAAAAAGAATGAAGACGAACGAAATTCGGCAGATCCCACGTGTCTGGGAATCAAAGTTATGCGAAGCATGCGGAGGGAAGATGACCGTGTCGCAATTTTTAGTATTGAGCGACACGTCATGAAATAACGCTAAATATATGTACCAATGTTGCACGCACAGACGTATGTTGAACAGTTGTTTATATAATCATCTGTTTGCACTTGCGCAACTATGTGAACTGGAACAAGCGAATTAGCAACACCAGATGTTAATATGAAGTGCTAAAGACAGTCTTGGTGTACTGCTGGCATGAGTGAAAGGGATAGCAGTTCTGTAACGCGAGATTATTACATGCGGGCTACTGGGGGAAATGAAACTCTGTTTTGTAACATTTAAGCAGGACGCGCATATCATGAAATGAAGCTAAATTTAGTTTTGTAGTGCACACAAACAAGCCAAGTTTACGCTCTCTGGGTGCCTTCGCCAAGCAATCTGTCTACATGTGAAATGACTTAACCAGGAGGCTTAGAGAGAAACAGAGCGATAGTAGTACTGTTTATTAGGTGAGCAGTTCGTAGATCACATCCATATGTGGTTTTTTTTTTACTTTAACATGATAGAGTACTTAGCCACAAAGCGCGCTATTTTAACACCTAGTTAACAGCCGATCAGTCTGAATAATGACGTTCAAAAGAAATCTGGGGATTTTTCTTGCAATCTAAGAAAATTCTGAAAGACAATTTAGGGGTAAAACGTTGTCTAAGGTTGGCATCACTGCACGGCTGACAGGTGCACTGCGTACGCGTTGGTGCCGCTGTTTCACGCCTGTATGTTGTACACCGCCCAGAAAAGTCTCCCCCTTTTCGAGTCTACTGTCGACATTCTAACTGAAGGCTGTCTAAGAGCCGCTAAAAAACTCTCTGAACCCCCCCTCCCCCGAAAATACACTGCTGAGGCTGCGACGTCATCAGCTTTTGTACTCCCGTTGAACAGGCTAGAAAGGAGGAAAACCGCGTGAAACGTTTGACACTGTTTGTCACGAAAAAATGCTCGGCAAAATGCACAAGCTTGGTGTTGCTGCAGAGATTATCGAATGGGTCACTGCCTATTTGCGTAACAGGGAGCAGTTCGTAAAAATATCCGGAGCACGGTCACACACATTGCCTGTGACATCCGGAGAACCGCAGGGATTGGTTTTGTGTCCCATTTGATTTCTGTTGTATATATTAAAGATATCTCAAAAGCTGGTTCACTCTTGCGTTGATGTGAGGCTGTTCGCGCATCACTATGCTATTCACTAGTTTAAGAAGTATTGCCGACCAGGTTTTGCTCAACGATATTTTGTGTGCTGTTGAAGAGTGGTGTGAGAAATGCGATATGAAAATTAATTTCGACGAGGCTACCTGTAAGTCGCCATCAAGTAAGAAAACGCAATTACCCTGACGCATAAAAAATTAAGTTAAACGAGCTATAGTGAGGTAAAATATCTCGTTGTCACAATAACTTCGAATCTATAGCGTGGAACATCATCATTATCATCATCATCATCATCATCATTAGCCTGGCTACGTCCACTGCACGACAAAGGCCTCTCCCCTGTTCCGCCAGTTAACCCGGTCCTGTGCTTGCTGCTGCCAATTTGTACCCGCAAACTTCTTAATCTCATCTGCCCACCTAACCTTCTGTCTCCCCCTAACCCGCTTTCTTTCTCTGGAAATCCAGTTAGTTACCCTTAACGACCAGCGGTTATCCTGTCTACGCGCTACATGCCCGGCCCATGTCCATTTCTTCTTCTTGATTTCAGCTATGATATCCTTAACCCCTGTTTGTTCCCTAATCCACTCTGCTCTCTTCTTGTCTCTTAAGGTTACACCTACCATTTTTCTTTCCATTGCTCGCTGCGTCGGCCTCAATTTAAGCTGAACCCTCTTTGTAAGTCTCCAGGTTTCTTCTCCGTAGCTAAGTACCAGCAAAATACAGCTGTTATTTACCTTCCTCTTAAGGGATATAGTGGCAATCTACCTGTCATAATTTGAGAGTGCTTGCCAAATGTGCTCCACCCCATTCTTGTTCTTCTAGTTACTTCAATCTCGTGGTTCGGCTCCACGGTTATTACCTGCCGTAAGTAGACATAGTCTTTTACAACTTGAAGTGCACTATTACCTATCTCGAAGCGCTGCTCTTTTCCGAGCTTGTTGTACATTACTTTCGTTTTCTGCAGATTCATTTTAAGACCTACCTTTCTGCTCTCCTTGTCTAACTCCGTAATCATGAGTTGCAATTCATCCCCTGAGTTACTCAGCAATGCAATGTCATCGGCGAAGCGCAGGTTACTAAGGTACTCTCCATTAACTCTTATCCCTAACTGTTCC
This sequence comes from Rhipicephalus annulatus, assembly GCA_013436015.1. NCBI lineage: Eukaryota > Metazoa > Arthropoda > Arachnida > Ixodida > Ixodidae > Rhipicephalus > Rhipicephalus annulatus. The sequence continues at coordinate 50,429 of WOVY01009806.1, forward strand.
CATTCTAGGCTTCTGAAAACCTCCTGTAAGCACGCGGTAAATAGCATAGGGGAGATTGTGTCCCCCTGGCTTACGCCCTTCTTGAACGGTATTCTGTTGCTTTCTTTATGAAGCACTATGGTAGCTGTTGATCCCCTGTAGATTTCTTCCAGAATGCTTATGTATACTTCATCGACGCCCAGATTCCACAGTGTCTGCATGACGGCTGATATTTCTACTGAATCAAGCGTGGAACAAGCATATTGAAAATATCTGTAGTTCGGCTGAACGTAAGCTTCAGACGCTTTACCGCGAAAGCTATGATATGCCATGCTTGAAACAAAGCTTATGGCTTATAAAACAGTAGTACGTCTAACACTAGAATATGCCAGTATTATCAATGACCCACACAGCCTGTTGATGAGCTGGAACAGATCCAGAAAACGGCAGCCAGACTTATTTATTCGTAATGCCAGAGAACGCAATCAGTGACGGCGCTATTCAACAGGACCAACCATCAGAAGCTGTCGGAGCACATGCAGACTGATTGCACGCTTGAAGTTTCTTTATCAACTGTATAATAAAACACTAAACATTGATCCAACTTTGTATTTGCACACTCCATCCCGAGTGTCAACGCGAATCAATCATCCGTATGCTATTTTACCCTGTGCCACGAGAATTAATGCATTCTTCTTTGACTCGTACGATTGTTGCCTGGAACAAGCTTGGTTCCTGCAGTGTATTTGTTGCTTGTGAGTCAGCTGAAGTTTTTCAGCGGCAGATTTGAACATAGCGCTGTATAGTTTCTCTCTTTCCCCTGCAACAGCCCACGAGGACTAACAGTATTGTAAATAAATAAATAAATAAATAAATAAATAAATAAATAAATAAATAAATAAATTCTTCGCTGTAAAAATATCTATAGCTTCGCGTTTTTTTATTTTTCTGCGTGAATAAAGATTGGATAAGATTTTTATCGTTTAGGGTGATCCAGGCCACACGCTTAGAAGCGACGTTAACGCTTTGTACACTTTCTAACGTGAAACCCCCAAGCCGGCACACATAGGAAGACCAATAAAGAAGAGTACGTTGCTCGCATAACGAGGAATGCGTGGTCCTTTTCAGGTAAAAACCTGGGGTAAAACACGGGACGCTTTGCCTTACGTTGGGTTGATATGAAAACAAAAAATATAAGAGTTGCTGACATTACTGAACAGTAGAGATTTTATAAGGCTCTCTTGTCGTTTAAAAGCATTCGTTATTGTAGCACACTAAAATGCGCATATGCTTGTGCTGCAAGAAAACATCTACCCTCGACAGAGATATTTCGCGATTAAAGGGTCCCTGACTTAAATTGCGGAAACTCGAGATGCTTGTGGGTTAGAAGTGTGGAAGTTAGGGCTAGTTGGTATGACATGACAATAGTTATAGCTCGAGAACAGAACGACGACAAAGAGATAAGTGTCCTTCATTTCCTTCTTGTCTCTTTGTTGTCGCTCTGTTCCCGCGCTATAACTATCATCATGCTTGTGGGCTTTGAAAGGGCTGCGTACGGGGCAACGGCGAGATCGAGCAGACATTGCGGGGGCGCTGCTGACCGATTATGAAGACAAGCGTTGCCTATAGAAGATGTTTTAATTTGGTTTTAAATAAAGGGTGTGTGTTAGTTTAACTATTCAGGTGCAGTCGACATTTTCGGTGGTCTGACGTAGCAGGGGGCCCCCTTGGGACCATTGCAGATATCAAGCAGGTATTCTCGACGTCAGAGAACATTCGCGGAGCCCGCACAATACCCCGACTGGCACCCAGGGAGGACAATTATTCGTCACCCCTCTCGCTCTGTTGTCGGTCTACTCTCTAGGTAGGTTTGGCTTTGAACGCCAGGAATGCGTTATTATTTTTTTTTCGAGGACACCATGGAAGCTCCCACATCGTTTCATTCATCACCATCCGTGAGTCGTCCCCCCCTTCCTCCCCCGTTTTTTTTTTTTGAAACGGCGCGTTCAGCGTCACCAAAGCTTGAGCGCACGTAGCGTATAACGAGCTGCCCCGCTACAGGCAATAGTTTATGGTATTCAAGCATACGATTGGAACTAATGCAAAATCGCTGTGAATTACCGATGCGAGCATTAATAATACGATGCGTAAGAGTATTTACGATTCAATTTGGCATTACCAGACGCGGTCAGGAGTCCTTTAAAAAGCACGACAGCACTGCGTAGAAAATAATAATAATAATAATAATAATAATAATAATAATAATAATAATAATATAATAATAATAATAATAATAATAATAATAATAATAATAATTTTCAACGAGCCCTGCAACAACTATGAGTTCTTAGTGCAGGCACACGCAAAAAATAAAACAATACATACAAACAATACAATACAGACACACTTCAGAAAATCCAAATGAAGTGTAAAAATACACACGCAAAAATGCAAAATGGGAAAATAAAAAGACAAGACCGGCATAATGGAAATAAAGGGAAAAAAGGAATATACATCCGTAACTATGTAGAAACCTTCCTGAAAGACAAAAAAAAGGCGTTAGTCTATACATTGTGAAAAGTTATGTTAACACAGTGCAGAGCTGAGATAAAAAAATTGTGAAAAGCATCAAGATGATGAGAGCTAACATCATGGAGACTTTGTATTCTGTGAACAGTAGAGTGTTGAAAAAAGTTGGCAGGTACATGAAACGATCAATTCTCTCTGGTTAACTTACGTGGAATCCGAAAATTTACATAATTGAGAAGCAAAGGGCAGAATATCATAGCATGAATTATAGTTTGTAAAGAAATAATAGGTACACACGATTTCGTCGGCAGTGAAGTGATGATGATAATAATAATCCGGCAGTGTTAGAGTGAGATCCCGAGTCATTTCTAGCGAAATAATGATTCTAAATGCTAATTATTTTTTTCTGAACTCGCTCAATGGCGTCACCGCCAGATTTACCAATGCCATTCCAGATCACAGATGCATATTCGAGTTGAGGTAGACATATTGCGCTGTACAGTTTGTGGACGGCTGTAGAACTGCATTCTCCAGAGATTCTATACAAACGCCGCCGAGGGAACGAATACCACGCATTACTTGCAATGAGCAGAAAAAAAAAATAGCGTGCTATCAACCAAGATCATTGAATTCATAAGCCTTACCTGGTATTGACATGGTATTGACAGAGTACGAAATGACAAGATGTAGTAAGTTTTGCGACATATACTCATGACTTTGAGGTATTCAGATTAAGGTTTGTTGCCACACCATTCGGAGAAAGAACACAACTTTGACTGCAGCAAGCGACAGTCGCAAACTGAATGAGTTTCCTTAAATATCTTGAATTCATCAGCATAGAAGAGAAAACAGGAATAACGAATAATATCGTTAACGTAAATTAAAAATAAGAGTGAGCCTGATACCGACTTTTGAGGGAATCCACTAGTCTCTTTGCGCAAGGAAGACGTTTGACCATTTACGGCAACATTATATGAGCTATTAAGGACGTAGCTGTACAGACGATTCACAACAGATGAGTCGACATCAAAGTTTGCAAGCTTAACCAAGAACAGTGAGTGCATGGCTACCTATGTCAAAAGCCTTGCTCAGGTCACTGTATAGACTACGTCAACCTGTCCTCTCTGAGAAATAGGAGAAGAGATTTGCGGTATAAAACTAGCAAATTTTGCGGTAGTTGAGCGGCCAGGGATAAACACGCGTTGATTAGGAATCAATGAATTATTAACGCTAACGTACAATATGTTGTGAAAAGCGAGCTCAAAGATCTTCGATGTGGTATACACAGCAAACACGCGCAGTTTGCTCCATGCTGGGAAATGTGGAAGTGTTCACACATGCAGTTGTTAAATATTGTAGTCAGTATTGGGGCAAATCTGCTGTCATAAGCCTTTATTATGGCGGAAGGAATGTCATCTGGGCCACATGGTAAGGATGGTTTTAAGTGCTTAATGCATGAGCAGATGAGATTTTCATCCAGCGATAGACCACTATAGATGCGCTAACTGCCTTGTGCTGTTGTACTGTCCTCCTCCTCCTCCTCCTACTACTACTAGTACTACTACAACTGCAACAACTACAACAGCAACAACAACTAGAGTATGCATCATTGGTTTGGGATTCGAATCAATTGCAAATAATCGACCCAATTGAAGCAGTGAGGAATTGCTTTGTCGGTTTTATACTAATGATCTATCACCGTACAGGAAGCGTAACAGAAATGAAAGCTCTTCTAAACATCTCATAACCTACCATTCGCCAAAAGAAAGCTCGCATTTCACTTTTTCATAAAATGTATTATTACAACGCCACTCGCAGATCACCCTTCGTTTAGCCACCACCATTTACATCTGCTCGTAGGGATCATTGTCATAAAGTGAAGGTCTCTTTTTCTAACGCTGTCACGTGCGCACAGCCATTTCTTCCGAAAACCTCAGTCGGCTGGAATGATTTGCCATCGTCTGTAGTAAAAATACGCGATCCAATTCTTTTCTAATGTGCTCTTGGGGAACATAATCTACAATTGTAAAATTCTGTCACCTGCTCTCTCTCCCTCTCTCTCTTTTTTCTCTCTTCTTGTTTTGTGTTCGGAGCTATTGCCCCTGTTATTTTTGTTAGTATTGTATTCATATCGGAATAACTAAACCGAGTACTTCATTTTGTATAAACAGTGTTTAAATCGGTCGTACCATTTACTTTTTGTCTTTAATATACATGTTAATATACTCACCTGATCTGATTGTTATTGTTCATGTATCTCTTTTTTTTCATCTTTTCGTGCTTGTCCCTCCCTTTGTAATGCACTGTATGTACTTTAGGGATTTTCAAAAGAATAAATAAAATTATTATTATTATTATTATTATTATTATTATTATTATTATTATTATTATTATTATTATTATTATTATTATTATTATTATTATTAATCAATAATTTCAAAATGCAAAGATTGCGTTTTTTACAGGCAATAAATTGGTGATAAAAAACTCTTGAAAGCGTAAATTTTAGGGCCATGACACGGAAAACTGAAAAGAGGGAAGCATAATGACAGAGTCAACGTTGTTTTATATTTCACACACATAGGTACACAATCATAAAATAATGTCTTTTAAAAGAAACACCAAATTAACAATTATTCGGTCCAGATCGATTAATTGTGCTTGGAGAAAAGTTATTCATTGATTGATTGATTTGTGGAGTTTAACGTCCCAAAACCACCATATGATTATGAGAGACGCCGTAGTGGATGGCTCCAGAAATTTCTACCACCTGGGCACACGGGCCTACAACATTTCCGCCTCCATCAGAAATGCAGCCGCCGCAGCCAGGATTTGAACCCGCGACCTGCGGGTCAGCAGCCGAGTTACTTAGCCACTAGACCACCGCGGCGGGGCAGAAAAGTTATTAATTTCATTATCATAGGCTCATTAGGACAACATAAAATTAAGGTTACAGTTTTATTTTGCTAAATCTCAACACATCGCAGCACGGATTTCAGTGTTTTTCCCATGTTCGAAACACTATATCGTTCAACTTTTTCTTTTTTTGAAACGTGGTATGTTTACCATTTTCAGTGATTAAGAACTACGTATAGGGCCAAGCAGGCAACGACAAAAACTTTGAGCTCGCGGCGTTTGGCGCGGGCCCAAAACTTTGTCGTGGCATTTTCTTTCACGCGTTTCTTTTAGTTTCATTGCTCTTCAGCGTCTTAACGGCAAGCGTGGTTCTTAACTTCCAAGCATTTCTTAGCGATTTCAAGGTACTCTTAACAATCGTATCTACTATCTATCTATCTAGCTGCCTAAGTCTGGGTGCTCTCGTGATCGCCTACTTAGCTTGCCGTTGTTGCGGCTCTGCCAAACTTGTCCGCGTTCGAGGAGAACAGTGCAGTATGTGGCCCGACAGGTTTCCCGTCAAGCATGCCACCTTTTGCAGCCGCTATTGTGGAGAAAGGGGGCGTTTGCTAGAAGTATACTCTTTAACAGCTGCAAACTTTCGGGACTTCTCTCTCCTTGAAAGGGACATTGTCAACCGGTTCGGTTTTAGCTGCCACCCCAAACAGCAAATACCAATGGTCCGAGAAAATTGTCCGTCGCCTTTTCACTTGCTCGGAGTGGCTTTGTACCTTGTTTGGAGACGAGGTCACAATGGTCTTTCCTGTCTCGGTAAATTTTCTTAGCGCCGAAGCAGCCCGATGACAGCATTGTGTATACGCTCGAAAGAGGAAATAAACCCGTCTCAACTGCACACCCTTGAGTGGAAACTTGGGCTAGTTGGTGCGTAGTCATATTGCAAGATGTTTCAGCGCGCGAACAAAGGAAAAAGGACAAGGTAGACAAAAAGAGCGCTCTTTTTGTCTACCCTGTCCTTTTTTCTTTGTTCGCGCGCTGAAACATCTTGCAATATGCACACCTTTGCTTCGACTGCTTATACTTCTTATCGTGTTCGCAGCAGTCGAAAGAATTTCGTTGCAGATGACGGCCATAACAGTGTATACAAAAGTTGGTATGGGAGGGTACGAGGATTTAGCGGATGTGACTGTCTGGTCATAACATGAACAACGTGAAAAAACCGGTCACGTGAGACGTCAAACTATTTCCTCCACACACGTATACCGAAGTACATGGGTATGTGACATATGGAGCACTTACACGGTGAACCACAGGTGCATGATAGACAACTTTTGCGTACTCAGGTACGGTGAGAACAGACATTGGTAAGCGCAATGCAAAAGCATCCAGAGAAACATCGGCAGCATTGACTCTACAAATGTAAAGAATAATAATCGCAGCAGGAATAGAAGCCAACAATTTTGCGTGACACTCAGACATCCAGATCTACGGCAGGTCTTGAAAGCTGCTTTGGAAAAATACTATATGCAGGCGTAATGTCAAAATCGCCTGTGGGGGCAGCACTAGCAATCTTATTTGTATAACAAAAAATAAACATGACATATTTACCGCTATCATGCAGGTGTCATGTCGGGTTAACATCAGTTGAGGTAGCAGTGGTGACTGTTTTTATAGCACACATAGTTAACATAAAATTGGCATTCCTGTGAATCAGAAAGCTGTAATCAAGCGTTGACCGGTCCCAGAGGACTACGCTAACAAAGTTTCTGTTGATATTCGCATCAATGCAGAAGGACTCGGATATCACGCGTATGAAGTGAGACGAAGCGCAAGCATGGTATACTGATCAACACGAAGCGGCCAGTGGCGCTCATAGAAATGTACGCAGCGGCACTGTTTTGTGAACGGCGTGAGTGACTGTCGGCGAATAAAATGCGTTGACTGCAGCCTATAGTCATAATATGCACGTAGTCAATTGCCCAATGAATGCTCACCTCATGTTACTCACTTGTGAGGGAAACGCAATCCGCTATTGAAAAGAATGTTCGGGCTTAACGACTGTCACCGTTTCTTGTAGTGAGACTGAATTCATTCTTGTTTTCATGCATGCTGGTCTTGGACTAAAAAAAAAGAGAAATAAATTCGATATTCTTGGCAGATGAGCTAAAACTTACGCGAATATGCGCCCGCCTTTCTTCCCATTCAGTTCTTCATGAAATTTATGCAGGACTGTTGATAAGTTTATTCAGGAAAGCTACGTGGCTGACATTGCTTTAGCGCGCTTCTTCTTACTCTCAGAACAGTATAAAAAGGTAACATTCAGAACGCAGTTTTTTTTCGATTGATTGTTTGCATGAGAGTGATGAAACGAAGGTTCGTTTATTATTGGGACAAAGCTTTATTTTTTTAAAGTGAATGATTTCCGCTCCTTTTTTTCAGGCTATAACAACGCCACAAAAGCGCTCAAGATAATGTAAGAAAAAATGACGTTTTGTGTGAAAATACGCGACATAAGCGTGAGGTACAACGACTGGATTAATTCTGAACGTTTGGATACTTTAAAGTGAACCGAAATTTGAGCAGGCGGGTATGAATTTCACCCAATAATAAAGTTACTCACCGCAACTCAAGTTTGACCACCTGCGTGTCATTCTATTTTCTCCTCGTTTTAAAGATAACTTGAAGTACCAAAGTGTCAAAATTTACTAGACAAATATTTCGCTGTGGTGAGACCAGGATCGCACAATGAAATGTTATCTCAAGGACAAATAAACCTCGTTGCATAATCAATAAGCAACAGTGCCGATGTTAGACACCTAACAACAATGCAAAACTTTGTTTATCAATCAGTCACTAAAACGCTGGATTCACACAATATTTTAGATTCCTCATGCTTGGAACGACGCCATGTACGCTGTATATGATGTGTTAATCTACAAGGCGGCCGCCCCTGCATGCACCGAAATTATCCTCGCGAATACGGTACGAGGCCGATACAGAGCACTCTCGGCAAGTGCACAAAGTGGTCTTATTGTAGCGCATACACAGCCGAGCAAGGCCAAATGTATCTGTAAATCATGCTAGGCAAACGTACAAGCAATTCGACTTGCGCTAACAAGGCGTGGCAAACCGCCTTTTGAGGATGAGCATGGCACATACGCGCACCTACTAGCCTAATGTGTCTAGAAAACGATACAAAGAGCTATCTACACTTTTGGCCTCCTAGATTGCAGCCACCACACACCCGCGATCTCAGGGGCCATGCCACACTATAGGCGTGCTTCAGCCAGTGGCCACCAGGCGGTGACTCGCCTCGATCGAGCTTGCAGTGAACACAAGCATCGCGTCAGCGTCAACACGCATCACAACTGAGAAAAGTGCTTTGCTTTTCGAGTATGCGTCCAAGTCGCCGACGGTGACAGAAGCAAAAACAAAGAGGGGAGAGTGGGGCAGGCGGCTGGGGCGCCACCGAGGGAAAGTAAAATCTCAAGGCTTAGAGGGGAGGGAATATTCCAGCAGCTATAGCTCCGCACAATCCACAAATGCCAACGACACAATAGAGCCGTGGTTACGCGAAGGATAGAGCCGAACTTCGGAGAACGCAGTTGATATAAGGATGGAACGTAGTAGACGCTTTGTTTATGAATGTGCCACGTTTGTAATCACCCAAAGCTTTTTAAAGCTTTTTATTATTAAATTCGACACCCTGAGCTACTAATGTTTGAAGGTTAAAAAAACATCGCGTAGATGAAAATAAGCTCTATTTTGAAAAAAAAAAAACACGTAATTCTATTCCCATTTCATGGAAAACGCTCTTAATTCCGTTCTCATTCGATTCCGCAATCACGAAAATGCAGGATTCCGGAATAACTCCGATTACGGAGTGGCAACTATGCAACACTGTACTCATCACGCATGATTGATTGATTTGTGGGGTTTAACGTCCCAAAGCCACCATATGATTATGAGAGACGCCGTAGTGGAGGGCTCCGGAAATTTGGACCACCTGGGGTTCTTTAACGTGCACCGAAATCTGAGCACACGGGCCTACGACATTTCCGCCTCCATCGGAAATGCAGCCGCCGCAGCCGGGATTTGAACCCACTACCTGCGGGTCAACAGCCGAGTACCTTAGCCACTAGACCACCGCGGCGGGTCTCTCCACGTATGAGGCTATCGCGAACACAACATAAGACTGCAACAGTGGTAGCACATCTTAGCCTCTTGTGTCAGCGTATTGACTTACCGTATACATTGCATGCAGCTTCGAAGTAGTATAGGCTTAGTGAAGCGCTGAGCCGCCTAGCACCGGTATCGTCGTCGGCCAGAGCGGGGTATTGCTTATCCGCCGCATTCGTTCGTCGCCTAAATTTCGGACTGATTCATTTTTTGTGCAGCACGAAATTTTTTGCCGTTCACAAAATTTTCGTGGTGTAAAAGTAGGGCTTTTGCAAAATGGCATGAGCGGCCGACCAGTAAAAGTGCCTTCTACATGCTCCACGGTGACGATTTCATTTACGTTTAGGGAAGTATTGTGGTCAAAGTCAAGCGTTGACAACACAGTGTACAACGTAAGAGCTATAGTAGGTTCAAAAAAAAGAAAAAAAAAAGTCTGTACAGCTCTTTTTTTTTTCGTCGGTGCGGCTCTTTGACACCATTTTCTGTGGTCACGGAGAGCTCTACGCAGTTCAGACAAGTTATTTCCCGAATTTTTTAGCTTGCTCTCATGACGACGGGAACGATCTGGCAACGCGTGAGCAATATCTTGTTTTTTTTATCTCTTGGAGCTAGGATTCAGTCAACCTAAAATAAGAAAACATAGGAAAACATGGACACAGGTTTCTACGACGTTCAGTCGTCTTCTGTGCCGAGGATTGATGGGATGATGACGATGAATATACTTGAAGCACTGATCTAGCAGCCTCACCGCAGCAGCGCTTAGAGAAATAGTTGTTGTTCGTTTTGGTAGTGGTTAGAAGAGGAGAAATGCACCTAATTTCTGCTGCCTGGTCGGGAGCACTGCGCAGCGCCTGAGAGAAATACAACTAGATGGCGGCAGTGCATCGTTCGAAAACTTGCGCATGCGCAGATCACATAGCGAGGTTAGTATCTCATCTCTCCTCAAAGGCGGGTGCACACAATCTTGGGCCAATGGGCGCGCTCCAGAATGACGTCTTGAGCCGGTGCGGGGGTGAGCATGCCTTCACGCGTTCGGAGGACACCGGTGATTGGATGAACGGGACTATTTCTTCAGTCGCGCAGGGGACCGGCTGACGCGATTAGGCCGTGTGGGCGGAGCCTCCCAAACCTAGTTAAGCCGTATCCGACGAGACGTATCGGTCGCAGCCGAGATCACCATCCCGAAGTTCCCCTTTGCTCACAGTTCTGAACGGTTCGAGCAGTGGTGTTCTCGTCACCAGGTGCGGACAGGTCGGCGCGCGCTTCTCCCTGCTCCGTCGTTCACGGCCGCTTTTTGAAAGAGGCAACTTTGTGCACACGACCGACGGACGAGGATGTACCCTCATCGTCAGCGTAAGTAGGCCCTGTGTTTTCTAGCCTGTCTCGACACCGGGGATAAGATTGATTTAGGCAATTTGAACCCCAGAGAGGACTTTTTTTAAAATGTGGGGCATGCGTATTCGTAACGAGAACGTTAGCCTTATTCACTAGAGGACTCCGTTTACGGAGTAGAAGCCAGTGCCTACGTTACCACAATCAACGTGCATACCAACGATGAAATTGTGTAGAATGACAGGCAAGGTGAGTGTGTTGAGCCATATGATAACTTTGTATACGCGACCCGACTGTTGGGCTGGTCGCCTATCCATGAACGCTGAAAAGAAGTGGGTTCTAAAAACTAATGAGCACAATTAGGAGTGTGTGCTCTTCTTTTCATGCTTGTCAGTTTTTAGCGCTCACTCAGTGTTCTTTGAAATAGGCCGGAGCGAAAACCATGTTGAGCGACGACTGGAGGCAGCGAGGTCGTGAGGCAGCCATACGGAAAACATTGCATGCGCGCCATTCATGTGAGCTTCTGCTTGGGCAACGGTTGACAAGTATTTAGTCGGTATTAATGACCATAGTCTTTCTTGGGAACCTTCGACGGAAAAATTTTGGTCTGTCTGTCAGTAAATTAGTCTGTTTATCTGCTCTTCATGGTACCCAAACGGCGGACCCCATCTGCAGCGCCCACCACTATTGCTCAAGGTTTAGCGTTCATACTTGTGCGATTGTCAAATAAAAAACAATTGTTGCGCATATCTGAGGCACCACAATAGCACGTCGTTGTTTTGTAGGCACACAAGTAATTCTAAGGAACGTAGCGTTAAACACTCAGAGGTGGCAGTGCGACGCGATGCTCAAAAAGGCAAGTGTTACCAACGCTTTGCTAAAACAAGACGGTGGTGGCACCTGTCCGTCGCTTTGCGTTCTACACCTTATCGCCTCCAAGAATGGCACACATCTTCACAGGCACGCATGTCTTTCTTCGTTTTTGAAGATGAATGCCAGATGGCGCTTGTGTATAACGGGCCCCGGAAAAGATAAGGAAACGGCGGAGCATGTTCTGATTGAATGTGGAGATATCCACCCAGGTGTACGTTTGGGCACGAGCCTACAGGAAGCCTTGGGTTTTAGGGACAACAATGGAAAGCTGAACACACCCGCGATTGAAATAAGTAAGAGACGGTTAGAGTATTGGTGGCAGAAAATTAGAGAGAAAGGACAAAAATAAATATTGGAAAAATAAAATATGGACAGTGTGCCGTAAATGGCAGAGAACTTAAGCTGAAAATTTACCTTTTTTCCATTAAGATAGAATTTATCGAAGTTGAGGCATTAGGCCAACATCAGAAAAGAAAAAAGGGTTTTTTTTTTTTGTCGAGCCTGGTGGCATACTTGTCACCACCCCGTTATAAAGGGGACGCTCATAGCATCCATCCATCCATCCATCCATCCCCGATGCGCTCGTTCGCCTTCGTTGCATGCTCGAGGCACTCCAACGCAACGTTCACCGATTTTATTGCGCAGAACAACAAATAAATATTTTGTTCACTCTCTCCGGACGAAAGACTATCGTCCTTTGACGACATTTGCAGATTACATGCAGATGCGGAGCCATTTTTTTACGCAAGTGTTCTCAGTAATGCATTCCCGGACGTCCCTGACCTACGTGAAGAAGGAGGGTGGGGTGGAAGCATCCAACTTCTCGAAACATTTTGACCGTTTGTATGCACACGAAAACACACATGCACAATTTTCCGCATAGTTTGTGTGCGGCTAGATTGACGGGGACTGATTATTTTGTATTTGTTTGTAAGCTACTTACGGTCAGTAGTAGTTCGCAGGTACGGTGGTGTTTTCATAGTGGTCTATTCGTGCCGACCTTCGCAATGCAAATGTTCCGCTGTAGGCGCTGTACAGTGGTTGTGTGGCTTACAATAACACTATAATAGTATTACAATTGTGTGGTTTCAATAAGGACTCAATGTCTGCAGTTCATTTTTATGGAGTTATCTCAATAATAATGTACCAACATAGCAGGGCATTGCCGCAAGACTTTTTTTTTAATCTGCTGTCATAAGCTGCACGCGCGTGTTAATCCTATGCACTTTTGCTGGTTAACTACTGTACGTAAAGTTGAGCGAGCATAAAAAACCGTAGGACGCTTTGTAAATCTACCATACGTTCAGAGAATCACATCTTGTGTCCTGAAGTTTGAGGGGCTGCGTCATACAGGCTGGAGAGTCCTGTGTCTGTCGATTCTGGCGGAGCCACAACATAGTACACCGCGAAGGTATTCAATGTTTACAAGTATATGCAAGGTCTCTTTTTTTTCTCTACAAAACACTCACTTTTACCACTTGCATAGCCTGCTCGTTCTGTTTTGTACGCTCCCTCCTTCGTTACGCCGGCGGAAATGTTGTAGGCCCGTGTGCTCAGATTTGGGTTCACGTTAAAGAACCTCAGGTATTCGAAATTTCCGGAGCCCTCCACTACGGCGTCTCTCATAATCATATGGTGGTTTTGGGACGTTAAACCCCACATATCAATCAATCCTTCGCTATACCGAAGCTGAGATGTGACATTGAGGCGTGACACTACCATAGAACATTTTGAAAAAAGAAAAAAAAAGAAGCATTCGCGCTATTCGTCCAGCACCACTGCAAGGGACAAAATCACAACGAGCAAAGAACTTGTCTTTGATTGATTGCTTGGTTAAAAAAAAGGTGGGGAAGGGGGGTAGTTCTACTTATTGACTGCAAAGAAGTAGTACTTGAGAATTTCAATCGGAAGAAGGCTGAGGAAAAATTCCTAAGCGCTCTACTCTCGGCTTGGTTGGGGTTCCCATCCGCCTCATTGACGAACTAGGAAACAGCACTAAAGAAGAGCAGCGGAAATCCGTAGAAAGGTACTTACAGGAGAAGGAAATACCACACACTTGGCTGAAAAATAGAATGAACTTAATTTATAAATGCTAGGGAGAAAGGGTTAACATTATATCGTATAGACCGCTGACCATTACATCTGTGTTATACAGGTTGGCGATGCAGGCAGTGGAATTAAAAATAAAAAGGCGGGCAGAGCAAAAGAATATTTTGGAACTAAATGGACGATAACCTGTTTGTTCTTACTCAGAGTATAGAAATATCTAAAATAGAAAAGAGGCACTTATACGTAGCCTATCTGGACATCACTGGGGCGAATGGCAACGTTGATAAGGAAATTTTGTGGGACATATTGAATGAAGTGGATATAGATGACGACTCTATACAGCTTTTGAGAGTAACATATATACCGAGAGGATACACTTTGCATATAATGGGAAGGAATACGTAGCAATTACAGCGTTGATATTAACAAGGAACTGAGACAAAGATGTCCTTTGTCCCTGCTGTTGTTCATGCTGTACCTGGTGAGGATGGAATTAGCGCTAGAAGGTAGCAACATTGGGTTTAATATATACAGCTGTCACACAAACACGGTTGAGCAGAAGCTTCCAGGTCTCTTTTATGCAGACGACATTTTTCTATTTGCGGGCAGTAACGACGATAGCTGCTGGCAGATTTATGCGGAAAGGAAGGCGAGAATCTAGCACTAGGGTTTAGTGCCACAACATGTGAATTGATGGTATTCAATCATGACGAAGACCAGGCCGTCTCACCTAAAAATACCGAAGGTAAGCGAGTACAAGTACATCGGAGTATGAGTAAATGTGCTAGATAAATAAATGGAGGTACAAGAAAAAAACATCGCCAATGAAGAGACAGAGGAATGCTGCAATAATGAAGCAAAGATCGTTATGGGGATACAATAGGTACGAAGTCCTTCGAGTTTTGTGGAAAGGCGTAATGGTGCCAGGGCTTACATTTGGGAACTCAGTGGTGTACATGATGATATGTGGGGTTTAACGTCCCAAAACCACTATATGATTATGCGAGACGCCGTAGTGGAGGGCTCAGGAAATTGCGACCACCTGGGGTTCTTTATCGTTCGCCCAAATCTTAGCACACGGGCATACGACATTTCCGCCTCCATCAGAAATGCAGCCGCCGTAGCCGGGATTCGATCCCGCGACATGCGGATCAGCAGCCGAGTACCTTAGCCAATAGCCCACCGCGGCGGGGCTCAGTGGTGTGCGTAAATCATAACTAAAGGTGTAATCATAATGAATGTAAATCAAAGGAGTGTGGGACGCCTCGTGTTGGGCGCTCACGGGAAGACGGCGAATGAGGCTGTGAAGGGGGATGTGGGATGGATAGGCTTTGAAGTAAGGAAGGCTCAGAGCAAAATAAAACTTGACGAAAGGCTTAGTAAAATGAATGAGAGTAGATGACTAGGGAATGTGTTCAGGTATATAGGAAAAGCGTGGACACAAATTGGAGGAAAAAAAGAACAAAACTAGGCGGCTCACCAGTAAATATACGGCTGGCAGTGTGGGCGATGCATGACAAGAAGGAGCATTAAGCGAAAAGTCCGAGAGGCGGAGATGATTTATTGAATGACAGCACAGAAAAAAGATCCGGCTCTCAGTAACTACCGAAAGGGCAAGAACGAAATACGGTGTGAAATGTTTTATGATAATTCAAGGAGAAGCGTGTTACTGTTTCAAGCGAGGTCGGGTTGCCTTGAAAACACGTCGTCATAAAGCGAGACCCAATGAAGAGGACGAACAATGTGCGTGCTGTGGGGGAGCTACGGAAACGATGGAACGTGTTCTGATAGAATGAGGTGACATAGCCACCCAGGTATACGTGTGGGTACAAGCCTACATGAGACTTTGGGTTTCAGGGACAAGCATAGAAAGCTGAACGCGTCCGCGATTGAAGCAAGTAAGAGACGGTTAGAGTACTGGTGGCAGAAAAGTAGAGATAAAGGACAGAAATAGTGGGAAAATGAGGTCACTCAGCCTGAAGACGTAGAGATGGAATATAATTTTTTTGTTACAATAGGATCAATTCAATCGAAGTAGATAAGGCATCAGGCCAACATAAAAAGAACATTTATTTTTCTTTTTTTTCTGGCGAGCCTGGTGGCACACATGTCACCGCTCCGTTATAAAGGGAACGCTTATAGCATAAATCCATCCATCCATGTGAGAGTATCAGCAGATATGTGGACATTCCTTTTTGAACTGACCCTGTGTAGGTTTCATATGGAGCAAGGCATTCGCGTTGGCATGCATGCGTAATAAAGCGTTCTAGAACGGTAAAGCAGTAACCAGGCGTCCCGCAATGCGAACTGCGTAACAGGTGGTTCACTGAATGCTCCACCCCATTGCACAAGCACTGGGGCATAATTCTTCATCGTCGGCCACAGTGTCAACTGAGCGTGCATGATACCTTACGAGTGTATAGCGGGTACTATAAGCTTTCACAAAGAATGACGAACAATCGTATAGTGAACGCTTCCACACTACACAAAAAAATGAAATGCAGTTTACGAGTACCACCAGAACACATAGCCTTGTGAGTATGTAGACCCAGCAAAATCGTACTTCACAGGGCACATTTGAGTGTCTTTGTAGAGAGGGGGGTCACAGGTGATTACGGACGCACCAAGGAAGCCTTTGTTGAAAACGTGCCAAAAAGGACACTGACACTTGAGTGTGTCGCTGTGTTTAGTGAGCGTTTCATTTTCTCAGTATCCCTGGTGGTCGCAGCCGACATTTCTGAGGCGGCACGGAAGAGTTCCGTCGCGCCCTCTAGTGAGTGCCGAGTGCGCTCCAAGAATGTTAGCATAGTCCCTCAGTACTTTCGTATAGGTACTATGGTGTTATCTTCAAAAGGACTCTATGTAAAGGCCACTCTTCCAGTTTTCGCTGACTGTGCTACGCATTACGAGAGGCCCCGTATGTTTTTTTTATGTTTTCTTCTTTTGTGGTTGTATCGCCCCTTTTCCTAGTCGTGCTCTCATGCCATGCGCTTCAAGTGACCTTAAAGAGGAAGGCGGGGCTAATGCGGTGGTATACAGCTGAAACACAGAGCAATGTTCCTTTGTCGTCGCGCCAGCATTTCGGCTACCAGCATTGTGTGTGAGCATGGCGAGATCCTAAGTGTTCGAAGATATACCCTTGTCAGTAGCTAATCATCCTTTCCGGTGCTCACGGGCATTTACGGCGGTGACCGGGGGACAGCTGCCGCTTCTTAGTCTTTCGAAAAATTATCAGCACCCGCGGATTTTCGCTGCGTTATGACAATCGGTCACACTACTTCGTTTCACACTTAGAGCGCGACGCTGCGGAAGCTTTGCGAGAAGTTCAACCAGCAAAACGTGTCATTCCGTGCGTCTCGTGGTCGTTCGTGTGTCATGAATGGATGGATTGATATGGCTGATTGATTGATATGCGGGGTTTAACGTCCCAAAACCACTATATGATTATGAGAGACGCCGTAGTGGAGGGCTCCGGAAATTTAGACCACCTGGGGTTCTTTAACGTGCACCCAAATCTGAGCACACGGGCCTACAACATTTCCGCCTCCATCGGAAATGCAGCCGCCGCAGCCGGGATACGAACCCGCGCCCTGCGGGTCAGCAGCCGAGTACCTTAGCCACTAGACCACCGCGGCTGGGCTGGATTGATATGGCTGTACCCTTAAGTTGGGCTAATGCCACCTAGCCGCCATACTTAGTGAACAAGATTTATGTTTTTTTCCCCTTTACATGATGAAGTTAAACACTGACACTTCGAAGTGAAGGATTTATTTTCATTCGCGCCTTGATTGTAGCCACCAATCAGATAACCTTCTTCTATAGTTATTTCTACCCGCGCAAAGTATATTTTGCCATCCCTGTCCCTAAACCTCGTCCGCTTAGTTACAGCGTACCCTCGCGTTTCTTTGTGCTCCCTTTTGCCGTGAATGGTGAACAGAAGAAAGCGTGGAGTGCACAAAGAACACGAGTACCGAACGACTCTCGTGTCCTTCCCTGAACAGACATCCTCCAAGTCCCTTTGTTCTCACCTCGCCTACTCATGTTCACAGCCGCGCTAAGGGAACGCGAAGAATCGGAGCGGGCACCGGGACTAACCTGATATCACCTTGTCTTGCTCCAAACGTTCGAGAAAGAGTTTATGCAGCACTTTAACCAGCTGGCACTTCAAGATGGTGACCACAGTGACGTGAATGCAAGTTATGTGTCTGAGAAGTACGATGTCGTGCGCTTTCGAACAGTGATCAGTGAACTGTCACTGAACTCTAAACTGTATACAGTGCCTCTTCGATGATGATAGTGGCCACCACGAACTGGTTTTTTCAGGTGCCATCTGGACATGCGTCTTTTTTTAAAAAGATACTTTAGAACTTGAGCAGTCGCCGTTAAGCGTACGACTCTGCATGTGCCTTCGACAGTAAATGACCCGTACTCCACGACCGATGTTTCGCAGGTGAAACTACCAGAACTGTGCCGGTGTGCCACTCTAAATGATGGGTGAGAAGAGCGGGTGGGGGGGGGGGGGGGGCAAGCTTGCTGTCGCGCTTCGGAGATATGGGGCATTGAGCAGGTGCCTTTCTTTCTCCCTTTCAACAATGTCTCTGTCTTTCTAACACCCTCGATCAAATAAATGTTTCCGTCTTGTCTTCTGCGGTGCGGTGTTTTTAACGCGAGGAACAATTACGCTGCAAACGTGCTCCCGTAGGCTGGCCTGCCTATACCTGTCCAGTGCGCTCCTTGACATACAGGGCCGGAATGCGGCGCAGAGTGACAAACTTTCGTCGAGCCCACATCACAAGCGAACCGTCACACGCTGCATCATTTTGTAAATAATCAGCCTCTCTTGCTGTCGTTTATTCCTAGAGCATTCGCCGATGGCCACCATTCAGTTGCCATCTTCTTGAAGAAGACTACGGCCAGCATAACAAAATTTCATTTTCCTTTTACCAACTTATACCAAATACTTTCCCAGTTTGCAGCCCCTAATTACTCCTACCACTCATATATCTAGCCCGTTACATACCCTGATAAAATCGATTTATGCCGAAATTCGTAAAGTTTCTCTCAAGAAAAAAATAGTCCCAGATTATTAATCGAAGACTATGATATGCAGCAATTATAGTAAAGATTAACATGGGCAAATAATTGTGGTGAAAGGAAGTCGTCTATTCACACTCCATGAATCGCTTGCAAATTCCCAGGAACATCCTCTTCTCGGGTTGATGTCAGCTCCAGGCAGCTGGGTATGAAGCAAAAAAATAAAAAAAAAATGTTTGAAACAATATCAGCGGGCAGGCGACGCTCGTCGTTGAGCGTAGTCAGGTCGTGTAAAAAATGGCGTCAGGGGGGCGTGGTGATGACGTTTTGTTTTTGCGAAGAGAGAACTTCCACATAGCATGCACACTGTTCAATAAGAGTGAGAGCCGGGCTAGTTGGTGACCGATAAATATACGGCGAGGATAAGCAGCGCACCCTTTCACACGGACAAGGAGAACACGGGGCATGTAAATACTGTCAGTGTGTGCTCGCAGCGGTTTCGCTCATTTGAAATAATTGGTAATAGGCAGTGGACTACGAGCACTGAAGTAAGGTGGGGGGGTGAAAGTACTTACCTCCCTTCCACTGGATTCGATACAGTAATTGTCTGCTAACCGTAATTATTATTGTGTTTAACAAAACAACAACACCTAATGTTTACATTTTTATTCTCTTACTGAGGCTGGAGTGTTTATTTAAATCATTACATCGTAGTATCAGCTAACAAATAGATTTCTCGGTTCACAAGTTTTCTTTGCGCTCGTAACAAGAGCTTCGCGCAGTCTGCGAACTGCAACAAATAATGATGCCAAGCTCTTCACACAATTCCACACATGCGTTGAATTCGAACGTGTACCGGCACAAAGAAAACCATACGACGCAAGCGGCGACTGGTTTCTCGCGCCAAGAAAAGAATTTTTTTTCGAAAACATGCTTCACAGCGTAATTGAAGCATTTCTGAAGGTGAAGCGATCTATGGAAAGTTATCCATGGAAGTGAAGAGCATGCATAAAAGAACAATGCGGCATATGTCAGCTTAGAGAAACAGAAAACAACACCGACGTCCGAAAATTGTTAGAGGAATACAGTGTGCACCTTAGCTTTGTGAGCATGCTGCTGCAAGGGTTTTGCGAATACGTGCTATATCAAGGAAATTACAGGGGTTCGAAAATCGATTTCAGTAAGCTTAGAATTTCTGCGTGACCTCACCACCGTTTTCCCTCACAGGGAAGGGAAGGCGTAGCCCGTTGTCCTGATTGGTTTAGTCCAATCGATGAGCTACGAGCAACGTCAAGTTACCGAACGGCGACTTTGCCTCACTGCGCGTCAAAGTAGTATTAGTGGGGCTATAGGAAAGGAGCGCGGGAATCGTTTTTAAATATGGAGGCTGCATTGGTCGGAAAACGAGACCACTGCGGTCTAATCTACGAATTTCCAAACTTCTTTGAGGGCTGTAAAAAAAAAAAAAACGGAGACGGTCCCTATAAGGTTTGAATGACCAGTATACAACACGAACTTTGCAAAATAATGATGGCGTTCTTACCAAGCAGACAGGCAGATGAAACAAGCGACCACCACGAGGCACGCCGAGCACATGTTTTACCACGCCACGCTGCTACTGTCCGCTCTTATGTTTGGCCGAGTTGGGCTCCAAGCCGGAGTATTCAGATGACGTCACGAGAGGGAAGAACGTACTTTTTATTGCAGATATGCTTGTCAAAAGGAGGCGTACAAAAGAAATGGCCCCACGGCGTGGTCCGCAGTCGTTTATATAAGAACGCCGTGAACAAAAGGGAGGGAAAACATATCAATGCACATGCGCGTCAACCAGTTATCATCCGGAGCAGATGAGGCAGACTTGGGCGCTGGCTCGCGAGTGGTGAGCGTTGCGCGAACGCAACACTGTACTTATTAGACACTTCTAGTTGGGCATACGTAACGAGCCCACGTACGCAGCACTGCCATGGGAGAGAACTGCGCATGTGCAGTACGTAACGTATCGATTTCAAAGATGCGCGCGTACGCCCCCCCCCCCCCCAAAAAAAAAACAACAACGTGGCGTGCGTAAACGTGACGAGGCGAAGCGTACGCGGCGTGACGATTTCGCGATATCTCGATTGAAATAGGAACCAGATAGCAAACGGCAGCGACGGAATCGATTTGATTTGATTTGTGGGGTTTAACATCCCAAAACCACCATTTGATTATGAGAGACGCCGTAGTGGAGGGCTCCGGAAATTTTGACCACCTGGGGTTCTTTAACGTGCACCCAAATCTGAGCACACGGGCCTACAACATTTCCGCCTCCATCGAAAATGCAGCCGCCGCAGCCGGGAATCGAACCCGCGACCTGCGGGTCAGCAGCCGAGTACCTTAGCCACTAGACCACCGCGGCGAGGCAGCGACGGAATCGAACACAGAGGGCAACAAAGCCGGCCCGAATCAAGTATATTTTACTTTGAGGGACGATGTTGCGCCTTTAGTGGAAGTACAAACCAGCGATCTGTTTAGGCATCCGGAGCAGTGGGAAGAGATTGCTTGGCGCCTCAGGGAAGTCCTGAGAAAACCATTTAAAGCGCGCTATGTGCGCAAGCACCTGGACCTGTTGCTCTTTTATTTCTAATAACATACGTCTAGTTGAACCAAACGTACACGGTAAATACAGTGAACTAAAAGTGTCGTTGAGTGCTTCGAATGTAGCGTATACGCAACGTATCATGCCGCGTACTTAGGCTCCTTACGTAGGCCCAACTAAAACTGTCTATTCACAGCCTTAAACGCTCGTAAACAAGAAGCATGATAAGTATAACGTTGCCGTTGCGCCAACGCCATGCTGCATTTCTGTCGCACTCAACACGTCGTTGAAATGGCACTGGCTCGATTCGTGTCCGATCCTGCCCGACGATATTGAACAGTCCGAATAGCATGTGATCAAGATGAATTCTGTGCCGCATTTCGATCAAGTGAAAACACATCTGCAGCCACATAGACGTGTAGGTGCATAGTGCACTAGAAAAGCTTCTAAACAAATTCGCCCCGTATCTGCGTGTTTCACTGCAAATGTCGTCGAAATATAGTTTTGCGTCTGGAGAGAGTGAACAAATCGTTTATTTGTTGTTCTGCACGAGAAAATTGATGAATTGTATTCTGGAGGCGCTGCGTTAGTCTCAATCCGTGCGGTGAAGGCCGCGGACGAACGCATCGAGGCACGTTTGACACGAGTGCTATCAGGCGGTAATCTTCGAAAACGAAGGAAGGCGTGCGTGCGTGTCTCGGAGGTGATAAGGTGTAGAACGCAAAGCAAAGTGGCACCACCCTGTCGTCTTAGCAAAGCGTTGGAAACACTTGCCTTTTTTTAGCATAGCGTTGCAATGTCAGCGCAATGTGATAAGCGCAACTTTTTGTTTACAGCGCTATGATCGGATATGCGATCAATGATATCACATTCAAAATCGGACATAACCAAGGATGTAGTGACGAAAACCAAGTCAAGGACAGCACCATTACGAGTTGATTCCTTAACAATTTGGTGAAGGCCACATGACAACGAAACATTGAGCAGCTCTCTTCTGATGGATACTTCGTGCCCATGGCACTGACTGTCATAGATGACCAGCCTATAGCAGGAGCATTAAAATCACCGATGCAAGTAGTGCTAGATGCTGAAGTAACGTAGATTTGTAGAAAGTGGTTGATGCGTAAATGTTCGATATCAGAACAATGCAGGCGGTAAACACCACCGCCTCTTTCACCTCTCTATCTCCGAACCACCTTGCAGCCCGGGAGAGCTATTTCAGAATCGTGGACTCCATCGTGCAGCCAAGTCTCAGTAATGCCGTTAATGTGCCGATAATGGGCATAACAAGAGACCACCACCTGCTTGGACCTAAGGGTCTGCTGTATGTGATAAATAAATGTAATGGATAAATGAATCCCAGCACCAGGAAAAGAAATTTAGAATAGTTACTGACAACACATTTGGCTTTGATGTTTATAATATGGAAAATTTATTGTGAGTGCTGGTTGATCAAGAAGATGTTGACCCAGAAGTTGAGTCAACAATTTTAGTTGAACCAGTAGATTATCTGACGAGAGTATTGGATGAACTGTCCCAGGCATACTGGCCCCTTGTCAATGTCATGATAAAAGCGAAGCTGGACAGATGAGCCGTTGTCCGTATGCCAGGCGGATGCCTCCCACAGCTTCTTGCGAATTATTATTGCGAACTTGGGGAGAGAACTGTTCCGAAACACGAAGCTCAGTGTAATAACAATTTTTCAGAAGAGTCATCTTATCCTGGAAATCCAAGAGCTTCATGATTACGGGACATGGACGACCTCTAGCACTATTCCCAAGTCTATGGCACCTTTCTATGTGAGAGCATGCAACCTTGAGAATGTCGTGGAACCACAGGGAAAGTTAGCAGAAAACTCCTCCGGATTCTCACCGGGATCTTCGTTAAGATCACGAATAATGTTGTTACTACGTGATCTGTTTTCTAAGCTCTTTAATGGCTGAATTCGAGTATGCATGTGATCGTTCGAAGTCAGCACGCCACCCGACGCTGATGACGGTTCCAGTGAACATACACGAGCTTCCAAAGCTGCAAACCTCGCGTTGAAAGATGACTGGAATATTTCAATTTAAGCAATATCCAAAGTCAGTTTCTTTGAACCATTCAGAGCTTCAGTGAACATTTCCACAACCGTGTGTTGGATATTAAGATCTGTAAATTGCGGTTCTGAAGTGGCATCGCGCTGAGAATGGGTGTTAGGACTAGGAGTCACTGACATTTGTTACCCACTCATGCTTGGGCCTGAACAGGGCCTACAGTATTTGTAAACAAATAATAATAATTAATTAATTAGATTCAACATCACCACCTTGTAAAAGCCTGCGGGTGGCATTTGAGAAAAACAGAGTACAATGAAATGTAAACAAAAACATGGTAGCGATCACGTGGACGAAGGAACAGCAGCATACAACGGTCATCAGAACGAACGCACCGAACATTGCCAAGGTGACATACCTACGCGATGAACAGACAGCGCATAAACATGGTACCCATATCGCTGTTACCTCTTGTACACTGATGAAGGGAATCCATCGAGGGCGCTTTTATAGCCGTAGAGCATCTAGTTGTCGAACTGTGTCTGTCGGTGATTGGGCCATCGAGTGTGACGTTAGTCTTCTGCAGTGTAGGATCCAGGATAAGAGCCGAAGAAGCGAAAGGGAAACGGTCGCTGTTATCTGCAGGGAAGATAGGGCAGCCCCACACGTGCACTGTCGGTCACCTCCATGACGCGGCGAGGAAATGATGACCAGGCCATACACTGCATGACGTCAGGGGCACGCGCGGTAGCATTCCCGGACACGCAGACAGCAATGTAGCCGGCAAACTGCGTGATGAACAGACAGCGAATTATCATATGGTACCCATGGGAACCATATGCTAATGCGCTGAAGCAACAGCGGCGTGCACGCCGCTGTTGCTTCGCGGTTGCTACTTAACTGCCACCAGCCACCGCTCGCAATTACTCAATGATTATGCGCCCTGTCTTGCACAACGAAACAGTGCACCCTCAGTTACTCGAGCAAACATGCAACTATGCGAATCGCTTTTGCGTTGCCCACCCCGTAAGTTTGTTGAGCCGTATCTTTCCCTCGGTAGTCCAAGTGCGCAATGCACAGAGCAGCGAATTGCTTTCCGTGCAGCACCTGCTTCTTCTGGCGGTGGCAGAAGAGGATTCTCCGAAGGGACGCCACGGACCCCGTGGCCTCCTGTAGAACAGGTCACCGACCTCAGAGCTGTCCCCGTGCACCCATGTCCGACCACCTCCGCCTTCTCAGCAGGCGTCGTGCCCGATGCTCTCGGTCCATTGGAGATAACTCCATTCGCCCCTCCGCCGCGTCCTGCGCCGGGAACCATTGGAACGCCCATAAAGCTTCGGGCCAACCACTTCACGATTTCCATGCCTGGCTGGCGCCTGTACCACTACGACGTCACCATCACGCCCGAAAAATGCCCGCGCAGTGTCAATAGGTCGGTTGCTTTCTTTTCTTCTGCGCATTTAGCTCACGTGAATTTGCGGAAAGTAATTTTGCTAACAAGCATTCACGTCTTTCATGCAGGGAGGTAATAGATGCGATAGTGAAGTCATATTCCGGAACATTTGGCAGCCAGAAGCCGGTGTTTGACGGTCGCAAGAACATGTACGCGACCATTCCCTTGGCCAGGGATGGGGTCGACCTGCTGGTGACGCTTCCAAGCGTGGGAAGGGCCCGTGTGTTTCATGTCCTGATCAAACTGGTCGGAGAGGTCGACCTGCAGAACTTCGCGGAGGCACTCAGGTCCCGCCCTTGCGTCGTCTCTGTGGCCGGCGTGCGGGCACTCGATGTGATCTTGAGCCAGCTACCTTCTATGACGTAAGTGTGCCTTTTTTTGTAAAGTTTCAAGTTAGTGGCATATATTAGAACAGAAGCAGAACATGGTACAGTATAAATATAAAAATACAGGAGGTCCACGAGCTCTAGGGGGCAGTGTTTTAGTGGTCTTGGGTCCTGGCCGTGATTGCCAAATAAAAATTACTTGATTAGCGGAAACAGCGATATTGCGAAAATCCGCTTGATTTGATAGAACATGAACAAAGTCTAGCTACGGAAAGCATGTCAAAACGGTGTAGTAATCGGATGATGCACCACTGCGATATGAACTACAAGTTCAGACCCAATGGCTTGGGTCTGAATGGGGTATTCATGGGTTAGGTAGGTACTGCTCCACGTGATACAACAATGATTAGGACTGGGAGTAAGAGCGTAATATATTTTGATTGAAGTGTACTTGTTCAAATAGTTAGGTGCTTCGATTAAAACTGTAACGTTGAATGTGCTTTTTTTTTTCGAAAGACCTGCATTGCCTAGCCGAGGCCTAGAAACAATATATAGAAGCAAGCAGAATAGTTTTCAGAATGGTCCGGCTTCGCGAATGTTGTAAATTTAAAGCAAACATCGCCTCTTCATTTGTTTCGCTTTCCATCACTTCTAAATGTCTGACTGTGGTGCACGGCTACGGGAAATTGGGCGCCGCGCCAGAAAGCCACGGACTGCTATATACGGGTGCGTGTTGTCGGGCCGTAGTGCACCACCAAGACTGCTACGGTTGCTTCGCAGAAGTTGCCAAGTTGGAGGTTGTTCTCAAGGCCTGACCCCAAGTATCCGTCGTAGCGGGTCACAGAGAGAGAGGGAGCGGCTTCGCGTAGCCACGCGCTCATTTTCTATAGAGATAGGGCACTGCGCCGCGTCAAAAGACCTCGCGCTGACGCGCTGCGATGGATACGAGGGGTCAGGCCTTTAAGCATATGCACCAAGACTACTACGTTTGCCTGGCAGAACTTCCAGCGTTGGTGGTTATTTTTAAGCATATGCTAAAGCTCAAGAAGAACCACTAACGCTGGCAGCTCATCTTAATTCGTCTGAATGAACGTATAGCCTTAACAACAGTTCATTGTATTGTCATTCAGGTACACGTCCGTGGGCCGGTCCTTTTTTTTCGCGCCTTCCGCGGCAGATTTGGGCGGAGTACTAGAGGCGCGCAACGGTTACCACCAAAGTGTGCACCTGTGCCAGCGGGAGGTGACGGTAAACGTCGACGTGTCTGCGATGGCCTTCTACAAAGCCCAGCCTGTGATCGAGTTCATGGTCCAGGTGCTGCACCTGCACCGCATCGGTCCTCTCCAGGAGTTTGAGCGCACTGCCCTAACCAAGAAAATCACCGGCCTCAAGGTTACCGTCGCCCACACGGGCCGAAAGTACCGTGTCTGCGGCGTCACCAGCAACGATGCCCAGCACCAGACGTGAGTGCGATTTCCGCAATGACAATACGCTTCCAAAACACGCACTCTTGGCTTGTCTGTGTTTTACAAGGGGCTAGGGTCATTCAGTGAATCCGGTGCTGTAATGTTTTTTTTTTTCAGGTTTCCATGGCTGTTGGAGAAAGGCAAGACAGTTGATTGCTCAGTCGCCGACTATTTCCAGAACAAGTACGGGATAAAACTAAGGTAGGCCGACTATATTGCTGCACTAAGCAACTTTTGTTGCACTGTCGTCTTTGGTGCTTGATTGGAAGCAAATGGATGAAGGCAAAGGCCACCAGTGTAATTTTGCTCGGGTTAATTCTATATTATTTATTATATATTATTTAAAATCTATAATAATAATTCTACTATATATATATATATATATATATATATATATATATATATATATATATATATATATAAGGAAGCGTATATTTAAGGGCTCGTTTTTCTGTGTTTTGCACAATATTAATGAGATCTAACAGACAATAATGCCTAGGAAAGTATAGGGGAACATATTAGACCGATTTGTAATGTAACTATGAAGAACAGTGGGTGAAAAGATTATATATATCAAGCGAATGTCTTCTGTGAATCCAGTGATAAATAGAAATTGGCTTGGGCGGACAAACGTGCGAAAACTTTTATTACTCCTACGTTTCGGCCGGGGTACGGCCTTCGTCAGGGAATGTCGGGGCCTTCATCAGGGTTTCCCTGACGAAGGCCGGACCCCGGGGCCGAAACGTAGGAGTAATAAAAGTTTTCGCACGTTTGTCCGCCCTAGCCAATTTCTATATATATATATATATATATATATATATATATATATATATATATATATATATATATATATATATTACACTTTAACGGGGCCGATCACTTTAAGGGGGCTGATCAACCTTTCGGTGGAGTACCTTTCTACACTATTGCAAAAGGCAACCTAGAATTAAGAGTTCCTGGTTATGTAGTAATAAAGCACATAATGTAAATCGCCGTGACACAAACATGATAAGCGCAGTGGAGGCTTTGAATGCAATATGATCAGGTTGGCGCATCCCGCGTAATCGGTGGTTGTCCGGTTCGGTGATGACGCAGTTCCCTGCTTTGCCTATCGCGGCGTGTTGGCGTGCGATGCCTCGTCAGCACCAACGGCAATAGGTGACCAATACATATGGGCAATCGCAGGGAACTGTGGGATACCACGGCTTCCGGTTCGACGCACCACGCTGGTTAGCCGCAGCACGCACGCATTTTAGTACCGCTCTGTTGAAAAAAAAAAACACCTCTCCGTGCACTGCCAGTGCTTTAGAAATTCTTTTTTTTTTCACTGACCGTGATTGTGACAATGACAAGCTACGAAAGCCATGCATGGTAGGGAAACTTTTTATCGCATTAAGATGACCTGCAATGCATTTCCGCTGCTCAGTGATACTGTCAGTTTGGCTAGCAGATCAATCGATACAGACATCAGTTTTCATTGTGTGATACGTTACTGCAGATAAAAAAATCCCCATTTCCAAGATCTTAGGGGATGGGGATAACTGTAGCAGTGTGCTAAAGTTCATTTCGGGATCGGCACGAAGCGCAGCACTTATTGAGCGAAACGAGCTATCGCTTTTTTTTTCTCGCCTTCTGTGCGCTATAAAATGCCTTTCTTAGTCGAAGGCAGATGCGAATATAAACGATGATCTTGATTAAGCTGCGCGGCATGGCTGTACATATACAACAGTCAGACATAGACGGCGCCGAATAATCCAAACCCTGCGCTTGGTTAACGCACTACATCCTTTGATTGCCATCCTGACGCACAGTTTGACCAAGATAAACGCAAAAGAACTCGTCCAGCGCTTCGTGTAAACTTACTCTTGAGTGCAGCTTTTGCCTTTTTTGTCATATATATGGGTGCAATGGCCGGCGCTCATGTCGTATTGCAGGTAGATTTCACCCGCGCGTTCCCATAACATCTTTGCTAGGCGCGCCTGCGCGACAGATTATTTGTCAATATAATATTCACAGCGAATTCATACGCAAGCTTTTTTTAGTGTGGAATACACATGTATCTGTGATGAAATGCTTTTCGCACACTGTATTTAACGTTGCGTGTATACTCAAAGGCTACCTGTCGCCGTGGATCTCTTCGCAGCCGCGGCCCACCACATTTTTCTTTCTTTGTTTTGTGGCACACGATTCATGCGTTTACCTTTCACGCTCCAGTTGGAGCAGCCAACGACTCAACAACCGACCATGGTTTATCAGGACGAAGATAAAAAGGCAACCGTGCGCGCGAATCCTGAATATTCTGATACTTGCGGCGCAGCGGTTCACCGTCGTCTATACTCTTTTCGAACCGGTAGCCGGTAGCAGACGGTGCATCCCACAATCCTTCGCTCTTTCAGTGGTCTCCTATTGTCGGCCGACTGCTGCTTCGAGTGCGATCGCAATGGCTAAGAAAACTGCCATGAACAGCACCAAAGTGTAATGACGTCGACGGGTGAATGTCGCGCATGTTCAAACAAGCACGCCAGTGGGAAGCGGAATGACTTTTCGCGTTCGTTGGTTGAGAACTCCACCTCTTGCATTTCCGTAGCGTTGTGCTGTATATTTTCACGTGTTTCACTTTGGTGCGTTCAGAGGTCCGCTCGATTCACCCTGCACTTCCTGTACTGGTTCATGGTAGTGCCATGTTCGTGCATGGGGATGTCTCGGCAAGTGCAGCAGCAACTAGACGCGGAAACGAATACGAAAGTGCAGATGTGCAAGGCCTATGGTACTTGCCTGATGTCTCGTGGATCATGGAGGCTTTGGTTCGTAAAATACGGCACCACCTACGTTGCTTGGTATGCGTAATTAACTACCGCAAAACGTTCACTGTCGTACATGTTGGCGGCCGATAATGGAGACACGGATGCAATCGGCTGCTTCGTCTGCTGCTGCTGCAGCCACCCTGGTTGCATGGACTATTATTCTGTCAAGGATTGATTGATATGTGGCATTTAACGTCCCAAAACCAAGATATGATTATGAGAGACATCATAGTGGAGGGCTCCGGAAATTCCGACCACCTGGGATTCTTTAACGTGCACCCAAATCTGAGCACACGGGCCTGCGTTTCCGCCTCCATCGGAAATGCAGCCACCGCAGCCGGGATTCGATGCCGCAACCTGCGGGCCAGCAGCCGAGTACCTTAGCCACTATACCACCGCGGCGGGTTATTTTGTCAACGAGATGTGTGACTTGGAAATTTTCAAATGTGAAGCATTTCTGAGCGAACTTCGGTGACATTGAGCGTATCTATCTATCTATCCGCTTACGTTGGGCTTAATTGGGTAGGCTTACGCCTACACAATTTTATAAAAATTACATATGTGCTCTATCGATACAGCCGTCACGTCGGGTTAACGTCAGTTGTGGTTAGTTGCCATGCGCTGAAGTTGATTTATATAGCCAGCAACCTTGGGAACATCAGCGCTT
The DNA here is from genome assembly GCA_013436015.1 of Rhipicephalus annulatus. Taxonomy (NCBI): domain Eukaryota; kingdom Metazoa; phylum Arthropoda; class Arachnida; order Ixodida; family Ixodidae; genus Rhipicephalus; species Rhipicephalus annulatus. The sequence goes on from WOVY01009806.1 coordinate 80,584, forward strand.
CACATGAGCTTCTGGTGTTGCTAATACGCATATTCCATTTGACATCGTTGCGCAACTGCAAACAACTGGTTATATAAACATCTGCAACTCTTCAACATATGGCTGTGCGTGCAACATTTGACATATATTTAGTGTCAATTCATGGCGTGTCGCTCAAGGAGAAAATTCTAACACGATCATCTTCCTTCCGCATGCTTCGCATAACGTTGATTCCCATGTACGTGGGACCTGCCGAATTTTTTTTCTACATTACAGTTGTCACGGGTTTGTGGCGTCAACGAAAGCAGTGGTCGGCGTGGCCAATTTTGTGGCCGGTAAACCGAAGGTGATAAATGCAGCAAGCAATGCCCGCTGTGCACCGACAGTGGCGAACATTGCCGTGATAATCTGTCGAGTGGTGAAGCGCGTCGGCATTTATACATGTGCCGTCGAATTTTCCAGCCTTATCACTAGTCTTGCAGACAGTTCGGAACCAGGGCATCGAAGATCCTACATAAAAATACAGAAATAAATCTACAGTGGCTCCACGGCCATCCTAGTTTTCCATAAAGAAAGTGAAAGAATCCCAATAAAGAAGGGTGTACAACAGGGAGACACGATCTCTCCAAGCTGTTCACCGCGTGCTTATAGGAAGTTTTCAGGGCCCTAGACTGGGAAGAGTTAGGAATAAAAGTTAATGGGGAGTATCTCAGTAACCTGCGATTCACTGATGACTTGCCTTGATGAGTAACTCAGGGAACGATTTACAGCTCGCGATTATATACTTGACTCGACACGGAAAGCATAAGAGTAGATCTGAAAATTAACATGTATAAAACTAAAGTAATATGCAACAGACTCGGCAAAAAACAGCGCTTTGTGATAGGTGGAGAGATGCTGGAAGCTGTAAAGGAATATGTCTACTTAAGACAGGTAGTAACCGCGGAGAATGAAATAACGAGAACAGTAAGGATGTGGGATCACATTCGGCAAGCATTCTCAAATCATGAATGGTAATCTGCCAATAACCCTCAAGAGGAAGGTATATAACAGCTGCATCTTGCCGGTTCTTGCATACAGAGAAGAAACCAGGAGGCTTACAAATATGGTTCAGCTTTGATTGAAGAACGCGCAGCGAGCGATAAAAAAGGAACTTAGAGTCGTAACCTTAAGAGGCAAGAAGCGAGCAGAGTGTGTGAGGGAACACACTAGGGTTAAAGATATGATAGTTAAAATACTCAAGAACTGAACATGGGGCCGTGCACGCAGCACGTAGGAAGGATAACCGCTGATCGTTAAGGGTAATTGACTGGATTCTCGCAGAAGGGAAACGCACGAAGGGGTAGATAGAAAATTAGGTGGGCAGGTATAACGTGGCAGCAAAGAGCACAAGACCAGTTTGATTGTGGATCATGGGAGAGGCCTTTGCCCTACAGAGGGTGTAACCAGGCTGATGATAATGATGTTCTTCACTCTTTGGGCAGAACCTTGATACGGTTTTGTCTACTTTGAATTTTTTCCTTCTCTGCTACAGAGCTTCTACTAAACGTCTGCAAATAGCCTTGTTTCTGGCGTTTATTTATGGACTTCGTATGGTTGCGTCAGACTAGCATTTCAAGTGCTCAGTATTTAGCAACAGTGTACAAAATGTTGTAACCATCAAGTGGCATTTTATTCACCTGCGATCCCACAGCAATAACTAGGACGCGAAGTAGGTCGGTCGCAGATTATTCTGTTCACTATCCGACCTCAAGTGCCATTGAGAAATTGGTGGTTACAGCGCTAACCCGGATGCTTTGTATCATGATGGGCTGGATCATTCGTTTAGAGTGGTTAACGTGTCTGTGCAGATACCCGGAGCTCCCCTGCCTTCTGGCAGGCCCAGAGAAGAGGCAAGCGTTCCTGCCCTTCGAATTGTGTGACATCGAACCTGGCCAGAAGTGCATGAAGAGGCTGACAAATGCGCAGACAGCGAAACTCATAAGGGTGAGTAACAATGCTGTACCATATGAGCAGTGCATGTTTTCAACAACAGGCATGCAGAGATGCTTTGCTGGGCCGGCATTGAATCGTTGCTCGATTGCGGTGCAGGCAAGCGGGACGTCCGCCCCGGAGCGTGAGCGCGAAATCAACGCACTGGTGTGGAACGCAAACTCAAGAACGGATCCGTACAAGAAGCAATTCGGCGTTTCCATCTCCAACTCTATGATGAACGTGACTGGTCGCGTCCTGCCATCTCCGAACTTGCTGTATGGCTGCGCGACCGAGCAGTTAACGATACCCCAGAACGGTGTGTGGGACATGAGGGGCAAGACGTTCTACAGTGCAGCCGTGTTGAACACCTGGGCCCTGATATGCTTCACGTCCAAGCAAAGATGTGGATTTGACACATTGAACCGGTTCATTCTGAAGCTGTATACGATGGCCACTGACGCTGGCATGCGCATCGCTCCCCAGCCCTGCACGCATACTTATTTGACGAATGTCGACGAGGTGGAGCCAGCTTTCCGTTATCTTAAGACCAGGTTTCCGTGCCTGAGTCTCGTCGTCGTCGTGCTGCCCGGCAAGACGCCCGTCTACGCCGAGGTCAAGCGAGTCGGAAATACGCTGGTGGGTGTGGCCACGCAGTGTGTAAATTTCGAAAACCTCCTAAAGCTGGAAAAGCGGAGCCTCGGCAATCTGATCATGAAGGTGAATGCCAAGCTGGGCGGCATCAACTGCATTGTCAAGCCTGGAGACCGACCTCCCCTTTTCAAGGAGCCAGTCATTTTCCTCGGTGCCAGTGTCACCCACCACAGTAGTAACAGCAATTTATCCATTGCTGCGGTATGTACTTTGATTCTTTCCGTATAGACGTAAGGACTGCCTTCTGCTAACGCACGATGTGGCATGAATTTACGCGAAAGGTTTTTTTTTATTATTTCTGTAGCAATTATGTGGACTTTCGATGAATTTCTGCTGTTGTCGTGGTTTGAGCGAATGTTTCATGCGCGCTATTTCTCCACTGATGTGACCGTCAGGAACACACTAGTTTTATACACCTAAAATTTTTTAGACTTGTGGTGCGCTGGGGTAATAAAACTAAATTATACTTGCACCACCTCCAATATTGAATGCTGGGTCATTCCATTCCACAGGTCTCCAACGTAGCGCTCGACAAACGTGAATTTCGCTCAGAAAAATGAAAAAAAAAAGTTACACTTATATACACCAAGTTCTACAGAACTTTCCCAAAATATTTTTGTGGCAATATTTTTCCCCATGCGATTGCTATTTGAACTTCCCGAAATGTCGAAAAGCCAGCCACAAAAAGATGATTTGCTATAAACGTACCGCGAATTCCTTCAATACTTACTTTCTCGCGCTTTTCGAGCATATTTATTTCGTTCTTCATATCAGCTTTATAACACTTCATCAATTTTTCTTGCAAAAATCGTTATTCAAATTCACAAATTATTTTGACAAGACTTTTGATGATGAAACTCGTGTTTTACCTGTGCGGAGTGCATAGGCCCTACAATAAAACCCATAACTTAGTGAAAGCGCCACTTTGGCCCATGTTAAGCCCTCTGTTGCACACTAAGGTCGTCCAAGAAAAAATAAACAGAAAAGCGCGCACGATTGAGAATCGTATAGCTTTGTCTACATAAGCTTAATAGCACTTTTTCTTTAGCATAACGAAAAAAATTTGATCTTTAGCCCCACTGCATTGTCTTTTCCTATGGGGACAGTGCAAACCTGCCGAATTTGCTGCCTAAAAATGAGGTATATAGTCTATTCATAGCACATTGTTTTCAATTTATTTTGTCAGCACGTCATATTGTTTACGACGAATCGATGTAATATTAAACAGAGGTGGAATATCAAAGTGCCATTGGGTTCTCTCAATGATGAGTCGCGTTAATTACTGAGTTGCTTAGCACACGACAGGCGGCAGTGACGGCGCGCAACTAAGCTACAAAAATCGGCTGCTGTCGTGGTATAGCAGCTGTAACGGTGCACATTACTTGTCTGACAAATCATACTTTAGCCTAAGATCTGATGTGGAAAAAAAGAAAAAAACACCAGGGCCTGCGCGGAAGGCGCGCAGCGCAGTCGCAGCGAAAGCTAGAAGAGCGGCCTTTCAGACCTTTCAGAAGAGCGGCCTTTCAGTTTATAAAACACTCATTGGGTAACTGCTGCAAGCACATGTGCTTGATACCGGCATTAATACATTTTTGGAGTACTAGGCTGGCTTTCGCTATGCTATATTTCACCATTTTTCTAAGAATCGTGGTATTGGCTTAAATATTGCGAGGAATTTCGTGCCTATTGTTCATGCAGTGGCTGCCGACGATGAGGAATAATAATGCCTGAAATGGGTTTGCGCCACAGTTAATAGCTGAACAAGCTTTTGTAATGGGTTGGAACATTGGACGACCCACTCGTTACGCTACTGGGCAAGCACCCAGCGGACCCGGGTTCGAGCTCCACTGTGTTATTGGTACTAGGTTTTTCTAATTTCGCGCGATGTGGTTACGAACACCGCCGGCGGCGGACAAATATACGGCGCTGCCCGAGACCCCAGTTCTGATCTTGTAACAACTTTCACGGTAAAATTGTGAGGCATGTCATGTCTGTAGGGTTGCGGACGACGTTTCGGAAGGCATGCATTTACCCGTGTCGTCCCCCTGCGTGCCACCTACTGAGCGTGCTTGAAACTCCGTTGCAACTGCAGGCTCCTTGTCGGGAAAGCAATCGGGTCAACGTGTTCAATGAAGCGTTTGCAAGCACCAAAGGAACAACCAGGCGTCACACCATGCGAATTGCGTTACGGGCAGGTCGGTCGCTGCATGCCTTCATCCCACTACAAATCGTCTGTAGCCACCACACCAACAAGTGCGCACTATATGTCTCGCAAGTGCCCCTCACTTCTCCGCACAATGACGAATAATGACGTAGTCGATACTTGCCAGCTTGATCTGTGTGCGCACAGAAAATCGGTCAAAGCCTTATTATACGCTAGCATTTCCGCTCTTTTATTTCTAGTATTTTTTCGAGCGTCGCTTTTCTCATCCCTTTCTTTCCGTACTTCCGTATTTTCCCTCCTGTGAGTGCAGGGTAGCAAACCGGGTGTGCTACAGTCCTGGTTGACCAAATTTACTCTCTCAATTTATTCGGTCTCTCTCTTTGTGGTGAAACAAGGTACCTATTCATCGTCTGTAAAGCATATAAGTACTTTCGTGTACATTCTTGCGGCAAGCGACGAAGAAAAAGTTATGCCTTATAGTCCTTCGTAAGCAGTTCTTGACACAATTCGCATTGTGCGACTCCTTGTCGTTATTTTACTCTTCTAGAGCGGTACGTTTGCTCGGTTAACAATTATTGCTCGCCAGATATGACGCTTGAATTGTGTATTTTTGCGACGGAATTTCAGGCACCAACGCGGCTCTGTGGAAAACACACCAGGCCTACCGCGTAAAGCGCAGCGCCATTTTCAATAATTAGTGATGATTGTTAGAGTTCAACGTCCCAAAACCACGCTATGCTGAGAGACGCCGTATTGGAGGGCTCCGGAAATTTTGACCACCTGCGGTTCTTTTACGTGCACCTAAATCAAAGGACACCAGCCTCAAGCATTTTAGTCTCTATCGAAAATGCAGCCGCCGCAGCCGGGATTCAATCCCGCGACCTGCGGGTTTGCAGCCGAGTGCCTTAGCTACTACAGACCAGCGTGCCTTATTGGCTTTCCCCAAGTTCAGGCTCTTTTCTTTAGAGCATATGCGCCGCACACAGGTAAAATACGCAATTCAGAAAAAAAGTGCATCTTATGGAAAGTTTTTGAAAAATATTTTGAGCATTTGACCAGCAATTTTGTTTTGCAGGAAAGCTGTTTTGTAAAAATATTGTAGAGCTGTGTGTAACGTTCTTAGTTTTTTTGTTTTTGTTTCAGAGCAATTCATTTTTGTAGAGCGCTGCGAGTGTGAGAGTTGGCGTGGAATGACCTCGCTAATCACAATGTTGCTTTGCCTGTCTGCTTTCAATTTATTTATTTTAGTCATGCAGTAGCTGAGACAGAACCGAAAGATATATTTCAAGAGTTCATTGCGCAGGATGGTGAGAAGTATATACAGAAGTTGCGCAATCTCAAACCACTTCAGTACTTATCTCAACCCTCATGGAATCTCATTCGTAAACCCGCTGGTGGGCTTGTTGACGAATATACCCAAGGCATTCTTTATGAGGGATAAGCAAATACCTGGGTGCCTTCATAAAGTTTTGGATTTGCAAAGATAGGCAAATTGGCTCAGTCACATTTCATCCTATCGAAGGGTGGTAGTGTGGTCCTTGCGATTTTTTTGCTGCTCGCGTAGTTTATGAAGATGCAGGGCTCGCTATTCAGAAATATCACTGTACAAGTAGCCCTGCCGTGTTTTGACGCTGTGGCAGGCATATCGCCCACTGAGAGATCTGTTTCTGGGGCTCCAGTCGATATGTACAGCAACGACCTGCCTCTGAACGGGGAAAATGATCGCCAGCATGAGAGCCAGTGATAGTTCAAGTTAATCGTTTGTACGATAAAAATGATAATGGAGATTTAGTTGAGTAATGTAAAATTCAGTTATCCACGACGATAGTAAATTCAAACCGAATGAAAAGGGCCGCATACACCCTGTAGACACAATCATGAAGCTTGTAGGTCGAAAAGTGACGTTTCATCAATACCCAAATACTAGGCTAGAAAGGTTTATCCTTTTCACGCGCAATATTTAAGAATATTACGGGTCTCATTAGACTGTAGAACATCTACAGGCCTGCAGCAAATACTGCTTGGAAAATGGAGTTTGGGGTGTGGGTACGTTTGCGGCAGTATTTTACAGTAGTGTACAGTCTGCGTTAACATTCAATCGAGTGCTATAAAAAAAGCGATCGACGTTACTCGCAAAGCGCTCAAGTTGCGTGCGCCGCCCATCGGATATTGTGGCGGCGCTGGCATCGCGCACACGCTTAATGGCGCCATTACACCTGCGCGGCGTCTCTCCACAGGGAGAGGGCTAGGCGCCGATTCTGCTCGTAGTTCTACGCCTGACAACACGGACGTGCTGCAACGCGTGCAGTACGTGTGGTCAGGCGTTTCCTCGTGTGACTTTCACATCGCGCTGTCCACTCCTTTCCTTACTGCTCTCCTGGTTTGGGAGTTTCGCGTACTCAGAAGTGTGGCAGCTTGGGCTAGTTGGTATGGCATGACGATAGTTACAGCGCGAGAACAAAACGATGACACGGAGACAAGGACACGAAGGAGGTTTTCCCTCTTGTCTCTGTGTCGCCGTTTTGTTCTCGCGCTATAACTATCGTTTCGCGTACTCGCTTGCGTGGACGTGTTCAAACACAACAGGTTGGACCCGGTACTGCTTTCTCCCTTCGATCCTCTCCTTCACACACAGTAACATGCAATCGAGGGGAACGACTGCCAATAACGAGGATTGGTTATGGCCGTCGTTCATCGTCCATTAGTTTTACGTTATGAATTCAGAAAGATTCCCCAAACTGTTATATTCATTCTGAGTTGTTATGACAGGAAGATAATTAAGGTGGTACCATTAAGTCACGCGGGAGTAAAGACGTGCTCGTATATGTGCGAGGACTCGGGGATTTTCAGGGAGTGAGACGGGTTTCGATTGGTGATGTTGCAGGTGACGGGCAGCATGGACGCTCATCCGTGCCGGTACGGGGCCACCGTGCGAGTGCAGACGGGCCACCAAGAAGTCATTCAAGAGTTGACAAGTATGGTCAAGGAGATGCTGACTCGATTCTACAAGACGACGCACTGGAAGCCAGTGCGCATCGTTATGTACAGAGGCGCCGTCCCTGAGAGCCAACTCGAGCGGGTAGTGATCTCTGAAGTGGCGGCCATTCGAGAGGCGTGCTTCAGACTCGAGACTGACTACAAGCCAGGCCTCACGTATGTGGTCGTTCAGAGGCGGCACCATACGCGCCTGTTCTGTTCCCACAAGGAGGAGCGGACGGGCAGGAGCGGCAACGTCCCCCCTGGCACCACGGTCGACACGGACATCACGCACCCTACCGAGTTTGACTTCTACCTCTGCTCTCATGCGGGCATCCAGGTTGGCAGCGCCATTCGCTGTTTCCTCTCCCGACGGATGCGTGCTTTTAGGCCACTACCAAATAGTGACTGAGTGCACCACACAAACATCACACCTGCGATGTAAAAGCATGACTTAAAAAAGGGGCAACCACACTGATAAATTTCTACGCGCTTAATAGCCTGCCTAAGCGACAAAATATATCGGAGGATTTGTCTGCAAGAGGAGTTTGGGGAACGTGCTTTGAAAGCTAGATTTTCAGCAGTAGTGCGTACAATTTACACTTCAGTTTCAAAGGAATTGCCAATATAAGATGCAGTTTCACTTATAGGCTCCTCGAGATAAAGCGCATGTTCTGAATTATTACGGGGGTGTGTTTATCGTTTTTGCTAATATTGGAATGTCCGTCTAGTCAGATATCGTTTGTAGTGGTCAGAGACGCCCGCATGTTTTTATTAGAAGTGAATAAGTAAAGCCTCTATCACACGAACATAGGTGAGTCTAGACGCCAAATCACATAGCCATTTTGGCTACGACCTCAAATGGTTGTTTGAATTCTTAAATTGAATGGAAAGTGAATTCTAAACAATTTGGAGAGCAAAACTTTTTCGTCACGACAAAGAATTCAGCAGAATGTCATCTGAGATATGTTTTCATAAAATACAATCTAAGTATCGTTTTTTGTCTTTGTTATAGAGACGTTAGAGCGTCGTGCGGGTAATTTATTTCCACTCATGTTTTGCCTAGGCTGCTTAAGTGGTCAATGTCATCGCCATAGATCTTTTCGTGCAACCTTTTTTCTACTTCTGACTAAGCAAAGAATGTGAGAACCGACTCAATATGGCGTCCACATAGGTTCAACGGCCTGTGTAATACCACTTTCTCCTCCAACCTTGTAGAGAGCCGGATTTTCTTAGTAGAGTCGGGTACAACTCGGGTACCCCCCTCCCAGATGACCGAAGCACAACAGCATTTCCTCCTCGAAGGTGGAGGCTCACGAGCCTGCGCCTACTTCAGTTTCAAAGTCAATATAAGATGGTTTCACCCGGGCTCCTCTAGATAACACACCTGGGCGTGTACTCTAGACTGACGTCATCAGGCGGCCGGCCATTGACCCCGTCTGCAGTGAACTGTCAGAGAGCAAGAGCGGGACTGCTTCTTTTGTCGCTGAGGAGATCGGCTGCCACGCTTGAGTTGTCTGGGCGGGGCCTCCCCTGACTTCCTAAGCTGTATCCGAGTGTAGTAAGACGGCAATCCTGATGGGCAGCTTATTGCACCTCATGCGTGTTTGCAGTGCCTCCGTTATATGCACGATGTTCACCAAATGACGATGTGGTCTGGTGACGTCGTCATGAAGGCTTCACGAAATTCATCGATCGGTGACGGCAGCCTGACCTTGTCACATTATAATATAATGGTTCATTTAACAACTCGTGCTGACGCCGTCTACGGGCGCTTTGCGCGTTTGATGAGGAAGCTAAAGGCCTGCCCATATGTACGCATTGCGACACGTACACGTGGTGAGACCTTACGGCCACCTCCTATAAATATTGCAGTGGAACAAACTGGTTTCGTTGCTTTCGCGTTGTTCAAGCGTTCGTTGTGTTGCAGGGGACCAGCCGGCCGTCGCACTACCGCGTTCGGTGGGACGACAACTGCTTCACGCAAGATGAGCTGCAGTCTTTGACTTATCAGCTGTGCCACACGTACCCGCGCTGCACGCGCTGCGTTTCCAGGCCCGCTCCGTTGTACTATGCAAACCTGGTGTCCAACACCGCTCAACACCACGTTGTCACGCCGCCGCAAGTCGGGTATGCCCCTCTGAGCTTCCTCGTTTAGCCCTTTGTTACGTTTAATTTCGTCGTGGCACTTCGGTGATCGCTTCTCATATACGACTGCTCATTACTAGAAGTGTGTACAACAAGTTAAAGGGCCGCTGTATATGGTTGCTTGTATGCGCCGTGCAGCGCACAAGAAATTATTCGCAGTTTCTACAGAGAATCTATACAGGGTACGTGTTTCAAGTAATGTGTCCAATATTTTAAAAATCGACAAAAGACGCTATTTGCTCGTTGTCTTAACAGTTGCTTTTTCTGTAGCGGCAGGCTTCTTAAGAAGGGTGAAGACATCATTTAGAACGGTAATTACGAAAGCTACATTAACTAACTTTTTCCTTTAGGGAAGTTAATTGTCTGTAGTACGTGCAGTAATTTTTAATATGAGTTAATTGTTTTAAAGTTTCTAATTACCATCCCAAATAACATCTTCAATCCTCTTAAGACGCCTGCCACTATATGAAAAGCAACTGTGAAGACACCGAGAAAATGGCGCTTTTTCCTCAATTTTTAAGAATATTGTACCCACCCTGCATACAGGGTGTTCAATAAACGTGTCCAATGATTTTTACAAAATCTGGAAAAGGTGTTATTTGTTCGTTGTTTTCACAGTTGCTTTTTCTATAGTGGTAGGCATCTTAAGAAAGTTGAATTTGTTCTTTGAAACGGTAATTAGGAAAGCTATTGTAATTAACGTTTTAAGTAGTGGAGCTAGGCTGTTAAGTCAAATGGTATAAGTGACGTCCTTCATGCAAAGAACCGATTGCCGCTTTGAGATTTCGAAACAGCGGCCTCTAGTATTAAATGCGAATTAATGAAATTATCCCCAAGTCTGCGGCAAAACAGAAACGCGACACAGCCCAACTGAAATGAGAGATCGTTGTTATATACACGGTCAACCGACTTCGCTGTGCGGGTGTGTGGGCTGCGCTTGCCACACATACGTTATCGAACGGGGAGGAACTGCACCTTTGTAAGCGTAAACAACGTAAGCGTTGTTTTGAACAGCGACGTCATTGTAGTCGTCTGCTTGTTGCACTCATCGGCCCTTTGGTTTTGGTTCCGCCTTAGAATTTAGAAGAATTTCATTAATTCGTAGGTATTACTAGACGTTGCTTTTCTGAACTCTCAAAGCGGCAATGAGCTTTTCGCATCAAAGACCTCAGTTCTCCCATTTAACTGCTGAACTTCATTAACTAAGAAGTTAGCTTAACTTTCCTAATTACCGTTACAGATGTCTTCAACATTCTCAAGATGCCTAACGCGACAAAAAAAAAGAAACTGTGATGACAGCGAGCAAATAGCATCTTTTACCGATTTTTAAACAATATTGGACACATTTCTTGAAACACCCTGTATATATGCATGTTTGTATGTTGAGCTGGAGAGTGGGTTCACCTTTGATGACAAGTTTTTTTTTTTACAACAAATTATTTTCAGTGCATAATTACTAAGCGTGGAGCAAAAATAAATGGCAACGCATCCACTGCACCGTGCAAGGTTTGACTCGGCGTAACGTAAACCACACAGGTCACACAATTAGTATAGTCACTGCACAGCGATACTGTGTCTCCCTGACTGCATGTTTTCTTTTCTGCGCAGACCTGAAGGCAACGGGGAAGATCCTGCTGACCGGTGCAACAGGGAAGGCCGCGCTGACGAAACAGCGACAATTCATGCCGCACTACGGGACTGCATGCCGTTCCTATGAGCTTGGCTCATACGAAATACATCACATCACGCGTTCACACAAAGCCTGGCTGAATTTCTCATCTCAGACGGTTCTCGTGTGTTCTCCTTGTCAAGGCTATAGTTATTACGCCATTCATGTGGCAGTTCTACTATGGGACTGCATGCCGTTCTTTTGAGCTTGGCTCATATATACGAAATACATCATATCACGCATTCACATTAAAAATGGCCCAAGTCCTTGCCTCAGACGGTTCTCGTGTGTTCTTTGTGTCAATTAGGTCATCCATGCCGCAGTACGTGACTGCATGCCGTTCCTTTAAGCTTGGCTCATACGAGGTACATGACATCAAGTAATCACACAGGCGTATCAGCCAGGCCGGTGGGGGGTCAAGGGAAGCACAAGCCTTTGCCTCGACTGAGAAAAGTTGGGGGGGGGGGGGTGGCTGAGCTTTCCACTTTAGACAGTGGTCACTGTCGGCTTCACGCTGGGGACAACTATGGTAAATTTTCCTCCACCACTCTAGTCACTCAATTATATTGTTACGAGAAAGAGAGCATATTACGAGGCAAAGGTCCAATGTACTGATAATTTTGCAGCATTTCAGCAGTGACTATTTTCCTTGAAGGCTCTTTGCGATGCTTTCTGCCCTGTGCAGTAGCGCTGCAGAGCAGGCTAACGCTGAATACGGGCCCTACATATGCCATGACTTATTGTTCCCGTTTTCATTCTGCTGTGACTGGCTGATGCAGTTATAGATGGGAACAAACGAACTTTTATGGATTGGTCAAAACATTTACTGCTTCAGGAAAATCACTCTCTTAAAAAAGAATTACCATCGCCGCTGCCTTGTCGCGAAGCTGCTGTTAGCACATCATAGCGACTAATCTTTCTAAATATTTTAGTTTTGCCATATTGGAAGTGCCAAGAACGGTTCCCGCTTTAATGTCGGATATATCTGATCAGCCTTGCTTATGGAAACTTGGAGCGATGAAGGCAGCTTGCAAATCGGCGACGAACAAAGCAGTAGACTCGAGCTTAGTCGGAAGCTAAAATGAGTAGATAGAGCTGCTCGAAATACCTTTGGTTTTCCAAGGAGTGCTTCACATTTAAAAACTGAATTCTTTGTGAGCTATTTTTAGTCATTAAATATTTCAATGAAAAAATACAGTTGAGGAGGCCGCCATCAACATAACAGTATTCATGCAGTTTTAAATGCATCATGCAAGGCAAACATATACCTGTTGTCCAAGTGCATGCTTGTTTTACGCTATTAAAGGGGCACTAAAGGCATCTATTAAGTCGATGTTAATTGTTGAAATAGCAACCCAGAAACCTCGTAGTGTTACTTTTGTGCCAAGGAAGGGTCTACTTTGAAATCAAATCCCGTTTTAGTGGTCCGTGTCTGGTTAGCGCACTTCAGTTTACCCGCCTGAAGAAGCGGACCGACCAGGACCAACTCGCGTCACTGTTGCCGTGCACAACGTTGCTCGGCTTTACTGCGTTAGTAGCAGTAGACCGAAATCAGCGGGAGCCACAGTAGCAACAACGACCATTGATCAATTTCCCACCATTGGCTCTGAGATTACAGACGTTTTTGATTCAACTGTGCCCCGCTAGTTGACACCACCTGTGTAGTGTAATAACGCGAAAATTGAATTTTAGAACCACTTGATCGCACCTCTCCCCATAGTAACGTTGGCGGTTCTTTTTTCCACGAATCAAGCAGAAACAAACAGGCAGTATTTTATTGCGTCTCTTGATGCACGAAACGTTCTTTATTTAGTGCAGCTACATTGATTACTAGTGAATTATTCTAGGCGGTCCGTCTATGTCATTCGGATCATTTTGAGAATGTCCTATTGCGGCACAGTAAACGCGGTCAGCTTGGCTCTTTTCGGGAGTAGTACGGCTTCAACCAAAATACGCGGACACGTCCTACTGGCGCGGACGCCGTGAGCGGCGTATGGTTGCTTCACTTTCAGGAATTACTTCGTAGGTAAAGCCGCTGAGCCTTACAAAGACCAAAGTAGCAGCGCAAAAATTTCTATGAGCGACCATGTTAGCGGACTGGTGTTCACACCCACACTTTGTCACCTGGTTGGTACGTGACTTCTCGACAGTGGAAGTTATATCGAAGGGCGTCGTTGTGTTGCTGATAGCGGAAAAGCATCTGTGCGAACTGGCGCTTTTCTTAGGCGTGTCTAGTGATTTCAGGAGCATCACTGCCAACATTGGAACAGTCAGTGGGTAACAGTATCACATGTTGTTACAGCTTCCCGGCCATGCAGCAAATGGAAAGGGGTGGAGTCGGTAGTTTCTTGGATGGCATTATTAGATGTAAAGGTAACGTATAGAAGAACGTCATCCCAGCTTTAGTGGTCGGTGTCAACGTACAATTCATATCTGCTATCATTTTGCTTAGTCGCTTTGTGAGCCCATTTGTCTGGGGATGGCGAGCCTCGGTTTTACGGTGAGCGGTAACACTGAGCTACACGATATCTTCAGTAAGCTGTGCTGTAGATGCTGTGCCCCTATCAGCTATTACCACTGTCGGAGCACCGTGGCGGAGACGATGCTATGTGAAAAGAATTAAGGTGACGATGTTAGTTGCAGTGCCTCGTGGGAGAGCTTCGGTTTCATGTATCTCGTGAGGTAGTCTAGCTGTGGCAACATCAATCCAGCGATTACTTGCTCTGGACGTGGAGAGAGGTCCGAGCAAATCTATGTCTACTTGCTGAAAAGGAGTCCATGGAAAACCAACGAAATGCAGAAATCCAGCCGGACGCACGGTTGGTGTCTTGCGTTGTTGGCAGTCACAGCACGCTTTAACATATGTCGTTACGAAAGTGGGGTCAGAAGTACATTTGGCGTATACGCGAAAGAGTCCGTGTGAAGCCCAAATGGCCCAGTGATGACTCGTCATGAGAGGCACGTAAAATATCCTGACGTAGGAGAGCCCAACAAGGAGGTAGGCGGCCGCGGTTGAAAGGAAAGCTACTTTATAGAGGACGACATTGCAAGGGCGAAACGATGAACATGTACGCGCAAACATACGAAGCGGTTTCAATCAGAGGCCATAGCTTCGAATCATCATGTTGTGGCTTGCTCATGCACTGCGAGAACCAGAAGGAATGCGCCTTCTTCATCAACGTCGACTTCCAAAGGCTTAAGTGGAGCAAGTGACAAGCAGCCGGCGTCTGTTTGCTTACGCCCCATATTGAACGTGAGCGTCACATCGTACTTTTGTAAATGAAGACTCAAGCGTGAAAGACAGCCAAGTGAATCCTTGAGATCGGCCATTCAGCACAGGGAATGGTGTTCCGTCTCTACACAAAACGGTCGGCCGTACACATATGGTCAGAACTTAGCAATGGCCCATATCACTGCCAAGCCTGCCTTCTCTGTAGTGGAATAGTTCTTTTCAGGTTGTGACAAAGTACGACTAGAGTAAGCGATAACACGCTCGGCCCCGTCTTGCCACTGTACGAGAACGGCACCAAGACCAACATTGCTTGCATCTGTATGCAGCTCCGAGTCACCGTCTTCGTCAAAGTGTCAAACGTTTCTGTAAATCGAAAAAATGCACTTGTTGCTCCTGCTCTCAAACGAATGGAGGATTGTCCTTTGTAAGCTGCTGTAGAGGTTCGGGTATTTTTGAAAAATTTGCAACAAAAAATCTGTAGTACACGCAAAGAGCTAGAAAGCGCCGGAGTTTGTTTGTTCGTTGGTATTGGGAAAAGCAACGGCAAGTGTCTCGTTAAGGTAGGGTTAAATTCTATCTGAGATGAAGACATGACCTAAACATTTGAACTGATCATATTCGAAATGGCATTTTCCCACGTTTAAGCGACAACTTAAGAACGGCTTGAAGGCGTTTGAGATGCTAGTCGAAGGTTTCAGAAAAGACTACCATGTCATCTAAATAGACGAGGCATGACTACCACTTCAGACCAGAAAGAACCGTGTCCATTATGCGCTGAAAAGTAGCAGAAGCAGAGCACAAGTCGAAAGCAAGGACCTTATATTCGTAGAGGCCGTCTGGCGCCTTAAATGCTGTTATGTTTTCTTGCGGAATTTTTATTTTGCATGCTCTTTTGTTGAATTTAGCGCGATTATATATTGAAAAGTGATATTAATATAAGCTTTGACAGTTTTATAAATAAGCGTGCCGAAAAAGAGATGCTGAATTTTCAGCGCCCTGCCATAGGCCTTTTGTGAAATAAAGGCCTGTAAACTAGGCAGAAAAATGGTTTTAAGTCAAATTTGAGAATTTTCATTAAAAAATCTACACTACGCAGGCAATCCACATATAATTGAACCTAAGTGGAAGTACGCCTATATATAGCCAAACAAATTTGAGGCACGTCCCTTTAATAAATTTTGTGCAGTTCATAGCCAAATTCAAGAAAGGCAGGAGAGCAGGTAAGCCTGGTACTCTACCTCACCGTGATTATTGATTTACGGTGCTTAGAGAAAGAATTCTTTACAGCGAGACTGATTGCAGATCTCTTCTTTCCACTGATCAGGCAACAATATATAAAATTTTGAAAGAAATTTTTGAGGTTGACTAGTCATGCTTTGTTCGATCTTAGGTGGAATCGCCCAGTACACCTTTTGTCAGCTCCATACATATTCATGTATACCTTCTTAGTGAATTGTGCTGAATTTCAATGTCAAGAATTCAAATGTGGTGTTTAAAAGCTAATTCTCAAGAGGGGGGGGGGGGGGGCACTTGCAAGGGGTGTCTACACAGGCCGACTAAAGGGGGTCAGGACAGCCTTGCCTTCCTTTCTGGAGATTTACAAGACTGCTCTCAAACTATCAATAGCAGGAAACCCAATAGAGAGGGCTATCGATAGTAAGTTTGATGGTACAGTGCCGACAGCATAAAGTGAACAGCACGAACTCATTGTAGCACATACTTCGCTCTTCCTGTGTGTGGTAAATGGTGGAGCAGGAGAGGCAAGCTGAAGGGCAAGAAAGTTGATGTGCTTATGTTCTTTGACCAGAATGCTTCAGTGACACATAATGAAGTCGAGCTGTCCTTATGTAGAAAAAGAGAAGTCATTACATATGTCAGAACTGCATAGCTCCAAATTCATTTATTCTTAATTCCTTAAAGGCCCCAAAAAGGGGTATTACATAAGGGGTGGGTTTGGAAAAATAGAAAGAGAAAAAAATTTTTTTATGGTGACAGAAATGCAAACACTTTTTCGGTGAACTCAGATGAGCAGGTAATAGTAGCGATGTCGTAGGAAAGGCCGTTCCGATCTACAGCTACACGAGGGAAAAAAAAAGTGACAGTGTGCACTTTGTGGCGATGTGATACTTGTGCTGGTGGCGAGATGTATGGTGCAATGCCAAGGAAATTGTAAAAAAAAAATCTGTGAAATAATGATATGCTAGAAATGCAACGTCGGTACAAAAAAGATGACAAATGGGAGGCTGTTTTTAATGATTATACACTGATGTCGAATGAATATGTGGAGTGAATGATCCTAGCAGCACGATTTTAAAAGAGTTCAAGGGCATTGGCAAGGTAAGCTTCGTGTGGACACCAGATTGAAAAAGCGCATTCAAGATTAGGCATGATGAAGGATGTGTACGCTAAAAGTATTACGTGGGGGAAAGCTTTCATTAGATCACGTTTAAAGAAACCCAGCATTTCGTTAGCAGATGCTATGACGTTAATATGTGAACACCAATAAAGGTCGCTGGTTATAGCGACGACTAAGTATTTGAATGATTTGACTGATTCGATGTGTTCATCATGTATTATGTAAGATGAGATAAGGAGAGTGCGACAGCAAGTTATTGGCATAACCTTGCACTTTGAAGGGTTTAGTAACAATAGCCAGTTATCAAATTAGTTTTGAATATTATTGAGGTTAGTTTCAAGCAACATTTTATTATTTGTATTATGTATAGTATAATAAACACAATCGTCGGCAAATATTACTAGAGACACAAAGGGGTAAGTCATTAATATATATTAAGAAAAGGAGGAGACCTAACACAGAGCCTTGAGGAACGCCTGACGTTACTGGAAGTAGGTTAGACGAGTTATTTATTTGCACAAATTGAGAGCGGTGAGTCAGAAATTGCTTGATCCACCTAAAAGGTTAGGATTAAGGTTGAGGTGTGAAAGTTTTAACAGCAGCCCCTGATGAGCGACCTTGTCAAATGTTTTAGCGAAGTCGAGGAAAACTACATGAGCATGTGTATTAAGGTCGAGGTTGAAATGTAAATCATGAACGAAGATGTCCAATTCAGTTTCACATGATAGTCCTTTCCAGAACCCATGCTGTGAATCCATTATGTGAGAATATATGACATGTTCCATGAGTTTGCAAGGAATGGTTGTTATGGAAATAGGGCGGTAATTTAGAGGTGATTCTCTATTACCCAACTTGTAGACCGGGATGACTTTCCTCATCTTCCATACTTTAAGCAAGTCACTTGTGGTCAACGACTGAAAAAACAGCAATGTCAAAAAGAAAGCAGAAATGATTGTGCTATTTTTGAGCAGTTTTGATGCGATTTTGTCAGGACCAGCGGATGATGACAATTTTACCTTATCAATTAGGCAACAAATACCATCAATAGAAAAAGCAATGTCGGACATTCCTGGCATGACTAAGCTAGAAAAATGTGGAAGAAGAGTTTTGGTCTCCAGCTTGAAGATTGATGAAAAAGTTGAGTTTACAATATTAGCACACTCGAAGTCCGGTAAGGAATCTTCGGTTTCGTTTGGAATAGCGATTATTCGGTGCAACTGAGGATCGATGGTTTGCCAAAATTTTTAGGGGCTATCTGACATCGTGCGTTGTTTGTCATTAAAATAGGAGTGCTTAGTTGTGCGAATGGCGTTCAAATATGCGCATTGTGCTTCATAGTATCTGTCCCATGCGCCCACCTTCCCTTTCATTTTTGCATATTGAAACAAACTTATTTTTTTGTTGTCGAGTTTACTAAGGAATTTATTATACCATGGCTGATGTCGGTTTGATAGAACGATGCATCTCGGTATGCACTTATCTGTAAGGCGGTTAAGTTTATCTTTAAATAGAGACCAGTTATGTACTGACTGTAAATGAAAGCGCGGTTCAAAAGTTTCATAAAATTCATGCAGTTCGCGGTTTATTGCATCATAATTGCCTTGATCATATCGACGAATTGTATTTTTACATGTACAGTGCAAGATGGGAGCAATAGTGAAGGTAGCGTGAATTATTTTATGATCCCTAATTTTACGAAGGCAGTCAATGCTTGTAAGGCTATCAGGATGAGTGGTTAGTATAAGATCCAAGATGTTCTAGGTAGCCTCGGTTACACATGTTGGTTGTGCGACTAGTTGAGTTAGGTTAATGTTAAGACAAACGTCAAAAATATCCTTAGAACCAGCTTGGTTAGAGTGTGGCAGCGCTGAAGACCAGTCGATGTTTGGGTAATTAAAATCACCGAAAAGTATAATATGGCCATTTGGATACTTTTTAGTTAGCTGACTTAAAATGCCGTTAAGATTGTAAGGAAAATCAGCCGGACTGTTTGGAGGGTGATAGGAAAGACCAAAAATTTGCAGCTGCAGACTAATGTTGAATTTTAACCATTTCCAATTCGGAGGATACAATGAGTAGGGTGCAGGATAATCGCTCATTTACTGCGATAATAACAGTCCCTCCTTTCGATCCTTGTTGATCTTTGCGAAACACTACAAAGTTTGGAAAGTCTGTGATAATTTCCTGCTTGGAAACATCATCACTAAGCCAAGTCTCCGTGAGCACAAGGTTGCTTTCGGAAGATGACAAGATACCCGACATAATATTACGTTTATGAAGGAAACTGCCCACATTAGAAAAGATGACCGATAGAAGTGGTGGATCACGATATGTGTAGCAAGTTTGTTTGGACGTCGCTTGTTCCGTGGCAGCTATAATTCCGACTTGTTGGCTTGATTTGTCAAAAAGTATTGCTTAGAACCGATATGTAAGGTATTATACCGTAGTGAAATAGGTGCCGATTTCATTTTTGCAAACGAAATAAGATGCTTTTGCGCGATGAAAGTTTGTCTTGAAAAGTCTTCAGGAATGCTGTACGAAGTACCTTTCAGCTTTCAGCCATTGCACAAAATTGCCTCCTTTGTTTTAAAATTGCCAAATTTCACAATGATGGGGTGGTTAAGGCCTGGATTATAGTGTCCAAGCCCATGGACACGCTCGATGCCTTCAGTTTTTACATTGAAGTTATGCTGCATTTTGCAATTATAAAGTAAAAATATCAAGTAAAAATTTACATCCTAACATAAAAATACAAACCAAGTTTCTAAAAGCCAACGAATTGCTTTCAAATATGAATTCTCTTCGTGGACATGGTCTGGCATTTTTACTGAGAATATTTATTCTTTTTTGCCAAGACATTCTTTATAAATGCACTTGGTATTGCTGATCATTCGCTAGTGTGAATGTTTTGACAATATCACTGGCCAACCATTACAATCGTTCATAACACCGAGTTCCTGTCAATTTTACAGAGGGTAATACACAGACTATTATACACAAAACTGAATAGTATTACATGTAAGAACTGCCTCAGTAATACTGATTATCACTTCCTTAGACTACAAAGAAACTGAATAGTCTTGATACCCATTTAGATAGTTTTGAACCACTAGCTGCTATTAGGCCTTACAAGTGTGTGCAAGCCAAGCCAATCTTTTTCATTTTGCAATTTCTCAATGTTTACGCATTTGTTGAATGGTGGAAGGGTGGTAGAGCAATTGTGCTGGGCCATCTAACCTTCCCTTCTGCAGTACCTGCCCTCACTTTGGAAAGAGTGAAAAGCAACAGAACGAAATCCCTCTGGTGTAGTCCCGCTCATTGCCAAACCCTCTTCCACATACATAAAATGCCTGCTGTCAAATGAACAAGCAAGGCGTTGAAAGCTACGAGCATACATTTTAGGATGAGTGTATATAAGAACAGAGACCACGCTAAAAATATTTGAAGGACAAATCTGCTGTCCACACCAATTGTAATACAAATTGCGCAGGTGTGGTGTAAACAGAGTTTTAGTTTGGCGTTGTTACGCTCCACTGAGCAGCTAAGCAGAACTCAAGTGCTCGTGCACCTTCCGCTACGGCTGTAAGCGGATTAGTGGAGAAGCCCACGCTTTGCTTATGGGCTGGCTAAGCCGATCGTGGAGCGTCGCTGCCATTTTCGCAAGCAGAAACATTCCGCACACTTCCTCTTGGGCTCTGGTAGAATACGATCCACCTGGCTATCTTCAAGTCGATGATGATGAGGAAACTAACCAGCAGAAAGATCCTCCTTCCCTTTTAGGCACGGGGGAAGGACCAAATCTAGACTTCCATGATCCCGTGGGCTTGGCGATGTCTCCGGCCTGCCGTAGGGGCCTGCGGGCATGCCCATAAAATGTGGCTCAGGTCTGTTTCGTTGCAAAATTTACACTTGTCCGAATGAAGTTCCGGCACACAGCGGTTCATTGGGTTCATTGTTACCAGACAAGGGAACGTACGGGTAAGTAGGCGCCATGCCACCGCCTGTCCTTTGTTAAATAACGAGTGTGCGGGAGGATAAATTTTCCTGTTTAGCCTGTAATACCGCATATCTCTGCAAGTGGTCATCCACTCAAATCTATAATCGTCTCCCCAACTTGACCAGGGCAATCCAGAGGCTCAGTCCGAGAGACCTTGAGCTGGCTGGTGAGCAGCCTCATTGCCGGGTAACGAGGACACTACTTTTCTTTGACGAGATGGACTAGAAACTCATTGTGAGAGCAAGTCCAAATGATTCTTGAACAATTTAGTTGCATATATTTGTTTTGCTTCGTGAAAGTGGTCTGTAATTTTATTTAGCAAGGCTCAGCTTAACCAGAGGGCGATGTAACTGAAAGTTACGCTCCAGAACGGGAAACAGAACAAACGAGAAAATCGTCTGCTGCTTCCCTGCGGGCCAACTCGAAGCGAAGCAAGCCATAAAAAGGTCAAACTACAGCTCTAATGGAAAACTGCTCATAGCCACGGCAACATTTTATGCTTGTTAAGTGGACAATCCTGTACCAGGCGACTCGTGACGAGATGCAATGTCAACTGCCACGACACATTTGCGATGCCACTCGACGTCACTGCATATTTTCACGGGTAGTAATGGCAGCAGCATGCATTACTTTTCCAAATCACTGTTAGCATCAAGCCAAGGGAATGGTTTCGGATAGTGTGGACAATGGAGGTCAAAGCCCTTTATGCACTCCTGGCATTCCACCGGCATTCAATGGCAAAATTTTCCACGCTACACGTGACCGGAAACGTCCCCACTTGTATTGCGCTCGACATAGAGAATTGGAAACAGGCCGACCGAGAAAGCGTTACGATTCATGTGAATGTAGCGCTGACCAAAAAACTGCATTGCCAACAGTATTCAAACGTATCGTGTGACCACCCAAGCTGCAAACTACTCCGCTTTTGCGCGAGATCCACACAGAGCTGAAAGACTACAATGCCCTAGTGCAGCAACAGCAATGCAAAGCTTGTGCGGCGCGACGCCGGCTGCTTGGAGTGTATATGAAGCTGCATTCGCAAGATTGCCATGCAGCAATGAGGAAAGGGTCTGCGACAGACCATGCTGAAACAGTGCCCAGTGCATTTGTGTGGCAGGCCGTTGAAGTCTCAAAATAGGATAAATAGGACACGTAGAGGCCCAAAAGCTCGTTGCACAACTTTATTTGCAATGTCAATGGTTAAACTTTAAAACCATTCTGTATTCAGAGGACTTACAAACATGGTCAAGTGAGCTAGAAGAGCGCAGTTGCAACATTCCTTGCTTCGAACTTGCAAAAGCTCTGTTCTATACAATGACTAAAGCTTCACATTGGGCACATTTAATGGCAGGCGATACCATATTGCGGCACCTGCAGCCGGCCACACAAAAAATGTTGGTAAAATGGCAGGCTGCAATGTCAAGATTTCTGTCCCGCCAGCGTCAAAAAAAAAAAAAAAAAAAAAAAGCTGCTGCGATAGTAGAAGCTGGTGTTGACAGGATGAAAGCGAGCGTTTCAGCAGCAGCAACACACACACAGACACACACACACACACAAAAAAAGTTCGCTGAAAGCCTTGTCATCCATAAAATTGCCCACTTATTTCTTCAGGGCCTGCCGGCCATCTCGCGGAGCTGGGCTGCGTGGGACACCGTCACTGTGCTGACGCGCTCCAGTCGGCTGTGCTTGTACTTTTCGTACGGAGCCTGCACAGAGGAAAGCCAGTGCAGATACATAAATGACCACTGCAAGTGCGATGTATTCTCTCGATTAACTTTGTAGGGTAAGCACCATCCCATGCTTTTAACTGGGCCCAGCAGCACTTCAACATGGAAAATATCTGGGCATTTATGTCCAAAGACCAAAATGATATTACGTAGGACGTGTAGGGGAGGGTTCTGGAAAGTTCAACGATAGCAAGACAAAGATTGCTGTATCACGCTAACTGGCGGCACATTTGTTGTTGCGGTAGAGTTGCCTTTTTGAGATTTATGCCCCCAATGAACAGCAGATACACAAGGCTGACTTAGTCACAGGCAACGCGTCACAACTTGTTAACCAAAGTTATGCATGCAATGCTTTTTTGCATAGAGTGGTATTCAACGTCCCAACTTCAATCCGAGGGATTTGTGAAAACCTCCACAATGACCTTTCTGGGGAAAGAATTTTGAAACTTCGGCGTTTTTGGTACACTACTTAGGTTGAATCTCAACTAAGTAATAAAACGTAGTGCGATAAAAGCATGCTTAAACTTAAAAGGAAGCGAAAGTTAATATGTACCAAGTTTTATTATCGGTTGAAGTTGCTTGTAGCAATAAAGTTGAATTACAAGTACAGTTGAACTACTTTATAAGAGACATGCATGAGGTAGCAATTCTCATCCTGTACGCGAGGTCATGCATAAACAGTGCTATGTATGCATTTTCTTTATCGACGCCTATTTTAATGTATGAACAGTAGTGCCTTATACCCAATTGTCTCTTACAACAGTGTTTATAAAGGGGCTCGACTATATTATGCCCGGTTTGAATGTTTTTGCCTCACAATGTTGTCTACCACTTGATATTTCTATGATACCACTTATGAGTCTACCACTGAAATTGAGGAGCACAGCGGTTTTTTGTTACGCGAGCTCAAATATATTATATGCCAACTTGTGGAAGCTTTTTACTGCCTTAAGTTACTTGCATAATAGGTGCACTTTTTTTTTGCGGAAAATCCGGTGCCATGCCCAGGGTGTGCCTACTTCTGGTGGTAAAATTTCCAAACAACTTAGTTGTGACTGCAGAATAGACCGCTGATAATGGAAGTCATTGAAGTCTCGAATATCTGCTTTACAGCTGAAAAAACTTTCATAGGATACCCTGGCGCAAAACGTGTTGAGCGTGCAGCCTCACGTGTGCGAGAATCAAGGCACGCGATGTGTGCTTACGAGCATTCGAATTTCCGAAATAAGCTCGAAAGAAGCACAGTGCGAACAAAATTAAAAAACGTAGAAATATGAACAATGAAAAGAAAGCACCGGCACAGAAATTCGCCAATTTCAAGCCACTAACGAAATTTCGTGCACTGAACAGTACCGATCATACGGTTTCACGGGTTCGCACCCCATATCAGAGGATATTGAAATCGAATCGTGAACGACCATTCGAGTGTTGGAAGCACCACCTATGCACTATTTTCTTCAAGTAGAGCTACTGCAGGGATTTTCGTTGACTTCGTACGAAACCACTACTTTTAGTGCCCACGACTGCCACCGAGAAGCAACCAACGCTGATTAGGCCTAGCCTGCGGTTTTGCATACTGTTGCGGGAAGTTTGTACATACAAGACAGTACGAAGATTGCAGGGGTGGAAGTGGGCTTCAGTGTTTTGGAGCAGGTTCGGAGCACCAAATGGCACTTTTTGGAGCAATGCGAGTTATGGAGGAAATTTCTAGAGTCAAACAACATCAAATCAAAAATATTGCATGGTTTTACCAAACTTGCCACCTGCACAGGAGCACTGGTGGTGTGTATGCTATACAAAACATGCCGATTTCGTACTCGGCCTGAAAAAAAAAGATACTCTGGTTGGCAAAAACACGAACCTATTTACTGCAAGAGTCTCGCGAGCCGCGACAGCACAGCGTTGCACCTGATGTGTGAAACAAGGTATAGATAATCGTGGCGCTCTTCACTTGGTGGAAGTTTGTTATACTGATGCTAATTAAACACAGTACTCTGCTCATCTGTGCCCAGTCTAGAGCGAAGTGGGGACATGGCATTCACACAGTAAATCCGTGCGTACTGTACAGGGAGCTGACTGGCAGCGACAGTGTAGGTAGCATTGGCGCCATACTGCATGCAACTAAGCAGGAGATATTCAAGTCCACACGTCCACTCCGTGTTTCAATGAACTGTCAGTTGTTGCCCAGTATCGTACCGCGGCAGAGAAGCGCACATATGTATCGCAGAAAGCCGATAAAGTCAGTTCTGTCGCCATTTCAGTCACTGCGTATCCCAGACTCTGTAATAGTTTTGAAATAATTCTGGGCCTTGCCACTACGCACGATAAAACAGTTGTGCGAGAAAGGCTGCTTGGTAGGTACTTTGGGTGACATCTGCTGTATTCACTTATTAGCAGATATGGAGCACTCCAGGAGATGCACATGTGCGCTTGCAAATGTGCACAGTCGTTTAGTACATGATCGTGCCGCGTTCTCTGGCAATACAAAACGAGGTTTCACTGTCCATTCGCACCCCTTCAGAAGATGATGTTTGGCGTTTCGTGCTGCAAGGGCAATTTGATGGCGAAAGAGCGCCAGTTAATGGGACAAGAGATGTGTGCAATGATTGTGATTAGCGGCTGTATAGGGGCCTTAAAATTCCTTGCGCTAAGGTGGGTAAAAACATAGAAGCAATAAAATCATGACCATGCTGTGAAAAGTGCGTGGTGTTAATAAATTACTGTGCATAAGAGCGACTAAAGCGAGACAAGGACAGGATTTGATTTTTAGGAGTTCTCAGAGCTTTTACTACGGTAAGGGAATCTATATATTATTGCCTACTGTAGCTTTGTTTATTGTGTTTAACAGCCACAAGCATCGCATAAATTTCACCGGTGGAAATGCTAGTATCGAAGTGCAGAACGTCAGCTTTCGGAAAAAATGGGCCAACAGCTGCGTACGAGAATGAAATGTTAAACTGTGAAGCATCCGTAAAGAACTTCGGACATGTGTATTTATATTGTAGCTCAAGGAATTATGTCTGGATATGTGCCATTGGGGCATGCTTCGTAACCTCCAAGAAAGACGCGTCGCAATCCATCTCCTGCCACTGCCACGGTCACAGGCATACTGCGGGAGCCATAATAGAAGGCCGTACAGGAAGGCTTGACATGTCATTAATTGTGGAATGTGATGCAAGACATGTAACATCTCTGTAGGTGGAGTGACCATTCGTTAGATTCCACGTACAGGCTTTCCACGAGGCTAGTGGAAAAAGCCCCTGTAGAGAGGTGGATGCCTAGATGAACAGGATCAAGCATTTTAAGGCCGGCAGTAGGTGTCGCAGACTGATATGCCATTGCCCCATAGTCTAGGTGGGTACGTACAAGGCTTTTATACAAATTCATTAAACACTTGTCACTTCCCGTGTAGTGTGCGACACCTTTAGAACACTTATGGCTTTTGTGCACTTGTTTTTTTTTTTAATACTTGACATGTAGTATGAAGCTTAGCTCAGTGTCCTATATTAGGCCTAAGAATGTATGTTCAGTATTAACAGCAAGACGTTGCCCAAGCAGTTGAATATCAAGACCGAAATTAAGGCCTCTCTTCCTGGAGAACAAGACGCACTTGCTTTTCTGTGGGCAGACGTAAACGGATTCCTGCTGAATACAATTGGAGAATTTGTTCAGACCAAGCTTAATCTGCCGCTCACACATAGCCAGATTACAAGACTGAAAACCAAACTGGACGTCATCGACATATGTGCAGTAAAACACATTTCGAGGGATGAACACGCCCAAAGAATTCAGTTTGATAATAAAGAGTGCAGCTAAGTAGACCACCTTGCGGCACTCCCGTTTCTTGGACAACTGTTTGGGAAAGAACGTTGCCTACTCGGACATGGAATGTCCGGTTTGACGACAACTTTCAATTATGTTAAACATTCTTCCACGCACGCCCAGATGAGACGGGTCTCTTAATATCCCGAAGCGCCATGTTGTATCGCAAGCCTTTTCGATATCGAGGAACACAGAGGAAATATTGTTTGCGGATGAAAGCGTCTGATCTCTGCCTCGATATACGAACAAGGTGGTCTGGGGATCTACCCTCTCGAAACCCGCATTGAAATGGGTCGAGTAAATTGTTTCAAGGAAATGTTCAAGTCTGCAGTTTATCATTTTTTCGAAGAGTTTGCACAAGCAGCTTGTAAGTGAAACAGGCTTATAACCCGAAGCTGAAGAAGGGTCCTTGCCGCCTTTCAAAATGAGAATAATAGCTTTCTAGGAAGTAGGGACCGCACCAGAAAAGCCAGATAGCATTGTACAAGCAACGTAACATTTCTTGGGTTTCGATTGATAGGTTTTTCAACATATCGCACAATTACTGCAAGAATTTAGTGATGTCGGGAACTCTGCTAAGCTGAAAGCTTGGTTGTATGCTTCGTGTTGTGTACATTTGCGTTCTGGTTTCTGCTTCTCAATTCTAGTTTTGCGTTTTAGGAAAGCGTCAGTATAATTGACGAGCTGAACACCCATTGAGTGGGAGTGAGTGTGCTTGTCTTCCTGCTACCCTACTAACTATCTGTAGACTGGCCTCCTGTGTATACGAGTTGATCCCTGCTAAAAACTTGCGCCAACTTTGCCTTCTGGCCTGCCTACGCGTTCTCCTGCTGAGAGTTTTCATTTTCTTAAAGCTGTCAAGATTTTCGGCTGTCTGCGAGTTCCGGAGCAACCTCCATGCTCTATTGTGCTGTGCGCCCGTTGAGGCATTCAAATCCACCACGATACACGTTTCCAGGGTGTCCATTCGTTCGTGGGATGAATTTTGTTGCAACATAAATAAAAAACGCTGTGAAGCAGATGACAGCAGCATGAATGCTCAAAGTTTACATGTCACTCCAACCTAAACGAGCGATGGTATAAAACTGTTTCCAGTCGGCTCTGTTTATGAGCCATTTGGGAACCCGCGATGGACACTCAGTTGCTGTAGTTGTGCTCAAAACTACGGAGAAGGCACTTCTTTACGAATTACTGATGACTTTCCACTGGAGTAGAAGCGCAAGAGACTGAGATACTGTGCTTAGGTCTATGGAGGAGTAGGTATTATAAGCGAGATTATGATAGGTTGTTGGTTCTTTTTGACTTGGGAGACACGCGCTTGACGAGAGAAGGAACTGTTCAATCAGTTGACATCTTGCGTTGCAACGAGAGTTACCCTATAGCCTGCTATGCACATTTAAGTCTCCAAGGAGAACATAAGGCTTCTGAAGTTCGTCCATTAAGGACTGGAAGTCATGTTTTTGTAGGCGATAGCTTGGAGGTACGTAAAGAGTACAAATTGTGATAAGTGTTGAAAAGCACAGATCGTGCAGCCACCGCCTCAAGAGGATCAGAGTTCAAAGCGTGTGCATGCAATCCCTTCATTCACTATAATGGCAACACTTCTAGATGATGTCGTGGCATCATCAGGGTCCTTTCGGAAAATAAAGTACTTGCGAAGAAAGTTGACGAGTTTTGAATTTAGGTGCGTTTCTTGTACACACAGTACTTATGGCGGGTGTTCGTGTAAAGATTCTTGGACGTCGTCAAGCTTTCCGAGAAGGCCCCTGAAGTTCCAATGCATAATTTGAGTGTTCATGGTGAATGTAAAGTAGTGGTGTGTGTACGAAAAGTGAGTGGCTGTTTAGGTGGGGAGTTCGATTTAAGTAAAAGGGCCGTCACCAGGCCCTGTTAACCGCTTTTTTGTTTCCTTAGCCCGCTCCAAGCAGATACGCGGTTCTTTCGGCACCAAGGGTACCGACGTATCCATTGCATCCTCAGAGGCACTGGATGCCCGCACGTGCGAGCTGGTAGTTCAAATTCTGGGCCTCCCCTGGCGAGGCAAGGCCTTGAGACCCGAGGACTCTGGAGTCTCTGTTCGCGAGTAGGTGGAGTAGTCTGGACTACAGCCGCCTTGGGGGCAGGTGCCACAACCGCCGGCTCGCTATGCGCAGGCCGAAGGAGTGACGGGGGCTGGTGCGGCAGGATTCCCCAGGATCCCCTATTCCCGGACACGGCTCAGCCACGTAGGGCTAGGCGCGGGAGAGGTCGAAGCCCCTTGTTAGCTCGGGTCAGTGGTGTTGCTACACACCAAACGCCTGCTTGCAGAGACGCCCCTGTGGCGCTCCCCTTTATATAAGAGACAAGTGTGGCTACAGTAAAATACGGGTCGATAAGAAAATGCATGCGAGGTACCCTGTTTACAAGGGACACCACATATAAAAGAAAGGACTACTACCATTTGTTCATCTTATCAAGAGTTCATCTTAGCATTTGGTTTTGGGGGCCACTTGGGATAACATGCCAAGTACACCCAAATAGGTTCCTTGAAAACACTCAATAAAGCATACTTATAATGGGGAGGAAGGAAAGAACGACAACAACTACAAAAAGCAATTCTTTGGCTCAGTTTGATAAAAAGTATGCTTTAAAGTAGCGTACTTAGACTAATATAATGCATATTCGATTTTGCAAGTTTCGGCATGCAGTAACCTTTCCTGAATGAGATGGAGCTGGAAATCTCCATTCACACTACTCGTGATCATATGCCTCTGGCACACAAAAATGACACAAAGTTATATTTAGTGCACAAAATAAACTTCCTTCATTGTGCATTTTCAGAGTGAAAATGGCACATTACAATTTGCTGCGCAAGAAGTCGATCATGGCATCGTCCACTTGCACAACAACCCGAAACTAAGCAACGAGGGAAACTTTCCTAAAGAAAAAAAATTCAACTAAAACACAGCGAATCTCGTTAAGAGTTTCTTACCTTTGCACCTAGATGGCGTTACACACCCGCTAACTCTGCGAAAATTTGAACTTGAAAGACATTGTTCAAATTGAACGATTTGAATAGGCACGGTAGGGAAAGAGTCAAACAGTATTACATAGGGAATACAGAAGGAAAGAAACAAACAGGCAACTGACCTTGTGAGTGCTCTTTGGTGCGTCAAGAAGTAGTCCAGCCATGCGCTGGACTGTGGGCTTTAGGGCCTCTTCGGTGTAGCGGCCATAGTGTGTCATCATGTCGTCCCACCTGCATGCCAAGCGGTGAGGGTTTGGCTAGTGGTATAGCTTCGTATATGCAATTAAGGAGAAAGGGAAGAAAATCGCCCTTTTATTAAACAATGTATTTCAATTCAGAATTCAGTAGTGCTGCAAGAGTTGAGAATCGTACTCAAGCTGAAAAGTCAAAAGAAGATCAGTGGAAAAAGTGAAAAATGCACCCAAATAAGTTATGTTAAAAATTAAGAAAAACATGAATGCACAGTTGATTGCAATTATGTATTAACACAAATTTTTTTGTAACGAGCAATCACGTTTGAGACTGTGGATGATTAGGCTTGTGCGAATAGTGAATTTCGGGTTCGAAGCAAACGGAAATCTTGTAGGTTGAATATTTTCTAATCGAATTGAAAAACTAAAACGAGGTCTGTGCAATGCCATTTTTTTTTTCATCAAAAGAATAGAAAAAAAAGATTGAATACTAGTAGGATTTCATGCGATAGCTTGTAAAATGTTAGTTTCTAAAATTAACTATACATGGAGCATATAGGTCAGCATAACAAGCTTTTAAACTTAAAAATGAAACTGTCTTGGGGCAATATGCTCAATTAACCTTGAAGTAAGGCTTCACGGCAATGCGAATTTACTCCGTTTAAGCGTTTCCACGGTGCAGCACCACTTCACTGCAGTGAAACCACCTTTACAAGGCTGCACAAGCGAATTAATAATGACGTCTTCATTTGTTTCGAACAATTCTTATACTTCATTTTTCATTTGCATATTTACGCAAGCCTAGGAATGCTGCTCGACTACAGGCTGAACACTTCCCAGCTCTTGGGACCCTGGAAAAACCGCGAGGTACGCAGAGCTGCCACAAAACGCACCTCTTCTGGTCCTCCTTGCGAAACAGGTTCAGGGAGAGGTAGAGGGCAGCAGCAGCCAGCTCAGAAGGCCGCACCCAGGACATGGGGTAGTCTAGGAGGCACAGCTCCAGCGCCAACTTTGCCACGTTGTGCTCCACCACATCTGCCTGCATTGCACAGAGGGCATCAAGACACCAGTGGCATGCCGTGTGTCAGTGTTACTAGTGAGTTGTGTTACTAGTGAGAAGTAAATTTTACAGTACACAAAAAGGGTACGTTCAAACAGGACTACAGATCATTGAAAGCTGTGATTAGCCATTAAAACTGGTAGTAAATGCAGAGAGCTCTCGCACTTGGAAGCAATCGCGATTGTTCAGGCAACCGATCTCTCCGAATCGGAATCTTCATTTCTTTCAGGGACCTGGTATGAAAGCTCTAGTTTTCACCGTGTGAATGTGATGGTGGATAGTATTTGTTGACTCGAACGAGAGCCAGTGTTTCAGAACAGCGAACACAATAGGATCGGCCTTGTACTCCCCTGGGCAACAGCCGAGGTTTCAACAATTCGTGGCAGCAAAATGTGAAGATAACTGCGCCTATAAGATTGTCATGATTGATTGAAGCTTGTCGAGTGACATATGGCTGCAAATATTCGGTGGTATAGTTGCAAAAAAATGTATACAACTGAAAGGAAAAAAAAGGTGGCAGTTCAGAGGAAGGTAGGAGCTTGAAGCCGAGAACTGTGTGAACATGCGGTGTCACTAGAGTCGACGTTTGAACAAGCAGACTTGTCAAAACTTTGGCTGTAGCAATACCTTCTGTTGTTAACGAGTCCTTTCTTGAAGTTATTGAAACGAGGAGAGGGGGGGGAAGATGACAATGGTAATGGCCACAACAATATGCTAGACTTCAGTTTTGTAATTACACAACAAGCTTCTCAGCTGATTGCATCATAAGCTCTACATAATGAGAGGAAATATCTTTCATGTTGGTGGCAAATGCTTACTGTTGAAAGTGATTATGAACACCACATTTCGTGCCCTCGCTACTTCAACCAAGATTGGTAGTTTTGGGAAGCCTGCCATAGCAACTACAGCATATCAATCTATCTGCCAGTGAAAAGTGCATGCGTGCACTCGCACACAACATGTTTTCAACAGCGCAGAATTCAAGTCGAAGTCGTGTGAACTGCTGGACGCACCCGTGCTGCCTTGGAGTTTCGTCGCAAGAAGTGCAGAGGAAGGGGGCGCCCCAGAGACCAGTCGAGTGTGCGCAAGATCAGCTGCTCCATTCGAAGCACTTCTTTGGCCTGATAGGCACCGTCAGTGACGTACACCATGTCGCTGAGCAAGGGTGGCATCATCTCTTCAAACTTGCTGGCCACAAAAATGGCCGACACACCCAGCAGTTGAAGCTTGGACCTGCTTACATTTTGGACCTGCACACGAGCACACAACCTCAGTGAAAGTGAATTGATTGACTTCCAGAATGCGCATTCATTGATGGCATACAAACCAGAGCAAATGGACAGATTCTTATATAAAATGACCGAGGTGTAGCATTTTGTAGTGTCCTCTGCTTTGAAGCGAGGAGACTTAAAGGGGCCCTAAATCTCTTTTTTTTAAGTAACCACAGAATTGATTTACTTTAAAAGCGTGTTACCTCACGAGTCAACGCCACAAAAATTTTGAGAATCCGTCCAGTACGAGCGGAGTTACAAAAATTTGTCGCACACTGCAATCTCATTTTCTCTTCTCTCATCCCGACGAAATCACTGGAAGCTAAGCAGGGAGAGATGGGAGAGGCGAAAAATGCCACTAGCGCCTTGTGACCTTGTTTTTCTTCAATACTTTTTTTTTCTTTTCAGTACTTTTTTTTTCTTCAAATACGCGGCTTTTCAGTGCAATCGTGGGCGCACACGTGTACAAGTGACGGCCTCTCGCGAAGACCTCTGTAACAACCTAGTGCGCCATGTTCAAATCAGCCCATGGCCGATAGATGGGCTTACTACAAGCGATGTTCAAGCTTATTCAGAGATTTGACGAGAGAAAAGAAAGCTATATTTAGCCGACTGATAATTTATTGTGAACTCCAGGCCCATGTGCTGTGCTACAATATTTGGCTCACGTGTTGTCGGGAGCCTCTACTACCGATCGGCAGCGTTTTCCGACCATGCTCAAAAAGTGT
Organism: Rhipicephalus annulatus; assembly: GCA_013436015.1. Taxonomy (NCBI): domain Eukaryota; kingdom Metazoa; phylum Arthropoda; class Arachnida; order Ixodida; family Ixodidae; genus Rhipicephalus; species Rhipicephalus annulatus. Next base: position 113,536 of record WOVY01009806.1, read on the forward strand.
TGCAGGGCCCCTTTAAATGGACACTAAAGTCAAACAACAATTTACGTCATAGTGAAAGCTCAATGTATGACAACATCTAAAATGACATTGCGAGAGTGCCCTACTTACCGAGAAATTAAAGTAAATGCACAGAAACACAAGCGCCGCAGTAGGACATTTTCAAAATGATCCCGATGACATCAGACGTACCGCCTCCAACTAATCACTAGTAATCGATCTAATTGCACTAAATAAGGAACGTTCTGTGCATTAAGAGTTGTAATCACATTCTGCTTGTTAATTTTTGTTTGATTCATAAAAAAAAAAACTGCCGGACGCTTCTATGCGGAATGGTACGAGTGGTTCAAAAACTAAATTTTCGCGTGATTACACAGGACAGGTGGTGCTATCTAGCGGGGCGCAGTTGAAACAAAAGCGTCTGCGATTTCGAAGCCAATGGCAGAAAATCGATTAATGGCTGTTGCTGCTGGGGCTCCCGCTGCTTTCAGTCTGCCGATACTGGCGCAGTAAAGCCGGGCAACTTTGTGCATCGCAACAGTGACGCGAGACGAACCGGTCTGTCGTCTTCTTGACGCGGGCAATTTGAAGTGCGTCAACCCAATGCGGAGAACTAAACCGCAATTTCGAAATAGGCTCTTCCTTGGCACAAAAGTAACACTACGAGGTCACTGGATTACCATTTCAACAATCAACGTCGACTTAATTTTTGACTTTAGTGCCCCTTTAAGGCACTACAACTGTGATAAGGCAAGAATGTTGCATAACCGGCTCCTCACCAAAACGTGGCACATCGGAAATGGGATCAAGCAGACTGACCTGCAGATATCTGTCGGTGATCGAGACTGCCAAGAACAGAGTCTCCTGGAGCAGCTGGAACCGCTGGTGCACCATCATCATCCAGTTGACAAGGATGGCCCTCATCTCTGGTGTCACCGAAGACTGCAGGCGCAGGAACTTGGGAGTCATGGGCCACTTTGTCTGCAAGCCATTTGGGTACTGATCAAGTTTTCTCAAGGTATGGCCAGCGCTGCATAGACAAGTTTATTTGGCAGAGGGTTTATTTCTGAGGCTATTTCGTGGTACACTTGAAGGGATGCTGCAAGACCTCCGATGGTTGGAATTGCATCTCGCAGTATGTCTTGCGACCACCTACGAGACTTTCTGAAGACTATTACATTTTCAATGCCACGGTTTTGTCGGTCTACAAGGTTTAGGTCAAGTGTGCCATAAGTTCACTGGTGATGAAGGTGATGTAGTCTCGGTTGTTACCTTGCAGCGTCTTTGAAGTACCCGAGACGTTGTAGAAACAAAAGAATTTGCCCTCAAGAAAACACGAGCCACACAGGCTACGAACGCCACACAGGTAAAACGGCACGAGCGTCACTTCGTCCCGATCGTCGTCTTTTTTTCACAAAAGGGCACGTGCATTTCTAACATTCGGCCATCCTGCAATGCTTAATGTCTTCGTTAAAGCACTCTCTGCCAAGTTAATTGGGCAATTTGTGCATGCAATCGTTCGGCCATCTTCCTTTAGCTGCTTGCTGACAGAGTTGATAGGAACAAGATGAACAAAAAACATAAATACTCAACACCGACGTCCTAAATTCATCAAAGCACAGAAAAAGTGACTAGTTGGCGACGTCAAACATTGAATAAAAGTCGCATCTCCCGGCCACCTTGACTGGCTTGACGACGCGAAAAGCCACAATGTAACGAAAGAATGAGAACACAAAAACTTTGGCGATCATAAGAACTCAGCACAGTGGAGTTCTTTAAGCACAGGGGCAAAGAAAAAAGCGCTACACGCAGTCTAAGCCTGGCTGGTTCAATGCGTTTGCGCTGAAAATGTCGCTCTGGACAATCTTGGTCTTGTTGCGATTCTCCGGATGAGTCATTGACACGATGCGATGCTTTGTACGAAGGACACCACTTCTTTAGTAGTGAGGCGTAGGCAGCTCCCGAATATAGGCTTTTCCCTTCACGACGCAAGTCAGTGATGCGGCGAGTGTCAGAAGGCAATGCGTGCATGTAGACGAGTGTTTATCACATTTCGGCCGAGTTGTCGTATAGCTGGCGTATACAGGGCCCTCGCTCAGAAAATACCATGTCGGAAACTTCGTAGAACTTTAAGGGGAGCGCTGGCGACTTCAAGCATATTTCGTGCATTTCGAATATTCTAATAAACGTTAACGCACAGGCGGCCTTACTTCCGGAATCTGTTGCGAAGAGATTTGCTTATCGCTACACTGTTGAAGTTGCGATCCACAAAAATTCGACTTGTAGCCATGAAGCAGCTTGAATGAAATCTTGCCGGTACGCTCGTTTGGGGCGTTGTTCTTGTTACACTCATCTGCTTTCATTCCGGCATCTTGACCAAGTTGCGAAAGGTCGGCAACAATCTCTGCAACAATCTCTGCAATTTTCTATTTTTTCTCGGGAAGCACATCAGGTCAACAGTGTCCAGCGATTGCTCTGCGATCAACTTTCACAAACATAGTGATGTAGTTTACAGAATACTTCTGAAGCTGCTCTGATGACAGCAGATGAGCACAAGGACAATCGTTTAGGTGGTAGAAGCGGAATGTGCTCCCTACCTAGCCATACGCGACGGGCAGTTTGGCGAACGTTCGGCCCACCAACATGTCAATTCTTTGTGCATCGACGGGGGCTATCAGGACAGGCACATTTTGAGCAGCAATGTCGTCTATGCTCAACATAGCCTTACAATGACAGAGGCTTTTCCTCACGGGAACATGCTGGCTGCCAAAACCATATAATTCAGTCTGTTACTGAACCATTTCGATGCCGCATCGTGCCACCGCCGACACACGCAACAAGCAACTGCCTGCGTCACTGAGTGAAGTCGTCGTTGAATGTCACTTGCTTGAGCAACACGTGACCTGCCCCGGTGCAAGGAAGTTCTCCGATAACATTGTCTCGTTATGCAACAAAGCGTGGTTATGCAACAAAGCGTGACAGTTGCGTTGAGTGGGATCAGTTGCTTGGTGTCACGCTGAAGTGTCATCGCTGACACTTCAGCGGGCGCTTAGGCTCGGGGCAATCGCGCGTGATGTGGCCGTAGACATTACAGTTATAGCATTTTTGCTCACAGAGACGGTTAGTGGACAACGATCCCAGGCGCTGATCTCTTTTGATCCAGTTGGTATGGGCAGGCTTCGCGCCGAATCCAGTGATGACACACAAGGGTTCGGTTGCAAGATCCGAAAATCTGCCGTTCACGTTCGATGCGCTCGAACTTTACAATGTCATGAAGAAAGTCGTCGTCGTCATGCACCCTTCCTAAAAGCATGGTGCAGAGTTCGAGAGACCTTTAACCCTGTGAGGACTTGTTCTCGCATATTGGTAAAGTCGAGATGGACTTCATGGCACAGATGCACCTTGGCATGGAAATAGGCCGTCATACTCTTGTTGTGCTGCTGCACACGCTCTTGCATCCTGCGCCATCTTTCCGTAACGAGTCTGGCTGATGAAGGTCCAACGGAAGCATGTCGCAAACTCTTCCCACGATGAGACTTGGAAGTTCCTCGAATAGTACCAATCCTTGGCAGCTCCCACTAGTCTGGCCTTAGCAATTTCTAGCATGTACGCTGCTGGCCACCCATAAAGGTTAGATGTACGGCAAATACTTGCGTGCTGATGGAGAGTCCTCAGAGCTGTTGAAGGTACCGATGTTGTGGCTCAAGTCAGGAATCGCCTGGAACGTTGGCGCTAAGGTTGCACTGCACCAGCCACGGACAGTCGTTCCAGCCGGGTTGCTAGTATATCTTTTTTTTTTTGGAGAGCTTGGAATGTCACAAGTCGATATAGCGTTGCTACCGCCAGTCGGGTTGTCTCTTTCATCAAAGCATTCCATTTTAGGCAAGGGATATCGGTTCCGTGCACTGATAAAACTTATTTTACTTTAGTGACTGAATAGGCAATCCCACTTCTGAAATATGATCTTGCGGTGCATTGAAACAACCCAGACGTAGAAAGGGAAGGATTTACTTTACTCCCAAGGAAACACAAGCCATACATACAGGCAAGACATCACACAAGAGAAACAGCATGAGCGCCACTCCGTCTTCATAGTACAGTGAAATCTCGATACAACGAATTTGAAGGGACCGCGGAAAATAGTTCGTTATTTTGAAATATCGTTATAGTGAAAACATCGAAAATTCGCATTAAAAATCGTAAATGCAACAAAAGGAGTCGCCTATCTTTGCTGTGTACACATCCGCAAACGCTCGATTTTATGACGAGCGTGAAAAGAAACAAAACGCGAAATATTCCGGAATGAGTGCACGTTTATTTGAAAAAGTCTGATCTTGGCCTGGCGGGTGCCGCTCAACTGCCGCAGGACGAACGCTTCGAAGTTGTCCACATTCTTATGCTCTGCTTCGGTGGCATTGCTGCACCTGCCAAGGTGATGAGCATCTTTCGCACTCATTCCATGATGTCGGCATTGGAAAGCGATTCTTCTGGTTGGCTAACGGGCGCGGTCTCAGCGTCGTCTTCGCCATTGGCGTCCTCGTCGCTGTTATCACCACGAGCAGCACTGACGATGTCATCGGTCGTCAGTTCGGCTGACGTGCATGCTTCGTCGTCGCACTGCACATAGTCCTCGAACGTCACCGAGGCATCCATCGCGAGTCACTTTAAAATGCATGGTTTTATCAGGAAGCATTTGATAGAATAATGCCATTTCGTCCGCATTAAATATATCATCTTCGGAGTATGAAGCGACGATTTCGCGGAACTTCTCATCCGTCCATGCAGCAGCGCTTGCTGCATCTGCCGCCTTCTCTTCACCAGACACCACTTGCCAGGCGATTCCATTCCTTTCACGGAAACGATGAAGCCACCCCGCGCTTGCTTCGAAGCCTGTGATGTCCAAAGCATCAGCGAATTGCCGGGCTTTTTCCTGCAGCATGGGTCCCGACACCGGCACAATTTAAGAACGCGCGTCCTTGAACCAAGTCAGTACTGCAGCATCCACTTCTTGGAAATTCCCAAGTCGGAGCCATTTTCTTGACGGTGCGAGTTGGGACCCTCGGTGCAGCTCGAGGATCTTTTGTCGGTCCTTCAGGATGGTTGCGACAGTTGATGGTGCAACCCCCATCTCGTTCGCAATGTGGATTTGTTTTTTACCGGCGTCCACTTGAGAAAGAATATCCACTTTTTCTTTCAAAGAAAACTGCCTCCGTTTCTTTTTCGCGCTGCTTCCGGAGCTCATCGCGAACGCAGAAACGAATCACTCCAACCTTTAAAACAAGAAAGCCATACGACAATCGTGCGACGTTGCCGGTCGACGTAACAAAACAAAGGCGGCGAGGTTAGGCTCAACCTGGCTCAACGAGCATGCAAAAAAAAAAAAAAACATGGAAAACAAGGTACTGGCGATGGCGATAGGGCTAGCCAGGCTAGTGCGCATTTAGCATACGGCAACGCCTGGAGAAATGAGCAGGAGCTCTGATGATGATGATAGTGCCACATGTGGCGCTGGGCATTTAGACCGCCGCACGTAATTTTTATGCTAGAAATTCGTTATTTTGAAGTGCTCTTAAGGTACCAGGGTGATAAAATTTGATACGTTATTCTGAAACATTCGTTATTCTGAAATTCGTAGTAGTGAAATATTTTTACATTGAACCAATGGACATTTGGAAGGGGATTTCCGAAATATTCGTTAATCTGAAAAAATCGTTAATCTGAGGTTCGTTATAACGGGATTTCACTGTAGTATTTTTGCACACTGTCTACGAAAGGGCACGTGCATTTCTAACAAAGCATTCAGAAGTGTTCAAAAGTCACTAGCCCTTTAGCTAGGCATTTGGCAGTCTACAAGTTATGGAAGTTAAACGTTGTGCCCTTAGACAGTCATGAAACTTCACTTGAGCGTGCCGTTGCGCCTACCAACGATCTTGCAAAAGTGAAAGTCAACGAAAGAATCACTTCTGAACGAAAGAATCAGTGAAGTCCTGGCCCTACGTACAGTGTCAATTTTTATGAAAGGGAACACTAAAACCCCGTGGCCTGCGCACTCCAGTGGCAGGACAATCGGGCGGCCGCGAGAACAACCACTCTCTTTTCGAGTCATCTCACGGCAAGGAAAAGAAGCATTCGTTCGCATTGAAGGTGGAGGGGTTGCAATCTTGCCGTTGCATATAAGCAACAAATGGTTGTTATGCTCACTGCGAGATCACACGAAAAGTGTGGTTGCTCTCGCTCTCGCTTGAACGCACTGCCAGGAGCTGCCAAAGCGTGCAGACCATGTGTCGTCGTCTTCCCTTTCATAAAAATTGACACTGTAGCCGTTGCGGCGCATGGCTTTTGGACGCAGCATCCATCCCTTTACAGAGAGAGAGAGAGAGAGAGAGAGAATGTACGGCTAAACAAAGCTGATCGTCTTTTCTCTCCAAAGGGAGAAGGTGCGATGCCTCCTCTGATGTACTGCAATAGATAGATGTGGTCAGGCCTTTAGACTGCTGCCCTAGTAGGCTTGTGCAAATAGTGAATTTTAGGATTGAAGCGAATTCGAAGCAAATAGCAATTTTGGTCAAATAATTTCAAATCGAATTCGAAAACTGTTTATATCTAATGTTATATATAAAAAAAAAGAGCATATGTCATCACCAAACTAACACCAAACAAATCTGTACAGAATTTTAGATGGATTGATACAAGGCCCGTGCAAATGCCATTTTTTTTGCATCAAAGGAAGTGGAAACTGAATAGTGGCAGGATTTCACTCTCTGTAGAATGCCAGTGACAGCCTGAAATTTGCTTTGAAATTTGTTTTGAAATTTGCTATACTTGGAGCACGTAAGTCTGCATTTAAACTTAGGAAAAGTGAATAGAAGTAAGGGTAATATTGACACAAGATAGGCTGGCAACTATAGTGGCCAGCCTTCGAGGAGGATAACGAAGTAGTTCTGTGGGCGCGTGCTCTGGTGTTCGTGCTTTTAGCCTTTGGTCACGAAAGTGAACGCCCTGCTTTTGTGCCTGCACCCCTGTGCCGTTGGGACATTTTCTGGTGGAGGTGCGGGGGTACGTTAGATGATACGGTCCCCAGAGAGCACTCCTGACACAAGCCCATCAAGTAGCTCAGCTGAGCTTATCCCTGTGCACGTACGTTCCAGCCGTCGTCTCCAGGGACTCGAGCCACAGCACGGTTCGCTGCCTGAACGTCAGAGGACTATGAACCAAGCACCACTTAACGTCGCCGCGCCAGCACACCTGGTGTCAACCAGCCCAAGACATTTCAAGGAGCTGCTTTTGAAGATGCTGATGACTGGCTCGAGCATTTCGACCGGGTCGCCGTCATCAACGATTGGACCCCAGAGCGTAAGCTACGCTATGTGTACCGCTTTCTCGAGGACGCCGCGAAAATGTGGTTTGAGAACCACGAAGCGACGCTTACGTCATGGGACGAGTTTCACCGGCAGTTCCTCAAGGCCTTTTCCCGAGAGGACAGGAAAGAGAGCGGAGCGTGCTATAGAGGCAAGGGTTCAAGGCCCTAACGAAAGGGTGATGACTTACATAGAGGACATGGATGGGCTTTTCAGGCGTGCGGAGCCCTCTATGACCGAATCCAAGAAAGTCCGTCACTTAATGCGTGGTGTTTTTGCGGGCTCGATTCGAAGCCCACTTGCGACACTTGCGGAGTTCCATGAGGAAGCCATTGCCATGGAGAGGGCCCTTCAACAGCGTGCCAGGCAGTATAACCGGGGGGTACATCCAAGTGAGGCAACTTCTGTCACTCTCGGCAATGACATCAGCGTGTTGCGAGAGCTCATGAGAACTTTCATTAAGGAGGAGCTACAAAAGATGCAGGTGACTGCTGCACCTGTAGAGCAGGTCTCCGTTGCGGAGATGGTACGAGCAGAGCTACGGCAAGCCGTTCACACTCCCCCACAGTCAGCGGTGCCACAACAGAGGCAATGTGTCGAAATGAGCTACGCGGAAGCAGTGCGACGTCCTCCGTCGCGCAGTTCACTCAGCGTGTTTTACCCCACTGAGCGACGCGCTCAGCAAATGGAGGTAGGCTTCAGTCCTCGCAGCCCACCGTTGATCGCCGAAGCACGACCGAGGAAGAGTGACATCTGGCGTACAACCGACCACAGGCCCCTTTGTTTCCACTGCGAGGAAGCCGGACACGTCTACCGAACATGTCCATATCGCCGTGTGGGTCTCCGTGGATTTTCGCCTAATGCCCCTCGTCCACGACCTGGCGAGCGACCACTGGAAATAGAGAGCTTCATCTCAAATCGACGCAGTATCGAACATCGGTCTCACAAGCCCCGCTCGTCGTCGCCTGCTTGTTACAGGTCACCGAGCCCAGCATACTCTCGTGGCGCTCCGAGACGCCGTTCAACCAGTCCTGCAAGTCTGGAAAACCGAGTTCAGCGACCTCCAAAGGTGAGGCCGCTGACGGCAGCAAAAAGATGTACAGACGCAGTCAAAAATGGTTTTGAAGAGTAGTGACATCAAACATTGTGATAACTGTGGATGATGAAGAAATAATGGCACTAATAGACACTGGAGCAGACACGTCCGTTATGAGCATGGGTCTTGCCTGCAGGCTGAAGAAGGTTTCTACCAAGTGGGCTGGGTCGCAGATACGTACAGCAGGAGGCCATCTTCTCACTCCGGTGGGACTGTGCACAGCGCGAGTCAGTATTCACGGATTTACGTATCTCGGAGAATTTGTAATACTGCACAGTTGCTCGAAGGACCCGATTCTCGGACTAGACTTTCTGCACGATAACGGAGTCGTGATCGACTTGCAAGAGTTGCGCGCTAAAGTGTGTGCCGTAGAAAACGTCACCTGCAACCCTCAGGACAGTTACGTCAGTGCTTTGAGAATTGCCGACGATGACCTCACGTTACCGCCGAAGAGTAGAGTGTTGACCTTGGTAACCTGCGACGTTTTCTATGAATTCAACGACTATGAAGGTATTGAAGATGCAAATATCCCGTTGCTGCTCAAACGAAACATCTGCGTAGCCCGATGCCTTATTCGGTTAGAGAATAAACGCTCTCGAGTCCTGCTGGCCAACTTCAGCAATGAGTTTCAGCACGTCCCTAGAGGCACCACTGTCGCTTTCCTCAGTGAAATCGCCGACTTTTCTGATGTCAGCGCATTGGATACGACTTCACCGCATGCAAAATCTTGTGCTGACCTGGCCCGCATTCACGTTAATCCAGACTTGCCAAATTCACGAAAAGAGCGGCTGCTGAACCTCGCGACGGAATTTTCCGACTGCTTCTCCGCAGCATCTAAAGTTCAACGTACTACCGTTACAAAACACCGTATTGTTACCGAAGAGTCGGTGCGATCTCTTCATCAACATCCATACTGTGTGTCCCCGAAAGGAAAGAGATGCGATTAAGCGTCAAGTGCAAGAAATGCTGAATGATGACGTCATTCAACCCTCGACCAGTCCGTGGGCGTCGCCTGTTCTAGTAAAAAAAAAAAAAGACACTACGCTTCTGCGTTGACTTCCAACGGCTTAACAAAGTCACAAAACACGACGTTTACCCCCTGCCCCGAATTCATGACGCCCTAGACCGTCTACGCCATGCCCAGTTCTTGACATCATTAGATCTCAAGTCAGGGTACTGGCAAATTGAAGTTGACGAGGGCGACCGAGAAGAAACCGCATTTGCGACTCTCGACGGGCTCTACGAATTTAAAGTGCTGCCTTGCAGCCTCTGTTCCGCTGCCGCCACATTTCAACGCATGATGGACACTGTACTTGCTGGACTAGAGTGGCAGACGTGTCTTGTATACTTGGACGATGTGTTTTCAAGCACGTTTGACGAACATCTTTCAAGGCTAAAATGCGTCGTCACTGCGATAAGAAGAGCAAACCTTACTATGAAGCCCGAAAAGTGCTACTTTGGCTATCAGGAACTTAAGTTTCTCGGCCACGTGGTGAGCCCGGTAGGTGTTCGACCAGATCCGGAGAAGTTGGCGGCCGTTGCCGATTTCCCTCGTCCTGGAGACGAGAAGGCTCTTCAGCGATTCCTCAGACTGTGCCTACTACCGCCGTTTTGTCGAAAGATTTTCAAAAATTGCGGATCCTCTTACAAGACTGACACGACCAGATGTACCCTTCGTATGGACGGAAGAGCAACAAAAAGCCTTCGTAGAGCTACGCAATCGACTGCAGACAGCTCCAGTGTTGGCATATTGACGATACTGCCAACACTGAGATTCACATGAATGCCAGCATCGTAGGAATTGGAGCCATTCTTGTTCAATGGCAGGACTGAGCAGAGCGTGTGATCGCTTACGCGAGCCGTACTCTACCACCGAAAAAGAGTGCCTAGCAGTCGTTTGGGCCATTAGCAAGTTTCGACCCTACCTATACGGCCGGCCATTTCGAGCTGTCAGTGACCACCATTCGCTCTGCTGGCTTGCCAATCTATGGGATCCATCAGCGGAGGCTAACTACTCTACCACCGAAAAAGAGTGCCTAGCAGTCGTTTGGGCCATTAGCAAGTTTCGACCCTACCTATACGGCCGGCCATTTCGAGCTGTCAGTGACCACCATTCGCTCTGCTGGCTTGCCAATCTATGGGATCCATCAGGCCGCCTCGCTCGCTGGAGCCTCCGCCTTCAAGAGTACAACATAACGGTGGTCTACCGATCATGACATAAGCACACAGATGCCGACTGCCTGTCTCATGCTCCCATTTCCCCGACATCAACCGACACTGAACACGATTTACCGTTTCTTGGCATCGTCAACGTGGTACGGATGGCCGAGCTTCAACGTGAGGACACTGAGCTACTACCCGTCAACCAGCATCTTCAAGGAGAAGACGTTATCGTCCCACGCCGGCTCTCACGTGGATTAACATCGTATTGCCTGCGGAACAATGTTCTCTACAAGAGAACATCTTGAGATCAGCCAGGAAACTTTTCTCCTCGCCGTTCCGACGGCACTGCGTGAGGAAGTTTTGCAGGCGTGCCACGACGATCCTTCTGCCGGTCACTTAGGCTTTGCTAGGACATTAGCACGCATCCGACAAAGGTACTTTTGGCCACAGCTGTATTCGTTCGTTCAGCGCTATGTCCGCACCTGCCGTGACTGTCAGAGGCGCAAAGTTCCACCCGCAAAGCCCGCCGGCTTACTCCAACCTTTAGATCCACCTCGAGCACCGTTTCAGCAAGTGGGAATGGATCTTCTTGGTCCATGCCATACGTCATCCTCAGAAAATCCGACTATCCGACTCGCTATGCAGAAATCAAAGCTGTGCCTAGTGGAACTGCAGTTGAAGTCGCCAGATTCTTTGTCCACGACATCGTTTTGCGCCATGGTGCACCTACCGTTCTCATAACTGATCGCGGAGCAGCATTTACGGCAGAGTTATTGCAACAAGTCACCAAGCTGACGCACACCAACCACCGGAAAACAACAGCTTATCATCCCCAAACGAACAGCTTGACGGAGAGGTTAAACAAAACATTGGCCGACATGCTATCTATGTATGTTGATGTAGAGCACAAAACGTGGGATGAAATTTTGCCGTACGTCACGTTTGCTGATAACACCGCTGTGCAAGAGACCACAGACCTAACACCATTCGAGCTTGTTTATGACCGTCGCGTCACAACACCGTTAGACGCTATGCTCCCCGTAGACCAGGACACCAGCGGAAATGTCAGTGATGACGACTTCGTTGAGGAGGCCGAGGAAGCCCGCCAGCTTGCACGGAACCGCATTCGCACGCACCAAGATGTCGACGCTCGCCGCTGCAACCAAGGCCGAAGGAACGTCCACTATCAACCAGGTGACTATGTATGGGTGTGGACACCAGTTCGACATCGTGGCCTTTCGGAGAAGCTATTGCGACGTTACTTTGGCCCTTACGAAGTTGTGCGCTGCCTCAGTGACGTGAATTACGAGGTAATTTCTGAAAGCTTGGATACCAGTTGAAACCGAAGACGTCCACGTCCAGAAGTAGTCCATGTAGTACGGATGAAACCGTACCGAGTTATGAACTGTTCGAACTTTTCTTATTGCCCACAACAGCGTTGACGTGGGCATTTTTTTTTTAAGACCATTTCTAGCATCTTAGTCAATCGACCGGGACGGTCGCTATTGAAAGGGGGGAATTGACACAAGGTAGGCTGGCAACTATAGTGGCCAACCTTTGAGGAGGATAACGAAGTAGGTCTGCGGGCGCGTGCTCTGGTGTTCGTGCCTTTGGCCTTTGGTCACGAAAGTAAATGCCCTGCTTTTGTGCCTGCATCCCTGTGCCTTTGTGACAATATATTCATGTAACCTGGAAGTGGGGGTCCGCGGCAGTGTGCATTTCTCCTGGATACATGTTTTCACGGCTTAGCATCACTTCAATGCAGCGAGACGTTTACCGAGAGTTTTAAAGAAAGTTACATGCGAACCAATATGCATATAGATATGCGTTTTCACGGCTCAGCACCTCTTCACTGCAGTGAAACCTCCTTTGAAGGCCAAATCTGGCAATTTTTGGAGGTCAATGGATCTCAATGAAATTCTCTGGGTACGTTCTTTTGGACATTTCCGTCATTTATGCCTATTTGCAGTTTTGAGAGGTGCACCAATTGTTTGCAAATTAACTTTAAAGATTGCCTCGAAAAGCTTGCCTCCCTTGCCAGAATTATTGGTAACACTGTCCGTGTGACGTCATCTTTGGCCTGTCAACGGAAGTGACAGCAGATGGCATCGTTACTTTGGCCGTTACAGTGTTTATTGTGCGGCCACAAGGCGACGGCAGTGGCGTTTGGCATGGGTATAACACAGGAAAGCTTTCACACTTTTCATACTCCGCGCCGGTGGGACTCCGGTTTTTGCCAAACAATACGTCATAAGCAGACAGGGTGCCCGGTTTGGTTTCGGTATTGCACTTTTTTGCTTAATGAAAATTTCAAATTTCCCAAGGATTTCAGCTACTGGACTCATGACAAGAGTGTCTCAGGAACATAGAAACACTATTACTTTGACAGGGTCGAAAAAAAAAAAAATCGCAGGAGTTGGCCTTTAAGGGGTGTTACCTGTAGGCTAATACGCACCTATTCGTTGGTCTCTAATAAAAAGAATTTTTCAACAATTTAAATTCGATTTGAAGGAAATTCGAATGCTGCACTATTCGTTCAAATATTCGGAGCATTCTAATGGTAGCACAATTCTATGCCCAAAGTGCCAGCAGCCGATGTGTCGAGCAACCTTGGCGGTAGCACATTTATTAAACAGACATGCACTGAAGTTGCGATGATATCGGCCACATCTGTGGGAATGCATAGGGGCTATGCATTCCCACAGATATGAGATTGGGCACGAGATTACGCAATGCTGCTAATTACCTAGTTCTCCAAAGCATAAGCACTGAAGTGGACTGCAGTGCTTTTTTCAGTGAAGTGCAATTTTGTGCACTTGACTCGTTCTTAGATTTAGGAGGTTAGATCTTTTATCTTGCCATGAATGTACAAGCAGTAGGGAGTGTATAGAGAACTATTTCACTGTCGTAATAGCAGATGCACACTTGACACCGAAATTTCTGACAATCAATGTTAAGCACTGGTGGCAATGCCATTTCACACGCGTCAGGCCTTCACAAATATCCCGTCGCAAGGGCTAGATTTTTTGTAACTTAAACCATCGAAGAAGGGCTGCACTGCAAACTATATATATAAAAACTTATTCCAGCAACCACTTGATAGTTACCACAAGTTTGGTGTAGTATTTTGGCACTAGCGACGCTGTAGATTCTATAGTGTAAGAAAATGAAGGGTGCAGACTATGCAACAGAAATGAATGCCAAATATTGGATGAAGTCTTGTATGCGCCATACGAGTCTTTTAGAAATCACGCCCATATGCATGACCTGACACTGGTGTACAGCAACAGCGCGTTAATTCAAACCCTGGGGTCTATAACACAGTATAGGTTACTAATAACACAAGGTGTGAATATCCGCCCTATGTCCAGACAGTGGGCTAGTCCGAGAGGACGGTAACGACAGTGACCCGCTTTAGTCTGCTGTTGTCGACGCCATGAACACTCCCCGAAGCTTTCTTGAGTGCAGTGGTGGTGAAATGCAAAGTGTGAGCAGGCTTGAGATGATGGCACTTGCGGCAGCCAACTACCGTACTAAACAATCTAGCATCACCGATAATTTCAAGTAACTTTTTTTTTGTCTCGCATAAAACATGACCGATTTCACTTTGCAATGAGTTTTTTGGCTTTTTTTTCTTTCATTTTGGTTAATTAAAAAATAAACTTGCATCGAAGAGTTTTCGCGGCCCAGCGATCCTCAAATTGTCAAGGTTGTACCGTATAGCATTTTCAGAGCACCGAGAATGCTTCAGTTTAGGAGAAGCTAATAAGCCTCCACTTTTACTACAAAACTTCAATAAACACTTGTTGGTTGTTAAGTTTTCATTGAAATGTACACTCATACCTCACTGTAATGTAGTTGCATATTATACAAAAATAAGTTCATCATGCCTGAAATTTTGTTGTAAGAGTATTTTTAACACTATGCAAGAGTATTTCTTATTGTTTTTATTAGAACTACTATATCATATCCGAGTACGTTAGTGCGAGTGTACATTTTTTCCAGTATCCCTTTGAAAAGTATCCCTTTGAAAATGCAGCGTTTTAGGTTACCCAGCCCGACTTAACAATACGCATCTCACCTCAAGGGATGCCATGTAGTCGAAAATGTCCTGTGCATACTGGGCACACATCTGTGGCTCGTTGAGGTCGGCTGCATCGATGTCTGGCACCCCGGGTGGCAGGAGAGAGGCAGAGAATGCCTGGGCATTTACAACTGGCTCCTCCTCCTCCTCGTTGATGGAAGCCTTCTTCAGGCTCTGGGACAGTAGAGAAATCTCCTTGCCGACCACGGCCTGCTAAGGAACATCAATAAGTATATTACGGCATTGACAACAAATAAAGCGTTTTCCAAATTGTAAAGTTATCTTTCCAATGGTGGCTGGTCATTTAGTGCAAATAGCCTGGTCAAGAGCGGTTTGCTTATGCAACTACATGAAAAATGTCGAGTCTCCTCTTGATATAGAATCTCAATAGACAAGCCCTAGCACATTCAACTAGGACTGAGCCTCTGCTTGAACTATGACAAGTGCCGCCATTATTTATGCAAATATGCATTGCAGAAAAGCAAACTCTTAAATTATAAAAAGAGTCCATTGCAGGAATTCAATACAGAATATTAGTATGGAAGTAGTGCTCAGGGAGACACCCAATGCTATAAACCTTCGATTCAGCGAAATATAGGCCTATGGTAATATTTGAGCACTTTAAATAAACAAATTCAATTTGGAGTGAATTTAACGTTTACAAAATCTTAAAGCATACCGGTTCCGAAAATTCCCTGTGGCGTGGAGCCACAATGTCTTGAAGCAACGAATCCTTAATGCCTGAATTATGAAACTGAAGAAAATGAAAACACATTTTCCAGCTTTAAATAGCAACCTTTAAAGAATTCCACAGCTAAAGTATTATAACGCACCTTTAATGCATACTTTTATATACCGTATGTCTTGAATCCTTTACATGTGACGGAAGCCAGGACCTTGCAATAAAAAAACATAGTTCAGAACTGCACAACATGTGTGCCACGTCTTGACCACACACACTAAATAAACAAAATTATTTTATTGAACATAGAACTTGTGTCAACCGGGCAAGAAAGAAAGAAGAAAAAGCGAGCGCTCTTGCATGCACTTTCCGCCATCAGCTACAAAACAATTGGTTCTAGCATGAAGTGCATTACGTAAGACTGTGCTAGATTTTTTATGCAGGAAGGTAGGGACCTTTAGAGTACCGTGAATATTTAATAGCATGCAAATTAGTAAAAATAACTGTCCGTGCATTCCAACATTTATTAAAAGGTCGTTAGCACGTTAATCTGGAGAATAGCAGTTGGCATCACTTTGGCGGAGGGAGAAGGTGGGTCAAAAACTTTTACTAGGTTGCGTTCCACTCGTGCAGTCTTCAACATCAGAGTACCACAATTACTCGCATAATGGACCCACTCACATAATAGGCGCACCCCCCTTAGTTTGGTTGCGGAAAATTTGACTTTTTTAATTCCGCGCAAAATTGGTGCACTCCGAACTTGGCCACAATAAGAAACGATTCTACCCCTTAGTGGTACAGCTGGAACGCGGTCCCCGTACCCGGAAGGAAAAAAAAAAAGGCAAATTGACGAGCAAATAAAGAAAAAAAAATTTCGAAGCGCAATGTGCAACGACCTAACGAACGCCCGTCGAAATAAAACTTACAAAAAAAAACCATGAGGAAAAAAAATGAAACGACTTTGCCATCAATTACTGATACCCACCCCCCAAGCCGCTTTTTACTCGACAAATGTGCAGATTTAAAGCACAAGAACAGAGTAAAAAATTGGCAAAAATTTTACCCCGGGTTTGGCGCACCCCCAACTTCGAATCGGATTTTCGGTTACGTAACTTGTGGTTACGTAACTAGTTTCAGTTTCATAAGGAGTCGGCAGCCATCACCAGAGGTGCGGCTGTGCTTGAATGGATTCGCAAACGGTGATTTTGCTGTAGTTTTGAGAAAAGAGCAAAAGCAGCAGCTGCTCACAACCAGCTTTCTAAACGTTGCAGTGCTAGCTTTACGTTCATGGAATTTTTTTTTTTTTTAAGGGGAGATGCTGGTCGAAAGAGTTTTTATCGAAATTACAGATTTTTATTTTCGCCTGTTTTGATAAGATTAGTACCTCTACTGTTATGAAAAAAAAAATACAGGTCAAGACTTAACTGAAAATGCTTTAAAGTTGCATCTAGAGAGCGCAATGTGCCTGTTAAACGGTCCAAAGTGTGCAGTCTTCGAGCACCTTGCCGCCGATAATACACCGCTGCTCCCATTGTTGATTGCATTAGCTGAACAGTCTAGCCTCACTCTTCAAAAAAGAGTTTCCCTAGCTGATGCAGCTAAAAAAAAAAATAAAAGAAGCAAACTTCTGCGCATTTTTCGAGCGCCGCGACCGGCTTATCACATGGCACGTATCTGAGACAGCCATCGACCGCTGCATGCCTGTATGTGCTATGAAGCCTGTTTGCGGAGTCCATGTCTTCTCGAGCAGTGCAGCTGAACAATGTTTTTTTTCGTGTAATTATCTCCACTATGAATGAAAAAAGCCATTGCTCGCAAGTTAAAGCCATTGTGCGGCGCGCTCTGTAGGAATAGGCTACAGAGCAGCTGGTCCGATTTGCGGCAGTCGTTGGCTTGCAAAAGCCAATGCACCAAAAGTCATTCACACATGTCAGCCGGAAAGTTCGCGATGCCGCAATGGATGACGTCAGCGCCAATCTTGCGAGGTCAAAAGAGCTCGCAGTGAGAACTTAGCAGGGATGACATGGTGCCACATACCATCGTACATAATGGCAAACGTTCCACAAAATGACACGACGCTGGACTTAGCTTGGATTTCGTAGTCCTGTCAAACTTCCTAGCTTGCAGTTGGCACAAGGCTCTGCCAGATAGAGCGGAAGTTTGGCAAGTGTTTCATGGACCCGTCTTTGAGCGAAATGTCCGAGGAGTCAGCTCGAAAAAGCCGAGGGACAAACTCATGATGCGAACGTATTTTAGTGGCAGTGGCCACTACAAGAAGGATTGTTCTTGGTGAGCAAATTTCATCACGTCTTTCAGAAATAAAAACTGAATTCTAACTTTAAAACTCGTTTTTCTGAAAACAAATTCTGCCTCTTTTTTCAATGTGCCCCTCCTTTTTTCGGGCACTTCTAGTGCTCAGTTCTGCATAAAATTTTGCCCAATTTTTTCTCCATAGTACGACAAATACAATTATTTAGTTTAAGTTTCAATACCTTATCGTATAATAAAAACTATGTAAACCTTTACTAGGGTTGGTGAAAAATGGACTTTCTTCGTATAGTACTTCTGACGCATATTACATATTTTACATTACATTACAAGTGCTTTCTAATTAGTTATTCGCAGTCTACACTTTATTTGAAACATTATGAACTATGAATGGTAAAAAATTACGGAAGTTTAGAGATGAAAAGTTGGGGGACAAAAAGGTGAACGTTTTCACTATGTCCTGTTGCAGAGCTAATATGCAACTTGCAAGAAAAACAATTATATATTTGAAATCAGCATAAAAAGTTCCATAAACAGCTCGTTTCATTGCTCTAGGATGAATATTAAAAAAAAAAGCGTCTCCGAGTAGCATCTCCCCTTAACAGAGGTGTAAATGAGTGCGAGCTTGTGGAGATTCTTGAAATCAGCACTCTGGCAAAAAAAAAGCAGCGATGTCAGCAGCGATGTCAGCAGCGATGGCTAGCAGCGATGTCAGCTTAAAAGACAAAAGTTCTGTATTTCAACTGCTATAATCAAATAATCATGCCCTTTTTGGTACGCTCCGCCGTAGAATCATTAAAATTTTTTGCATAACATGAGCGAAAATTCGTATTGCATTTTCAACAGCTTTTTTTGGCTGTTGCCAAGCTTTCCTCTGTGTGCAACTTCCGCGAACTAAATCTTGGGCGATTTTTTTTTTTAAGTTTCTGTCCCCACACTATATAATCATGAAATTGCTTACCTGGCGACATTTGATCACTCCCTCTGAATGATTAAAAGACGTGAAAATCATGTAGAACTAAAGCTTAACTCTTTTATTGTTGGAAATACCTTATAAACCAGACTATAGGTCGAGTGGGAATAAAGGTCGACACCTCCCAAGTTCAGGTTACCGAAAAAAAAAAGGAAAACAACCCAAAAACTGCCGAACCAAATTTGCGAATTGGGCGCACCGCACTCCGATCGTCTGAGCTCTCCTCAACCACCATCGCAACTGCTCTTATTCGTCCGACGAAGCAAAACTCTTCTGAAGACGATAGTTTGTCGCTGGCCGCTTCCCACAGTGCGTCGTCTTCAGTGCCATCCAGCGAGTTGCTGATGCAACATTTCTTGAAAGCATTTTGCACCAGGGGATCCGGCAAAGAGCGCCACGCGGAAAGCACCCAGCCACAAACAGTCGCAAGCGGAGGCCTCTGTAGGCAGCCCGTCGGTGTCGTGGTGTTGCACAACGTCGAGCGGCTGGAGGGTGGACGTCGTACCACCCGGTATCACGGCGAGGTTCGTATTCCCGTCGCCGAGTGCGCGTTTCATTGCGTCGGTTAAGTGGCCCCGAAACGCATCCAACACCAGCATTCTGCGAAGACGCAGCAGTGCACCTGGCCGACGGTTCCACACCACTTATCCATTTGAGCAGCATGGCCTCGTTCATGTATCACTATTTGTTGACACGAACGACAACACCGGGCGGGAACACTTCCTTCGGCATTGTTTTGAGTTTAAAAAATGACGAAGGGCGGAAGCTTTCTACCATCTGTCGTGCATGCCAGCACGACGGTGAAGCGCGAGTGCTCGTTGCCAGTGGACAACAGCTTCACATCCTTGGCACCGCGCTGCGCGATTGTGGTCGACGAAGACATGTCAAACCACAGGGGGTGTCATCGGCGTTACCAATCTGCCCCACCATGTAGTCGTTCTGCTCCCGAAACCGGTTCACGAAGCGCTGAAAGTTTATGAGCTTGTCCTCGAACTCCTCCGGCAACTTTTGACAGATGGATGTGCGCCGCCAGAGAGAAAATCCTTTGCGTTGCATAAATCGACGCACCCAAGAGTTCGGTGCACGAAACTCTTCTCGCGCGAGCCCAGCTTCTCGAGCAAGTTCCACGGCTTTCTTGCGAATGGTATCCACGGTCATTGGCAGCGAGAGCTCACGAACTTCCCGCATGAAGTCTGCTAGCTTATCCTCCAGCTGCGGATGAACGGCACTTTGTCCACGAAGAGTCATTTTTTGAGGATCGCACCTCTGCAGCTTCCCTTTCTGCACCCTCCAATAGCACACACTTTTTTCTGATACACCAAAGCGGCGCTGAGCAGCCATATTTTAGGGGGACCCAGAGCCCCGAGGCCAACAGTGTAGCCAAAGACTGACCTAAAGGAGACAAATATTGAAGCCACACGAAGTCCGTGAGAAAAGAAATCGACGTAAGCACAAGGGCCGAGCTAAGTCAGACGTAGGCTATATTAACATGCAGGGTGGCAGGAATAGGTTAAAGTGGGAAGAGATAGACGAGCAGTTGAGGCAGGAGGAGCTGATGGCATATGGGGTTGTGGAGACATCTTCGGGACCGGGAGCAACCACCCCGATATCCAGACTACGTATGGGAATATTGCAATAGAACAGAAGGCAGCAAAAAGGGGGGTGGAATTGGTGCATTTATACACAAGAGCATGGGTTAGAAAATAGTTATGTTAAATATTAAATAGTTAAATATTAACATGCAGGGTGGTAGTACCAGGCCGAAGTGGAAAAAGATAGAAGAACAGCTAAGGGAAGAGAGGCCGATGGTATACGGTTTTGTAGAAACACATATCAGGGACATGGAAGAACCTACGAACAATCGGCACTACGCGTGGGAATACTGTAATCGAACAGAAGGCAGCATAAAGGGGGGGGGGGGGGTGTGGTATTGGGGCATTCATTCATAAAAATACAGACTGGCAAAGGGTGAAGCAGGAGTGCAAGGAACATTTATGGCTAAAAGGGAAAGTGGCAGGGCAAATGACACTCCTTGGTTTCGTGCACTTGTGGACGGGAGCAAAGGCCAGAAAGGAAAACCAGGCAATGGTAGAGTGTATATCAAATGACATTCAGGAGTTAGAACGAGAGTGCAAGATAATTATACTAGGAGATATGAATGCAGACATAGAAGATATAGATGGGTATACCGACCCAACAGGCAAAATGATCATGGATATGTGTGAAAGGCATGATTTTATCATTTGCAACAGTACGGAGAAGTGTGAAGGGCAAATAACATGGGAGGTAGGAAGGCTGCAGTCAACAATAGGTTACGCACTGATGTCACATAGGATGTATGAAGCTCAGGGGAATGCACATAGACGAATGTGGCTCGAGAAGTCTGGGTAGTGATCACAATCGTATCAAGCTAAGTTTTGGAAGAGTAGTAAAAGTGGGAAGGAGACAAGATGAGCAACTACCGGAAAATTTTTTATACAGAAAGGCAAATTGAAATAGCTACTAAACAAATTGAGAAAGTGATCAGCGAGGATAATAAAACAGTGTGGACATACACGAATCTAATTAGACTGAGCTAGAGCTTGCTAAGGCACATGACAAGTCACCCCGGAAAAGAAGACACAAGCCCAAGAGTTGGTGGGATGATGAAGTTAAGAGAGCCATAGCAGAACACCAGGGAGCCTGTAGCGAACACAGAGATGCTAAGCAGGAGGGTGAACCGACTGATGATTTTGAAAGAAAATGGGACATCTTTCAAAGCTGTAGAAGGGAAGCATCCCTTCTGATCAATGAAGGGATAAGACGAAGGAGAGCTCAGTGGCTGGCAGAATTACAGAAAAAAAGATAGAAAGGTAGCTGCGAAATTTCGGAACCATCTAAACTCCCTAAGAAACGAGACGAGCCTAGAGAAGAGGCTTATACCTACAGCTCAAGAAGCTAGGCTAGAAGGGGATGAAGCTATTTAATATATAAGAACAAAGGTGACAGAAAAATTTCAACACAGAAGTGCTTTATGCACCACAATACACAAAGATGAATAATGTGGCGCAATAGCTCCATTTTCACAACAAGAGGGGGGAAGGGCTGAGAAGAGGTTTCCTAAGTAGTACATTAACCGGCCCAGATGGCATTCCAATTATGGTTATAAAGACATTAGGTCCGAAGTCTAAGCCGGCTTTGAAGGAGGCAGTGAGCAAGATAATAATCGATGGTGAAGTCCCTGATGGATGGAAACTCAGCAGGATGAGCATGATTTATAAAGGAAAGGGGGGACAAAGATGACAAACAACTACCGTCCCATAACAGTGACATCAGTGGTCTACAGGCTGGTGATGCAGATTATAAAGGAAAGACTGCAGGCAAAGATAGAGGATGAGGGGGTGCTGGGGGAACTGCAGAATGGGTTTCGGAAACACAGTGCAGTGTCACTGACGCAGTGCATCGAAATAGCAAAAAAAGAACTCGAGCCCCTGTGGCTAGCATTTTTGGATATCAAGGGAGCGTAGGATAGCGTGGTTCAAGAGGACTTGTGGGGAATACTAGACACACTGGGTGTGGAAGATGGAGTCTATAAAAGTAACAAGGTAGTTATAAAGTGGGAAAAACATGTATCCAAGCCCACAGAGGTGAAATGGGGACTTAGGCAGGGGTGTCCACTGTCACCCTTGTTATTCATGATGTACTTACAAGGATTAGAGGGAAGTGGACTTAGCTTCAACCTCTCTTTAGTGAAGCAAGGAAAACTCATTGATCAGGCACTACCAGCATTAATGTACGCAGATATAGTGCTAATGGCCGACAACAAGGAAGATTTGCAGAGATTGATGGACATCTGCGGTAATGAGGGAGACAGGGTAGATTTCAGATTCAGTAAGGAAAAATCAGCAGTCATCATTTTTAATCACAATGAAGGTAGTAAGCTTAAAATACAGGAGGTCACGCTAAAGATAACAGATAAATACAAATATCTGGGCGTATGAATAAACAATGGGGCCGAGTACCTATGGGAACACAAAATATACATGTCGACTAAAGCTAACAGGAATGCAGCGGTAATGAAAAACAGGGCACTGTGGAATTACAATAGGTATGATGTTGTGAGAGGAATATGGAAAGGGGTCATGGTTCCTGGGCTGACGTTCGGCAATGCGGTCTTGTGCAAGAGGTCAGAAGTTCAAGCAAGATTGATTGAAGCAAGATTGATTGATATGTAGGGTTTAACGTCCCAAAACCACTATATGATTATGAGAGACGCCGTAGTGGAGGGCTCCGGAAATTTAGACCACCTGGGGTTCTTTAACGTGCACCCAAATCTGAGCACACGGCCCTACAACATTTCCGCCTCCATCGGAAATGCAGCCGCCGCAGCCGGGATACGAACCCGCACCCTGCGGGTCAGCAGCCGAGTACCTTAGCCACTAGACCACCGCGGCGGGGCAATTAAGCAATGTGGAATAGGTAGGCTTGCTTTAGGAGCTCACGGGAATACACCATATCGGGGAGTACAAGGCGATATGTGATGGACATCATTTGAGGGCAGGGAAGCTAGCAGCAAGATAAAATTTGAGAAGCGATTGAGAGAAATGGGGGAGGAGCGTCGAGCTAGGGAGGTTTTCAGCTACTTGTACATGAAGAATGTCGATACGAAATGAAGGAAGCGAACCGGGAAATTGACTGGTAAATACTTGGAAAACAGCAGGGGGCCAAACCAAAAAGAATTATCGGTTAAGAAGAAGGTGAAGGAAGCCGAGACCGATATGTGAAGAAATGGCATGATTAAGAAGTCCGCACTAGAGATCTATCGAACTTTTAAGCAAGAAATTGCCAAAGGAAGGATCCATGATAATACTCAGGGGAGTTCTCTAGTGTTTGAGGCCGGGAGTATTGCGAATCAAGACATATTGGGGCAAATACGAAGGGGTAGACAGTATGCAGTGCGTGTGGAGAGGAAGAAGAAAACTGCCGAACACTTGATAATGTTCTGTAAAGGGCTTCACCCTATAGTTCAGGATGATGGCGCAGAGTTATTCAAAGCATTGGGGTTTAGGGGCAGGGTGAACAAAATAGACTTTAAGTGGGTAGAGTTAACAAGAAGGAGGTTATCTGATTGGTGGCTAAAGTCAAGGCACGAGTGAAAATTAAACCCTTCACTGCAAAGTACCCGTCCAACTTTACTATTAAAAGAAAAAAAAATCTATTGGTTAGCTTGCCAAGTATTACGGCTAGGCGGCGCGAGCCGCCGCCCGATCTAAAGCGTACAGGCACATCCATCCATCCCGTTCGCTTCTGCGAACTCAACAACATCTAGTTTAAACGTAGCCGAGTATACTGCCTCCTCGTAACACTAGACATATTCGGTGAACGAAAAAAAAAAAAGGCCACTAAACATGCAGCACAATGTCAAGCGGAGAAGAGATTGGAAGCAAATCACGAACACACAAAAGAAAACAGACGGAGAAAAAAAAAAAAAAACAGACTGCGATTGGATTTGGATGCGGATATGGCCGGGTCTGGTTTCACAAGCACATGCAAGTTACATGTTGCCAGACAGCGTCGCACTTTCGGCTAGACATCGCTATATAAGACGAGGGACGACTTTAGCTTAATATTTTATTAAAATAACTCGACATTTATTCCAGTTTATATGGTAGTTCGTTACTTCTCACATCTTTTGTTTATTGGAACCTTTCCTGCATGATAATCACACTGCTGCAACAGCAGTTGCACAGGCCTGCAGCAGGTAAATAATGAAGAAAATATGAATAAAAAGCACGACTACAGACTACAGATCTATTTTCGTCACCCAGGCCTTGAACCCAATACATGGGCATTTTTGCCTCCCTTTTTCGCACTGAGGGAAATGTGGCTGCCTGTGGCCTGGCGAGTGTTGTTAGTGTCAATGCTTTCATACTGTTAGTGCCAGCGCACTTTTTATTATTTGCCTAAAATTAAGTGCTGCACTCTCAACAGTTGCAGCCACTTGCGAGATGCACAGAAAGTATCATAGTCCTCAGCTTGTGTCAAACCGCTGAAGCGATTCGGCATGCAATCGATTCCCTCTGTGGCAGAGCAGCACTACTGCCCCTTTTGGCAGTGTATGAAGCAGCCCCATAGCGCGACTGCGAAGTTTTGAGACCATAAGCAGTATTGAGTGACTGCTCGTGGAAACTTGCAGTTGTCCGATTCTTGAGGTCAATTTGTCTTGGGAATGAAATTTCTATAGGCTACGCTGAATAGTATTTTGACATAAGCGTATCTTGAAGTGAGCATATCTGTCCCCCTACGATTCCCTTTCTTGAATTTTGAAAGAGTGTAGGTGGGGTCATATGGGTAAAGCTTGACTAAGTGACAACTTAACGCTTATAACTCACACTCTGTTACTTAATTTCAGCTGCTATCAGAATTGACTGCGATATGGTAAAATGCAAATTCCTTTCGAACTTCAAGAAAAAAAAAAATTGCACCAGCCTATAAAAAGTCGAAGGTTTCAACATGGTGCTGAATGCACTCACACTTGGTAAGGTAGGGTTTGAGCCGGGCTATGCAGTAGACAACTTACTGGGAGCTTATAAAGCTGTATTCGAATTTAAGCACTTTGTAACAAGCTGAAGCTGCAGTTCACTCATAACCTTGCATAGAATTCCCAAACACAGACAATAGAGACTAAAATACATACTGCTGCAACAGCCCTTCCACAGGCAGCCCATAAAGTGGATGGGGGGATAGCTGCTGTGGTAGCTCAGCTGGTAGAGCATCGGGTGCGTTATGCGAAGGTTGCAGGTTCGGTTTCTGCCCATGGCACATACTTCCCCATACTTTCCTTGGAACATCCCCCATACTTTCCTAGGCATGATCCTCTGTTAGATCACAATAATATTAAAAGAATATGCCATTCAACAAAGTTCTCGGCAAGGATATTGCTATACTCTGCAACAACATAGCAATGAAGCAAAGGTCGTAGAGGTGGGACTCGCATTTGCGTTGCTACGCTAGTAATACAGCGACTTCCAGCCAATTTCCGTTTTGTTTGCTCACATTGTTAACGCAAACTGAACAGCGCGTTTGCGGGCACATAGTGACCCACTATTTTGTGGATGCCAAGTTTACTTTGGAAACCATGGGAAGGCTGCAAAGATGGCGTCATCCAAGAAATGAGAAGGAAGGCGTTCTTGCAAAGCAAACAACTATTTCACCTACAACTTTCCACGATTGTGAGTCTTAAAATAAAGCAGCATTCATTTACCAGGAAAAAATTGGAAAATTACCAGTAAACAAGTACAATTTTGGCACGGCAGCAGGCACAGGTTTCGCATCTTTAGCTTCCATAGTGTCGCTAAGGAAAGTTGTTGCAGAGTATAGCGACACCAATTGCACCTACTGCCTGCAGTACTTGACAACCTGTGCAGTTTACACTGGTGATTGGAATGCTATGATGTGTTCTATTGTCAGTCTTGCCTTTGGTGCTGCGATCCTGTTCGGCTGTCGCAGCGGTGGTCTTTGTGGTAACTGGTTTGCTGGTTTTTGCACCACAGTGCCCAGCTTCTGACCAGCAGCGGCTGGCTTTTGGCTCCCTTGGAGCGGCTTCTTCGCAGCAGCCAAATTCTCGAGCCGAGTCTAAAAAAAATAAGTACACAGAAAGTATGTCAGGTTGATTAAAGAGACACTGAAGTCAAATAACAATTTATGTCAGAGTAAAAGCTCAACGTATAACAACATCTAAAACGACAATATTAACAACAGTGGTGGGCTTTCTGGCCATGCCAATTCACAGACCGCTAACTCGTTCATCCCGATCATGCAGGTTTCTGCCCGCATCAGCACCGACCTGCTTGCATCTGCCTTTCCGACAGCCTCCTCTGCCACTCCGGGAAACTTTGGGCCTGCTGGCAACGGAAGCGAACCTTGCGTTTGCCTTGTGCCTGCCACCCCCGCTTTGGGACATTCAGGAGCGCCCCTAAACCCGCTGTGGATCATCGAAACGTATCCAGCTGCCCTATTTCCGTCGACAACATGTTATGCGCAGCCTATAAAGCAGCAACCACCGTGCACTGTTGGCTTTGCGGCTGTGCCAATTCAGACCACTAAACCGTTCATCCCGATATGTAGCTCGTATCAAGCACTTACTAAAAAAAAATCAAGCGATTACTCTTTGACGCAGCTGCCAAACCCACAGTGCTGCCTTTTACTTGTTGCTGAATGTATCGATGTCATACGCACCTTGCTACTGCTGTCGGGGGATGTAGAGGCAAACCGCGGTCCGGACAAAATCGTCCTCGATGAACCGAGAAAGTTGTCTGCCGCCCAGGCCACACTAATATCCGAGACACAGAGCCTCAGCACCCAGCTAACAAGTACAAACAACACTATCGCTAATCTAAGCACCTGCCTCGCAGACTTAGAAAAGCATTGCCAAAATCTTCTAGCTCTCCAAACAGAAGTTGACGCCCTTAATTCTAAGACCAGTCAACTAACCCATCGTATGCGCGACATCGAAGAGCGCCTTGACAACCTCGAGAACTGTTCCCGACGCAACAACTTAATAGTTTACGAGTTTCTCAACACCAACCAGAAGGAAACATGCGCTCAATTGGAACAAATAATCATTAACCACTGTCTCCAAAGCTTTGGTCTTACAGTCGAGACCAAGGATATAGAGCATGCACATTGTGTAGGACGTTGCAGCACTAACTAGAAACGAGCTATTATTGATAAGCTTTCATCCTTCAAAACGAAAGAATATCGTTTCGAATTGCCCAAAACTGAAATACACCAATTTCACCATGGGAAAAATTTCACGCGTCCAGTTCGAACTGCACGAAAACAGCTTGTTACCTGTGCTAGGAGCAAATCCGTACCATTTTCATTAAGCTTCAATACCCTGCACATTGGAGCGCAGCGATACATCTTTGGCAGTTCATCAGGAATTGTCAGAACTGTATCGTAGGGAGCATGTCGCCGTCAGCAAGCACGCCATCAGCCTCGTGCAAGAGTAAAACTCATTTTTAGTATTTCATACTAACATACATGGTCTTAAGTGCGTGCCCCTGTCTAATCAAATACAATCATCCGGCAGTAGTGTACCGATACTAACAGAAACACGGCTCAATGATGACATTTCAGATACAGAAGTACTGGCCGACTTCCCAAACTTTAACATCTTTCGTTACGACCGCAAATATGCACGTGGCGGAGGCACACTCATCGCCACTAAAAAAGAACCATCACGCTCTCTAATCAACACATCTTTGCAACTGGAATTATTTTGGCTAATAGGCTCCACTCGAAGGGACCCAGACTTCGCCCGCAAACTTAACGAAATATTATCCCAGCTTACCAATAAACACCCTAATGCACGAATTCAGCTTTATGGGGATTTCACCCTTCCCTTCTTTAATTGGCTCAATTAGGCTTCACCAACCCCGGGAAATACTGAAGCAAGACAATTTGTCGATGTTTGCCTCAACTTTAACCTTATACAACAGGACACCGAACCAAGGCGTGTCACTAGTGAATCCTCAAACATTTTAGACCTGGTAATAATGAATAGCCCCGATAGCTTAAAATCCATTGCATACTTACGTGAAATCAGCGATGCCAAAGTTATTCACCCCAAAAATATGCCCGCATCTTCCTCAAAACAATTCACTTGTATGATAAGGGTAATTATTGTATAATTGTGAATTACGAGATTTCCTGCCATACTTCAAATTCGATCTCTGTTCCTGTTCTCTCAATGACAGCTTGCTAATGCTTAAGGACAACATAACTGACTTGACTAATAAATTCATCCCCACAGTGAGCTTTACTGTCAATAAAAATAAACCACGATTTTCCAGAAGCTTGAAAACACTCGAAAATAAAAAAAGCGCCTCTTCCGTGCTGCAAAGTATAATTGTAATGCGTGCGCATGGGACAAGTACTATGCTGCGGAAGACGCTTATGCGGAAATTAGGAAAGCGAAACAGACATTTTATCACAATGACTTACCTAAATTCTCAAATCTAATCCTAGAAAATTCTGGGAAATCAGAAACCCTCAACTAGCACTTTACATCACGCTTACAAACGACAAGGATGAAGACCTAAGAGACACTATTTGTGCCGATATCTTTAACATCGTGTTCTCATCCGTGTTCACTAAAGACGCCAACGTACCGTTTCCTACGCCACCTACTACGACATTACCAGCAACGACCCCACTTGCGTTTTCCATTGGTGGCATTTTACCACTTATTAACAAAATAAAACTCGTCATCGGCTGGCGTAGACAATATTAA
This sequence comes from Rhipicephalus annulatus, assembly GCA_013436015.1. NCBI lineage: Eukaryota > Metazoa > Arthropoda > Arachnida > Ixodida > Ixodidae > Rhipicephalus > Rhipicephalus annulatus. Next base: position 142,433 of record WOVY01009806.1, read on the forward strand.
CGCCAAACTGTTAAACAATTTTTTCACGGTTACTCGAAACAGGAATTTTACCAGACAACTGGAAGGAGGGAAAGGTCATTGCAGTCCACAAATCAGGTTACAGACAGTCCCCTCTAAATTACCCACCCAGATCTCTAACAAGCGTCCCTTGCAAAATCATGGAACAAGATCATATACTCTCACATAATGCACTTCCTTGACACCAACAATTTTTTTTTTATTTTTCCCAGCACGGATTTTGTAAATTATCTTGTGAAACCCAACTTGCTAAATCTGTCTCGACTTGGCAAAAGCCTTTGATAGGCCTACCGTTAAAGCTTGCCCACCTGAACCTGCACCCTAACATTCTTGCATGGATCACAATTTCTTACTAACCACTCCCAGCTCGTCTCCATTAAAAATACCCTTTCTAGCTCCCTCCCAATAACATCCGGCGTCTCCCAAGAATCTGTACTCGCACTCCTCTTGTTCCCAATATATATTCTTCCCGTTAATGTATCTTCCCATATCTGTTTATTTGCCGGCAACTGTGTCATCTATTGCACAGTTACTAACATTTATGATGAAACTGCACTACAACAGGGCCTTCATCCCGTGCAACAGTGGTGCGATCTTTGGTTAATGAAGCTTAATCCCACTGAATGCAAACTCCTGCCATTTCAATGCTAGCGTAATTCTTTATCATTCTCATACCTATTTTCTAATACCGCTATTGAACAAATTCAGTCATATAAATACCTAGACGGCACCTTATCATCTGACCTTTCCTGGAACGCACACATCATTACCATATCATCCGCGAACAAATCCCTCGGTTTCCCAAAGCGTCATCTGTGTCACGAACTTCTGGCCTACAAATCACTCATCAGACCTAAACTAGAATATGCAGCGCGCATCTGGAGCCCGTACTAGATATACCTAATGAACAAAATAAAATCTGTACAAAATCGTGTCACTAGGTTCATTCTTCATATGACATAAGCATATCATCTCCAAAACATGACAGTGATGTTGCTAATCTTTCTGTGCGTCGCCGCAGCGCCAGCCTCTGTTTGACTCGCAAATTTTGTCACAGTTCCCCAAATCAAGCACCTTACATCATCCCACCAACGCGCATATCTCACCGCATGAACTATACTTATTCAATCGCACGCGCTCGCACTACTACTTTTGTCGTCTCATTTTTTTTTTCTTCGACCAGCAGTTGACTGGAATGGCCTTCCCCGTGACATTGCAGCCATCATGTGTTCAACATTTACTCAAAACATAATTGCATATTGTTTGTCAGAAGATCACCCTCTGTAAACCTCCATTTGTTAAATCACCCCTTATGTAATATCCCCTACCGGGGTCTTTAATGCAATAATGTTAAGTGCCCTACTTAATAGCGGGAAATTCGGGTAAATGAACAAGAAAACAAGCGCTGAAGCAGGAGATTTTCAAAATGAACCTGACGAGATCAGACGAACCACTTACAATAAATCACTAGTAATCGATCTAACTGCACTAAATGAAGAACCTTCCGTGCATCAAGGGACGCAATAAAATGCTGCTTGTTCGTTTCCATTTGATTCATGGCAAAGAGAACCGCCAGATGTTACTGTAGAAAATGGCTTAAGTCGTTGAAAAAATCAATTTTCGCGTGGTTACACGGGACAGGTGATGCCATCTAGCGGGAAGCAGTTGAAAAAAGATTTCTGCAATCTCGAAGTCAATGGCAGGAAATTGATCAATGACCATTGTTGCTGCTGTGGCTCCCGCAGCTTTCGGTCTGCCGTAACTAGCACAGTGAAGCCGGGCAACGTTGTGCACGGCAACAGTGATGCGAGTCGGTCAGATCAATCAGCTTTTTGAGGCGGGTAATTTGAAGCGCGCTAAGCCAATGCGGACGATTCAAATGCGATTTTAATTCAAAATAGGCCCTTACTAGGCACAAAACTAACACTACAAGGTTTCAGGACCGCCATTACAACAATCAACGTTGACTTGACAGTTGCCTTTAGTGTCCCTTAAAAGACGAATGGAACATTTAACTTTCATTGAAGCCGCAGACCATGCGGGACTGGAGATCACAACATTAGTCCTGGTCGACTCTATTAATAGCATTTCACCCAATGGCGAGGGCACCATTCAATGTGAAACGACGTTTGCCAATCATGGAGCAAGGCAGAGCCTGTAAAAATTAAGTCAACATACATAAAAGGGATGTCACACACACGTGTGTGAACGTTGAACGAAACATTCCTTGCCGACCATACAGTATTGAACATGCCGTACAGGCATACTGAAGGACATTGCATAAGATAGCATCAGCAATTACAAAACAAAAAATAGAAGCAAAAACCTAACAATGTTGTACAATACAACACCCAGCAGAAATCAGTCTATCACGAACAGTTTTCTTAAGAGAGACTGATGAATGCAATCCAGAAGACTGTTCCTATATACACTAGTTCTAAGCAGCAGTGACAAGTTAAATGCCTGCTTGGGACCCTGGATGAATACCCACGAAACTAATTGCATTGGAATCACATCAAGATGGGTGCACAGGATGGTGAAGCGGAAGAAAGTAAATTATCACTGTAAGTGTACCCATGATACAAAAGATTAATTATGCAATGATCTTGAAACGACAAACAAGGCGTTTTCTTCACGTAATGCTCAAACAATAGTCATAGTAGCAAGAAGCTGTTCTTTTCTGAATGGCCTCCAACATATAGACTAGACAATCTTGACTATGTGGATGAAGAAATTGGTGATGCGTTAAAGTAGTCACAAAATGTCTAAGCAGTCAGGCTGCTATGAAGCCTTGATGTGAATTGGGGGGGGGGGGGGGCCGGGCGGGCCGATGTGGTCGAGTCATTGTGCGCTCTGAATGCCACGGCAAAAAATTTCGGGGACGGGAGACGGTGTGCCACCCTTGGCTACGCCATTGCATCCGCAACTCGTGAACACGTAACTGCCAGAAAACGAAACTCCAGAGGCAGTCAACTGACGCCACGAACCCTAGCGCGACGTTGGAAAACGGGCAAGGCATGCATCCCCTATTGCAAAAAAAAAAAAAAGCCATCTGCGAATGTTCGACTCGAGGCCAAGAGACCTTGAAGTACAGAGAAACACGAACGAAAAAAATGTGTCCTAGAATCACGAACTAAATTAGGACAGAGCACGTGCGTGCCATCGGCGACCTCGCAGCTTTACAACGAGCCAGCGTCCACTGCACAAAATAAAAATTTAACAGAGCCTGTTCAACACCCTGCGTAGTCTACACGTCACCATAAGTGATCACGCGAAAACCTTCGAAAATTCTCGCCATACATAGACCAAAATACCAAAACATGTGCAGTGACAGCCACGGCGGGCACCTTAACCAAGATTCGAAACAAGCGGCTGGCAGGACAAAATTGAAATCATTGCGCTACGAAAGAGCGCACCACTGTTTAAGCACGTTCGCCCAATGACATTCAATTTAGGCCACAAAAAACACCAAGGAATGCCGATTCCGCAGCGGTGAAGACTACTACAAGAAGCTACCGGGCGCGCTACAGCAACGGCCCACTGCAAGAGCTTTCGTCAAAAAGGGGGCCAGCATTGTCACAACATTCGCCTAGGCTTCGTTGGCCACTCACCCATCTTGAAGAACGCCCGAAAGTGGCCATGTCTTCAGGAGCACAGACGTTTCTTCGAGACTTTGCTTCCACGCTGCAACGGTCGTCCCTTTGAATGTGCCGCTGATGCACCAGCCAGCCGTCCCACACGCTCCCGCAGCACGTATGAGCCTTTATCAACGGTTCCGACTGGTTCCGATGCGTCATAATTGACCACGTGACCCGCCCTGGGGGCACCTGGGGGCCACGAGCTGTAGTACTAGTCGTAGTATCTATACCGCAAACGCTCGCGCGTAATTTGAATTGTCGTGCACACGCGCAAACCAAATAAATAAATCAATAAATATGCACGAAAGAACTTTCTTTTCTTCTCTGAAAATTCGCGACTATTTAGGCCACCTAGGTACTTGTTAGTAAAAGTTGACGTGAACGTTTCCCTAGGCTGCACGGCTATTCCCGCGCAAGATGAGAACTGTCAGGCGTGGTAAGTCACCTCATTTCTTTTCTCGATTGTCGCATCTAAAACTATAATTACCTTCTTTTAAACGATGCATTAACACATGAGACTGCTGTCAACTTGTTTTATAGGGACGACATTAATGGCTAAGGGTTCGTCGCGCCTATCGGCAATTGAGGTAGCTCCCGCATTCTACTGTCTGTGTCAACGTTACTCGCTTCACTCGTTCCACATTACGCTTCACCACATATGTGCGCCGTAGGGATCGGCGATCAAATCCGCATAGGGACAGCAAACATGTGAGGAGCTAGCACATCATTAGTGGAGCCAACCCTTGACAGTATATAAGTCGCACTTGGTCGCCGCTGTGGCTCTAAAATGCTTAGATCGCGATGCCCTTACATCACTGCACTGAGAAAAAAATGTTTCTCCGATAACTCAGCATGTTGGGGCTTAGTCAGTGGAGACCTATTCAAAAAGATCATATCGCGAACCCTTCATTCACTTTGTCTGTGTAAACGAACTGTTTTATCGCCTGATAGATCCTGCCTTCCATCGGTCACATGGACAGTTTTGGTAGACCGAAGTGTAGTTTATAGCCCGCTAATAAGTCAGCGAAAACTACGTCTGATAAGTCAGCGAAAGCTACAGTATCTCCATTTCACCACGTACAGTCAGCGGCCTCAACAACTTTGGCTGCTATTAGGTATGGCTATCGTAGGTCCCCTGCGTACAGCTCCAAACCCTATCATTACTACTTTTCTGAATGGCCATAAGTCCCTTTTACCAATTCACTCACGACAAGAGACGCCGTTAAGTTACTCAGAGCTGCTTTCAATGGTCAGCCACAAACCTTGGTTTTCAGATGATGGACCCCAGTTTACATCCAGACAGTTCCAGGATTTTGTGAGGGGAAGTGGTATTGCTCATCACTTCTCATCTGACTATTACCCGCAGATAAATGGGCTAACAGATATTTAACCGTGTTAAGCCAGTAGCATGGTGCAAGCTTCCCATCTGGGCCTCTAGGTGTTGCCCCCGTTGAAACGACGACAGCGCACTGCCGCTGCCGGCATGTATAGTGTGAACGCGTAGAAGATTAGCAAGGGACACACTGCTGGTGGCAGCGCTAACCAGAAAACAAGCAGTGGCGCCGCACTGCTCGTGAAAGGCACTGTCATCGAGGGGTTGCGACATCTTGAGCGACAGAAGTGCAGGGATGTTGGTGCTTCACCCTTACTTACAACAGCGAAGATTTTGAGCAGTTGTATATATATATAGCAGCCAACATTGGACAGCTTCTGCTGCGGGCATCTGCATTGCGGCTATGCGTAGTATGTACCTCGTTTGCACATGAGCGCTGATGCATTCATGTTGTTCACCGGTGTACATGCTAAAACGTTACTTACTTTGCCTTTATTTTATGTAAACACTGACTGGCTCGCAATAGAACAATTTATTGTTGCAAGTTGGTGGGATCAGCCTAGTCATTTTGTTCAGCCTGTATGCGGAATCATTAACTTATAAAGCATGCAAGATACTTGTGAGTGTCTACTGAATAACTTACTGCATCGTACATCACGCAAACGAGAGAAATTGAGAGAGGCGATTACGTAAGAGGCCGGTCATCTTGTAATTGTCTTGAAGGGGGAGGGGGTTGCAATCTTGCCCCTGGTTCCATATCACCAATGACTGGTTGTTTTGCTTGCCACTAGGTCAGGGGAAAAGAGGCTGTGGTTGATCTTGCTCCTGCTTGAGTGCGTTGCAATCAGCCGCGAGAGCCCTCAGGCCACGTGCTCATATCTTGCCTTTCATAAAAATTGACTTTGTACATGCCGAGTAGCTGTCGCGGTTTATTTATGCAAACAAAAACTATTGTAGCAGTGTTGGCATGATGCAGCATTTGCCAACTTTGTTCTTAAATGGAAAATAAATAAAGGCACATGTCGACCAAACCGCAATTGAAATAAACCAAGAGTGGTGTAATGAGGTAAACAAAGGAAATACTGCACACCCTGTGTAGGAAATCTGTCTGCAGGCTTTATTGGTGCATGGCGTGATACCGTCCAAACATGGCGTACCATAGAACAGTAAAAAACTCTCCAAGCCTAAGCTCTACTATCTCTCTTCTTCCTCCTCCAGTCAGTGGTACGCACAAATTTCTGCATTTTGAATAGATGAAGTACCTTATCAATTGAAATGTACAAAAAATTTGAAACACTTGTTGACCACAGACCAGGAGTGTATACATGTGATTTAACCTGCTGTGGACAAAAAGACCAGGAAGCATTGCCACAAGTGGCACGGGGAGACAGTGGCTTAGTACATAAAGTATTGTCAATTTGGTTATTGTCTAGGGGCCACAAAAATTTGCTTCAAATGAACGCAAGTAAGTAAGCCAGTTATTCAGTCTTCTTATGCTGCATATGTTCTCTATAAAGGCTGACTTCGACACATAACAAACTTGGGAACTATGAAGAACAGTGCTTGGTTCATGTTGTTAGCCTCCTCATTTGACGTCGTAATTGCACCATAGTTCACATTTCATGGATTGACGTCATTGAAACGGTGGACTCTCATCTGTACCCCTCACATAAATAAATGGTTTGCCACGCAGCATCCAGCAATAGTGTATCTATACAGTAATAATTTGCCAGCTATCCACTGTCATTACCCTGTGTCACTTCCTTTGTAGAATCTTCTAGAAGTTTTGCTCAGAAAGAATGTGGAATGTCTAGAAAAGTGCATGCATTTTGCATCCAACTTCTCTTATTTATGGTTGTGGAAAGATAAACAGTACATTGGTTCTTTCAGTGATTGTTCACTAATTAAGCTTAATAATTAAGAATTGCAAAAATATCGACCTGTTGGGTGAAAATGGCAAAAGATGGCTGGATTCGTAAAAAGTAGAAGAGGGCATTCGGCTAGCGAGAAAGGCCTCCGGTGCACGTTGGTTTGACACCTTCGAATATACCGGTACGTCACAGCTTAGTAAACCCCTTTCATAGACGTAACAATATTATTGCTGATAATGTTATCCATCCTCGGTGAACACGAACTGTACTGTGTGATTTCAAACCGATAAATATTTGGTGCAATTCATCATGTGTCAAAGTGGTGGCTGAGTGACTGTTGCTATTTGAGTATGGCCCATAATACATCGCGACTTTCTTTAGTACAAGTGTTGTGAAGTTTTTGGGACTATGTAGATTAAATGAACTATGTTGTGTCAGTGACGACACCGTCCTTAAAAAAAAAAGCCGTTTGCAGGTTTGAATTAGGCTTTATTTTTTTATGAAAGGAACACGCACAAAGAGAACTAAGTAAACACACATGAAGAAAAAGAATAAACTAACAAACGTTTCTTAAGCAGAAAAGTGTCCTAAATAATGTTACACTCGTCCGACACAGGCTTACCAGTAGGGGGGGAGCTGAGACCTTTGGGTGAGACATGGTGACCTGGCGCAGAGAACAGAGATGAAGACTGGCTTTGGAGAGGCCACTTGATGCTTGCAGAGGCTGACCACGAAAACGGATGTCTTGCTGAAGAGAGGTGTTGTGGACAGGATATGTCAGCAGCCGCATTGAGTCCGTCGCAAGAACGTGTGGACCGTTTCCCAGACGTCAACACTCAGGCCTGGTAATGCGGCTGTTCTTTTTCTTCTTTTACCACATTCGCCATGCTCACAGTTTCGCACGAGCACTACAGACATTGTCGCCTTCTGTCCCACATCACACCGTAGCACTGCAGATCTATTGCATGCACATCACAACGAGCTTTATGAACTTGCATTAGTGCTACGAGTGATTTAGTTTTGTATTCAGCTGTACCTAAATGGGCACTTGGGAAGTGCATTCCGAGGACAAAATATGCAGCGATATTTATTGCTGCTCAGTTACCATTTCAAGGGGGGCAAGGCAGTGTGGGGCGGGCTGTATGTCAACCTGTTAGCCACTTTGGACAGCATTTCAGGACAATTGCTGAAAAATTTTTTCAGACTTTGTAAGCAATGAGTTTCTTACAAAAGGGCTTGGTATGAGCACTGTCTTCAGTTTCCTTACTGTACTTTTAGCATTCGACCACATTACCGTAAAAGGGACTGTGAAACAGTTTTGATCATTTTGTACGAGCACATTGTGTCAGTAAAGCTTGTTCCAGGTATAATTTGAATACTGATTTAAGCCCTCTGCGTCATTTTGTAATTTATCACAAGACTTCAAACATGCGAATCACAATGGATTGCAGCGTCTCTGTCAAACACCTTTTCAACTTCTGCCATTCTACGTACTAGCATTGTTTTATGCTATGTAGCACTAGTGACTGATATGATTGGATGTGTCCAGCCTATGTCGCTGAACCGGCAACCTCCCAGTAACGCGTCTGATGCTCTATTAATGGAGAGCGACAGTTGTCTTCTTGTCCACTTTATCAGGTATATTCTTTATGTGCTATATGACACCAACAGGCAAGAAAAAGAGAATTCCACGCTAACTAAAGCTTTCAGGTTTGAAATGCATGGATATATCGGATAAAGTGGACAAGGGCATGATGCCCACCGTAGCTCAATTAAGAGAGCATTGGACATGTTATTGGAAGGTTGCACATTAAGAAACTGTTAGCAGTGAGTCGTAATTTCATCCACCATAATTTCTTTGCATATATAGCATAATTACTACAAGTAATGCCCTATATACTTTCCTTGCCTGCAGCAAGGACCAGCAAATGTCTTGCTGATCTTTTGCCCCTCATTAAGGTTGGGCCTGTTGAAAAGTATCGAAAATACACGACTTTCATGCTTTTTGGTCTTGTCGAGGCTCTAGGATCAGCGAATCAATGTTCAATGAATATACGATGCATGAAATTGACCTTTCATTTTTATATTTTGAAAATACCCCAAGGAAGCTGTACACTGGGTTTCTTTTTTTTTTTGCAGGTAGTTGGATGAAATGTGTTATTCAATGCTAACAAAAAAAAAACTCTCACTGGTGGCATTGATGCAAGCAAATAGCAAACATGAGGTGTAGGGGAATAATTAAGAATAATTTCTTCAATAAAAAAAAAGGTATTTGATGTAAATGGTGGTATGGGCGTAAGAAGGTTACACAGCTTTAATATGTCCAATGGATTGAGAGATCTGTTGAGCTGGATTAGTGGAAGAACAGTTAAGCAAGCCATGGAAAAAAAATTGAATAGTGGAAGCTTTGTTGTATAGTGGCCTATTTGAAAGACTAAATGTCATGATTGTTTTACGTTATGTTAGTGATGCTAGTAGTATAAAAGTATTAATCACAGTATTCGTACATTTAGGCTCTGATTGGCAATAAGGACACTGTGGTATGGCTTGGAATGAGCTATCATTGCTATTCTTGTAGTGTTTGTCTGTAAATGTTGGGTTGTGCAAATCAAAGCTTTAATTAGGGTACTCATCTCAGTTCTCAATTGTTTGCATGTTCATTCTGTTATTTGACGAATGAAATGGAGAACTGTCATGGTCTCTGGAAGGTAAACAAAACAGGAACACTTCAGATGACGAAAAATTCTTTATGTGACAAAAATTAACCTACGTACACAAGCGGCGAAAACCCAACAATATAAACCAAGGTCCCTAGCACATACTATGTACCCAAAACACATAAAAAGTATTTGCAGTTTCAACACTGCTTGCTGCCCGTGACGTGGTGGCTCCGGTTCCAGGTTGAAGTCTCGTTGCGTCTGGGAAGAACGAAGGTTCCCTGGAGCACGACCGTCTGGTGCATCGTCGGAGCTGGTCATGTTCTCATAGTGTCTGGTAACTGTCGCGTCAGGTGCATGCCGCAGCTGTCTTGCTCGTCTTCAGGAGCACGACCCACGCAGCATAGCCGCAAAACCTCTGCGCCGCTCAAGGAGCAACGTCTTGCTGGGCTGAACTGGTTGCTCTCCTGGTTGCGCCCCGCAGGTCACAGTGCGTTGCTGCGAAGACTGGGGTGCTTTACCAAAAGCTCTGCTGACGTACTTGCAGCGAACACCTAGTTGCGACTACCACACGTCCACGCCTCTTGCCATTCCAAACCGCTCCCTTTCTCCTCTTCTCTGTGCTTGCCACTTTGCCTCTCATGCCCTTTTTTAACCTCCTCGTGTTATTTTTTCACCTTCTGCCGTGTACAATCTTCTTCTTTATTCTATATATCTTCTTTGATACCATTTTATTTTATTTCTTTTTCCTCATCTTCCTCCTCTTTTCCAACAATTCACCTACTCATGACAAAAACTATTATGTTAAATGAAAAACGGACTTCATCCATACATTGCAAACTACTGTCTATGAGAATAATTTTAATGTCGTAAAGCTGAGTTTGATATTTGCTTGTTGCAAAAATAAGCGGCCACCATGTGTAGCTGCAACTGGTCAGGCATCGGTTGTGACTTTAAATGCACGGGCAACTGTTTCTGGTGACTTTCGTCTAAGAATGAGTCGCTGGATACTGTACCCTTCCTCAAAAAGGTAAAATGGTCTTGCTTAAGTGCAGTGTGATTACTCATGATTACAGAGTTGAACAGGGAGAGCAGAAAGGTGGGTCTTAAAATAATCTGCAGAAAACGAAAGTAATGTACAACAACCTCGGAAAGGAGCAGCGCTACGAGATAGGTAATAGTGCACTTGAAGTTGTAAAAGACTATGTCTACTTAGGGCAGGTAATAACCGCAGAGCCGAACCACGAGATTGAAGTAACTAGAAGAATAAGAATGGGGTGGAGCACATTCGGCAAGCACTCTCAAATTATGACAGGTAGATTGCCACTATCCCTCAAGAGGAAGGTATATAACAGCTGTATCTTGCCGGTACTTAGCTACGGAGCAGAAACCTGGAGACTTACAAAGAGGGTTCAGCTTAAATTGAGGACGACGCAGCGAGCAATGGAAAGAAAAATGGTAGGTGTAACCTTAAGAGACAAGAAGAGAGCAGAGTGGATTAGGGAACAAATGGCGGTTAAGCATATCATAGCTGAAATTAAGAAGAAGAAATGGATATGGGCCGGGCATGTAGCGCGTAGACAGGATAACCGCTGGTCATTAAGGGTAACTACCGTATAAACGCGTGTAAGGGCCGCACTTTTTTTTTCAGGAAGTGAGGGCTAATTTTCAGGTTGCGGCCCATACACGGACCTTTTTTTTTATGGTGAACTAAAAACAACGTACCAGTTAGTGAACGAAGAGCGTTTATTGCAGTATGCCGCGTGTGCGCTTAATCGTCGTCACTCGATGAGTCCTCTAACTCGGAGTCCGAGATAGTGTGTTGCGGAGCACCATCATTCCACAAACAGTCATCTTCGGTGCCATCCAGGCTGTTGGATATCCCAGTGACCTTAAAACTTCGGGACACAATGTCCGTCGACACCGAGCTCCACGCCGACAATATCCAACCGAGAACAGTAGCAAGCGGTGGCCTCTTCAGCCGTCCGGTCGGCGTGTGCTCATGGTTGCCGGTTGCCATCCATTCCGTGTAGAGTCTTCGGAATTCAACTTTGAATGGTCTATTCACGCTCACATCTAATGGTTGCAACATTCCTGTGAGGCGGCCTGGAATCACGGTCATGTCTGTGCCGACACGGCGCAGCTGCTCCTTCACCTTATCGGTAAGGTGGCCGCGGAAACTATCCAATACTAAAAGTGAATGTTTGGCCAACAAAGCTCCCGGTCTGTTCTGCCAAACACTTTTCACCCAGTCTAGCACCAAATCATCGTTCATCCATCCCTTCTCTTTGGCTCTAACTATAATGCCCTTGGGGAAAACTTCATTCGGAATTCTTTTCCTTTTCAAAACAACGTACGGGGGTAGCTTCCGCCCGTCCGCGGTCACACAAAGCATCACGGTGCAGCGTTGGCGCTCAGCGCCGGTGGTCCGCACGGCGACACTCTTCTTGCCTTTTACTTCGACTGTGTAGTTCTCGGGAGAGTCAAACCACACAGGAGTTTGATCAGCGTTCGCTATTTGCGACAACAAATAACTGTGCTGATGGCGCAGGCCGATGACATGCTTGTGAAAACTAAGCACTTTGTCGGTATAGTCTTCCGGCAGCCGCTGGCACAGCGTGGTCCTTCGCCGAAAAGAGAGTCCTTTTCTTTTCATAAACCTTCGCACCCAGCCAGCACTAGCCTTGAAATCCCCGGCCGGTATATTTTTCGCACGTGCCAAGGCTAGTGCCTTCATGCGCAGCATGTCTGTAGTGAGCGCAAAACCATCGTTCCGCACCTCAGTCACATAGCGGAGCAACTCCGCTTCCAAATCGGGATACTTGCACTGTTTTCCTCGGAAAGCGTGCTTTTTGATATTGGTGTTCTGCAAGGCTTTCTTCTGGGCGCACCAACGTCGAACACACTTCTCGTCAACGTCGAATTTTCTGCCGGCGGCCCGTTTCCCGTGCTCGAGGGCAAACTCGATCACCTTCAACTTATAGCCAGCTGTATAGCTACTCAGCTGCTTGCCCATCGTGCGAAAACGTAAACGCCCCGCAGAAAACTAGCTGGAGTCCCAGAGTCACTCAACGGTGCGCAAAACTCGAGCACATGGCAGGCTGAACAGCACAATGACCGAACAACGCACAAACACCAAAGTTGATGATGCGAATGCGTATATGGATAGCGCGTTTGTATAGAAGTGTCAGAAGTTAAAGATAAAATCCTGCTTTAACCTTTAGTTGGCGGGTGTATGAACACTACTAAAAAAACAAAATTTTTAGCCAGCTTCATGAACATATTAGCATGAAGAAAACCAACAAATTATTCTAATGATGTACTATATGGTGATGATGAGAATTGCGTTCTCTAACGCCATCTACTGACAACGCCTAGTAGCTCACACACGCGCGCGCATTTTGAATACGCATGAGTCAAGGAAAGTGCGGATGCAGCCCTTACACTCAACTTTTTTTTTTGAATATGTGCTTCTTAAAAACGGGATGCGGCCCTTACACGGGTGCGGCCCTTACACGCGTGTATACGGTAACTGGATTCCCAGAGAAGGGAAGCGGGTTAGGGGTAGACAGAAGGTTAGGTGGGCAGATGAGATTAAGAAGTTTGCGGGTATAAATTGGCAGCAGCAAGCACAGGACAGGGTTAACTGGCGGAACATGGGAGAGGCCTTTGTCCTGCAGTGGACGTAGTCAGGCTGATGATGATGATGAAGTGCAGTGTTGCTTGCTTAAACACAGCTTTGTCATGAACACTAGTTGTTCCCGCTTCATATTCTTTGGTAAAACTGATAGCTTTTTTCAGCTATTGGCAAATAAGGAACGATGCGAGATAGCCGGCTCCATATTCTTTTATGCATATTCTTTTGCGTAAATCACACTGAACATTTGTGTGTTCGATAAAACAGAAATGAATTGCACAAGATCAAGAGGCAGACGTGACGTACCTTCTTCTCTGGGGCCATTCCTCCTTGCTTAGCTTCCAGCGCTTTTGTTGGGATGAGAAAAGAGAGGAAGCAATCGCAGTGTGCGACACATCTTTATAACTCGGCTCGTACTGGACATATTCTGGAAATACTTGCGGTGGTCGTTTCAAAAGGCATTGGGCTCCGCTACTCAATTCATGCCACGGGCACTTGGAGAAGTCTTGTAGGGCCCCTTCAAGGGTGTTCTATACTGCATGCGTTAATGGCATGCTAGCCGTCTAGCACTTATGTGCTAGTAATCCTCTTTTTCAATGGCCCTCTTGGACACACGCACTACTTCACTAGTGTATTATAGCCCTCCACGAGACAGACTAGTGAGAAACATGGCTTCGGATATCTTATACCAAAGTCAACATCACTTGGTAGTTTTTAATGAAGGTACATAGATCTCACTCAGAAGATGGTCAAAAGCCTGCATTAACAATCTTCACCACATTCAGATTTTTTTTTACAGAAGTGAGAAGACATTCAAAAAGAGGTCCTAAATTGCTTTTTTTAGATCCAGTGGCACACATAATGACAAGTGGCTAGCTGCAGCAATATTGCAGATAAAGGGGCATAGAAGTGTGTCCCTTGAATTCTGAAAAAAAAAAAAAATACCGAAAACGCGAAGCAGCTATCGTGGTAACAATTTGTCCTAATGTTATTTATTTACGAAGACTGCTATCTCAGTTTTACAGACGTAGCAGGTGTAAATACGAATGTTCAGGACCTTGAAATAAATACAATATATCAAAATACAGGTTTACACAATTCTTTTTTTCAATTGCTCAGCACCAAGTCTGCGTAGATACCCTTGAAGTTCATTCCAAAAATGCACGTTCTGCAAAATGCAAAAAACAACCAAAAAAACAAAACAAAAACAATTCTAAATTGATCAAAGGGGTACTATATTTATGGGATTAAATCATCACGCACAGTGTGAAGAAGATGCAACGAAGCATATAGGTGCCAGAACACTGAATTGCTGTGAACTATCTTATTTACGCAGCAGGATGACAGGATTGAAAGTGCGACGATGCATGTACGAGAAGGTCTGAAGCGATAAAACACGCACATGCGAAGTAGAAGAACAATGCTGGTCACTGCGACGAAGTATGAGTACAATTGCTGTAAAAAAAAAAAAAAACAGTTTCTAACATAGTTGTGGCGAGGCCACCAAACGACCAATGAATATTCAGTCTCACCAAAGTGTTATGCGCTGTCAGTCATTCTTTTGTCGAGTTGCTTAACATGTGTTGGAGATACCAAAGTTTTTGAAGAGCTTGCTGCAGATCGATTCGACGTACGTGTGCCATTTTAAATCTGCTGTGAGAGTTACACCAATATATTTTGTGGGGTCTCGACAAGGTGAGAGCCTCGCCATGCTTTTTGAGTGAACGGACACAGCAGACGCGGTCGGCACAAACCAACAACATACACATTAATTTAGCCAATTTATAACGATGACATCATCTGCCGAATCGATACATCAATTGTAATTAACACGCTACCATACCAACAACATAACGCTGTAACACACTAAACACACAATAACATGACAAACACACAATAACATACCCAAGGCGGCGTCGCCAACGCTTGACTTACCCCGTGGGACCCCGGCGCGAAGCTCGTGGTGCCGAGCACCGGGACCCACGCTACAGACAACTGTTCACGGCAACTGCCACGCGCAGAAGAGTCTCGCTCAACTCTCGCCCGCCACCAAGGCCTGCCTTCCGCCAGGGGTCACCGCCGGCGCTGCCGCTCCACCAACTGTGGTACTCAACGCGAACACGCCATCTATCGTCCGGCGGTTGTCACCCCCGAAATACGGCTTCTGTGCGAGCTACGTGCACCACACAGCGCGAACAACTTTACAGGGTGTGCCAGCACCCCTACATTCCCCTAACCTTAAATCAAACCATATCCCGAAAACAAAAAGATAAGCTACACAAGCTTTAACAAAAAAAATGACATCACATGACCATAATGTCCTTGCACCATGGCACCGCCGCCGGTCGACACTGCTGCACTGTCCGTCTCGACTTCACCTCAGTACCGTCCCCGCAATATCAACATGCCGTCGGCGCGACGCACCGTCGCTAGCGCCGACACGTCTTCCAGTTGCGACCAGCACTCACGAGGGCGCTGGACTGCAGGCAGTTGCGCAGGTCCCAGGCATCTCCATAGCCCGACCTCACGACCGCATTCCTGGCCAGCGACGCTGACGGGTGGCAGAAGACAGCCGGCCGTGGATGACATCCCTCCTGCTGAGTACACCAACAAAAAAAAAAAAAGAAAACTCGAAAGAAACAATGGAGCAGGGCCTAGGGAACGGAGCTTCTGGCTTTTCGGCCCTGTGGTACGATGGTCAGTACGGCTAGCTGATACATCAGCGGCGGCCGAGACGCCCATCAAAATAAAACAAAAATCACTTTTCCCAACTCGTGCATCGCCAGATAAAAAAAAAAGTGAGGGAAGCAGAGTGCAGCACCTCAACAATGTCACTATCCACCTAGTTGTGCCACGTGCGACAGGCGGCTGCGCAGAGCCTTAGGCCTAATGAGTGACTCGGCAACAACCGGCATCCGCCCAGCACCCAGCCTAGGCGCAGAAGAGGCAGCCGGGAGTAGACGTCCACTCTGTGAGGTGGCTTTATCCCTCGCCACACACAGAAGCTTACCGAGTCCACGCCCGGCGTCGAGCCGCAATACAAGTCAGCAACGAGGCCCGGCTCCCTGAGCCCAAAGAGATAGAAGTAGCTATTTACAGAAAATCGGACCACCCGCGAGGCTTCCGTACTTCCTCGCTTCGGGCCTAGCCTACGATCCATGTGCTCTAGGCCTCGCTCACCCCAGGATGCAGACCGCATGGCTCTCGTCCCAATTCAACAACGTTTTGAAAACTAACAACAAATAAGAACAACACTTGTGAGCAAAAAAATAAATAAAACTTGACCTGCCGACAAATTCAAACACGTCACAAATCCAATCTCCTTGCTTCTCAACAAAGCACACTGCCGACGCTAGCAATGAGAAGTCCCCCTAGGCCTACTCTTCCCCGGCTCAAACAAAAGCTTGTACCGAACCGCAAAAACTGTCGTGCGATACTCCAAGAGCCCCACGTTGGGCGCCAGTGTGGGGTCTCGATATGGCGAGCGCCTCGCCGTGCTCATGGAGTGAACGGACACAGAAGACGCGGTCGGTACAAATCAACACAGCATACATTTATTTTACTAATTTATAACGACGATATCGTCCGCCGAATGATACATAACTCGTTATGTAATGTGCTAGGATATCGTTACACAATAACACGACCAACACACAACATGACAAACACACCCAAGGCGGCGGCGCCAACGCTTGACTTACCACGTGGGCCCCCCCGGCGCGCAGGCCCGCGGTGCCCCGCGCCGAGAACCCACGCTAGAGACAACCATTAGCGGCATTAATCTGTAACTTCTTTGTTTTACTTGTTCTTTTTGTGCAAATGCATCCGGTGAATGCATCCGCTCTATCAGAACCCAAAGGTTGCCATGTTGCCTTGGTGTACTGATGGAAATAGTATTCATGTTATTCTTCATTTATTCTCTCTCCTTCTTACTCTGCATGCATTAAAACAATGTTCTAATGCTCTGTCATGTTTTTTTGTTTTGTTTTTTTCCTGTTTTTTGGATCACCAAAAATCTCGTGACGGCACTTGTGTTAGTATCAGTTTTATTGTGTGTTGCTCTGCCGTACAAGTATGTCTTTATTTAAATTGAATTGATTTTGTTTCTTCTGTTTGCAACAGAAAGGAAGCAGAAGCTGAAGGCCACATGGCCTGACAAAGGCTTCTGCTCCTATGATAGTTTGGCACGTAGGCCGTACGTAGGACAAGTCAATACAAACATATTGTATGTACATATTCAACTGAATAGTCACGAAAATAAAACTACATGTGTACAAAAAAATAGAAAACCGAGAAGAAAACATTATGTCGGCAAAGAAAAAAATTGCTTCATAATACAATGATTTGCCCCAGTCAACAACTAAAATTTGCAATTAAGACACGGAAGTGAAAATACACTTTGCAGCTTTGTCAGACAAACTCAGTATTGAGTGAAATGAGCAATATTTTGAATGATTCATTTAACGCTTCAGTGACTTTGTCATGAAATTCGTGTGTTCTATTGTGTAATGAAAGTGCTTGGTAAACTTGTAACTGTTTTCGGTAATTCGTTCTTATTTTCGGTGTGCCCCGCCGTGGTGGTTTAGTGGCTAAGGTACTTGGCTGCTGACCCGCAGGTCGCGGGATCGAATCCCTGCTGCTACGGCTGCATTTCCGATGGAGGCGGATATGTTGTAAGCCCATGTGCTTAGATTTGGGTGCACGTTAAAGAAACCCAGGTGGTCGAAATTTCTGGAGTCCTCCACTATGGCGTCTCTCATAGTCATATAGTGGTTTTGGTACATTAAACCCCACATATCAATCAATCATTTTTTAATAAATCATTTTTGGTGTTCTCAATATGTGTTGCCGTAAGCTGTCGTGCGGGTTGGTGGGTACATCCGTGATGTAATGTGTTGTGTTTTGTTTGATATGTTGCATCAACTTGTAATAGTACACTTGATTTGCCTTTAACATAGAGTACTTGACAAAAACAGGCTGTGTTCTAAACTTCTGTAAAGTCCACGATAACCCTCAAATGCCCGTAAGACTCTTTTTTGCAATACAATCAGCTTCTTGTAATTTTTTTGTGTGGTGGTGCCCCAAATTGATATTCAGTAAGTTAGTCAGGAGTAAAATAGTGCGTTATACAAGGAATTTTTCAGCCAAGGAGGAACCAGAGTAATTAATCTATATAAGCATCCAACAGTTTTACTTAATTCTATTACAGTTTTGTCCACATGTATGTTCTAGGCCAGTATAAATACACGAAAAAAAAAGTATCTGCATCTATGTGGTCTTATATATGTTAGGTCTTGTGGTCTGCTGTCTGTCGGCTCTGCCCTTCAAGCTGAATGAAGCTTTGGCAGGCCAATGCCTTACTTCCGTGATCTTTTTTTTCTGCTGTCTGTCGGCTCTGCCCTTCAAGCTGAATGAAGCTTTGGCAGGCCAATGCCTTACTTCCGTGATCTTTTTGAACATGATAATGAAATATTATTATATAATTATTAGAGTGTTCATTACGGAAGTATTATAAACCTAAGAAATTTTAAAACAGTTTTGATATCAGGTCTTTGAGGGGAACACACTAAGTTTGAGGCCACTTGAACAGTTTCAGGAAACCCTACGACCACTTTTTATTTTACACCGTGCGATATGAGCACACAGCCCTATAACAAACTTATGCTGCAGCCAACTCTTTTTCATCTGATTTCGTGGTACTCCAGTATGGTAATGTATTCGGATACAGCCGCTCCTGAGAAAAGAGAAGTGTTTCTGCAGTGACATCATAGCGTGTATAGAAGGGGACACGAGCCCTATGTTGAAGCCTAGGGAAATATTGCGCGGGATCACTCTCGACCATGCTTTTATTATGAAAATTCACAGTTGTGGATCGAGCCATGCAGCTTTTTACCTCAGCGTCTCTTCATACTCTTTCTTCTAGCCAAAGACAAACAGTGCTTCTATTTCGTTTGAGGAGCAATGGACGGCAAGCATCTCGCATGGAGTGATGTTATCGCATGCGCCCTCCGTGTGATGGAGATGGGCAGTGCATTTCATCTGTGCTTCAGCAGTGTTCCTCGCTAGTGCTCGCGAGATTTTATCTGCGAGAATAGCACACGTTATGCGTATGAAAATTATTGCTTTGGACTTCAAACGAAACATGATAGCGACAATGACAGCTTGTAGAGAGTGTTCATATAATTCTTCTCGTACTCAAAAATTATACAAAAACCCTCGAAGCAGGGTGGCTTTTTTATGCGTCGTATTTGCTGTGACGAATTTGTCTGTTGGGAGAATGAAATAATCCGGAGCCTCTCCCTTTGCTTTTGTTCTCCATCACACTCCACTACACTCGCTTCAGCATAACTTTTGCAGCCTATATCTATTTGACATTTATGTCTTTATAAAGCACGAGTACAAAGTGAGCTCTAAGCCTTGACCCTATATCAGGATTTCGAGCTTTGTGTGTGCTACACTCTTTTATTTCTACTTGTGCAGTCGGAAACTCACAAGATACAGAAAAATCACACGTTCATCGGGTGGAATAATCATACGAGATGCGAGGAAGAACAGGTGGGGAGGGGGCGAATGCATGGTATAGCAGGGTAGAAAACAAATTACAACTGGTATTGCTTGTATACAGATCATTCGAGAGTATGTGCTCTAATCATGTCACATGAATCGGCGTTCTGGTGTCAAGAAAAATGCCAAAAGATTGAGAAACTATAAAAGAGAATAACCCTCTTAATTGTTTATCATGAAAAGCTGTTTTAGGCTCATTATATAGACAGGGCATGCAAACGTGGATACAAGAGAACAGTCAAGACACCGCAAACGCCGCTCTGAAAAATCTTAAAGCGGCATATAGAAGGGGAAGTGATGTAGTCTCTCTCGGAATTTTAGCGATGACACAAACAGTGTGAGCAAAAACAGGCGACGGCGTGGCACAGCGGCGCACAGCTCTTGTAGCTATGTTGCATCAGGCTATGCATAGCTCTTGGTGTATTAAAGGAGATATTTTGTTATCGATATAGACACTCTCGGCTGAATTTCGCTGTCGGCATCGCTGTCACTCACCATGTATGTATACGTATCTATACGAAAACGCAAAAAAGAACTCAGAAAAAGACTCCGCAGCTCGAAAACAGAAGGTCAGACCTCTAAATTGTGAATGCGAGGTGTTAGCCACTGAGCGACGAGCCCCCCTTCAGTGTTCAAATGGCAAGCTATTTATATCTACCACTTACTGCTGATGATGGGCATCTCTGGGGAACTATCGTGTTTTCAGCATTACCAGCAAGATGGCGCAATGAGCGCGCATTGCCAGATCGTCACGACGCGCGACGCACACTCGTCTCCCACGTGTACTTTGCCCCGCGGAGAGGCGACACGGTGACGCTCAAGCGTACGCTTGCTTGTTTTGTGGTAGGGACAATCGTATGCCTTGGCTGGCCTTGCGCTTTCACAAAATCAATTCTATTGTAGTTACCAGGTGTACAAAGATAACTACAATCGTTGCACAGTCTCCGTCAGCGAAAAGGGCGCGCTTTTCAAGCACAGCAAAGTAACAACTTAGACGTAAGATACAGCAATAACAACAACAACAACAAAGTGCACTCTTTCAGTTTGATAAGATTCATGAAACGGTTTTAGACGCACGACATGGACGACTTCAGGTTGCGATCGGCGCCGTTGAGAGTTCGTAATGCTGTCAGGATCAACCTGGTAGTAGAGTGAGTCGGGATGTTGTACCACTCTGTATGGTCTGAAGTACTATCGCAGAAGTTTTTCACTGAATCCAAATTGGCCTATCGGCGTCCATACCCAAACACGTTCGCCAGGTTGGTATTCTACGAAGCGTCACCGTAAGGCGCGGCCGTAGTACCTTTCTAGTATCCTCACGAGCGTGCGGGAAACACCAAGCTGTCCTGCGTTGGATCATCGTGCAGGGCCTGGAGGAGTTCTGGTCGCAGAGCTGAAGGCACCACAAGAAGGTGGAGACACCACAATAAGGTACTTGACTCGAAGTGGTGAGAAGTTCTTGACTGGAGCTCTGGGTGCAGAATGTCCAACGGTGTCTTCACCATCTGTCCCAGCAAAAGTTCGCAGGGGGCTTGAAAGGTGACTTCATGAGGTGTGGTCCGACACTGAAAGAGTATGCGGGTGACCTGCATACGGAAATCCCCCACCTGGCTCTTCTTAAGTTTGTCCTTAATCGTCTGCGCCACCCGCTCTGCTGCACCGTTTGAAGCAGGGTTATATGGAGGAACCATCACTCGGCGGATTCCATTCTTTGTCAGTTAGGCGAGATACTGTGCGCTGGCGAAAACAGGCTCATTATCGGAGACTATGATGTCCGGCAGCCCCTGGGCTACAAAGATCTGCCACAGTGCTGCAATGGTCGCACCTGCTGATGGAGTGGTGACAGGTATAACCTCCACCCACTTTAAGAATGGGTCAACAACCACCAGGAAGTAGTGACCTTTGTAGGGGCCTTCAAAATCTACATGAAGGCGGGACCAGGGCCTCTGTCGGAATGGCCATGGGGTGATCTCCACATGACGCAAAGCCTGCTGATGTTGCTAGCAGACTTGTCAGCTCCAAGCCATGCGAGCAATGTCCTCGTCCAGTCCAGGCCATCAAACGTGGGACCTGGCCACCATTTTTGTCATTTCCACGCCAGGATGCCCCGCGCGCAGCAACTTCAGGACCCTAGACTGGAGACTTTGTGGGATCACCACCCTGGAACCCCAAAGTAGGCAGCCTTGCTCCAAGCTCAGCGGCCTTGTAGCTGTAGGGCTGTCGCACCAATTACTCCCCTCGGGATACTGCCTTCGCTACCTGGGACAGGACTGGGTCCCGACTGGTCGCCTGCGACACAGCAGACCTGGAGATTACCTCGGGTATGCATGCTCTAGCATGAGCACTTCAGCTGACTCTGGAACAGCAGCAGGCACCTCCTGCAGCGGCTAGCGGCTCAGGGCATCAGCAGGCCCCAGGTCTTTTGCCAGATGGTACACGAACTGGTAGCTGTAGGCCGCGAGCTTCAAGGCCCCTCGTACTACTCGAGGTGATGTCTGCACGGGGACCACCTTGTCTGGCCTCAGTAGCCCCAGCAATGGTTTGTGGTCTGTGACTACCTCGAACTTTCGGCCCACAAATACTGGTGAAAACGCTCGATGCCAAACATGAGGGCGATGCCTTCCTTATCCAGCTGGCTGTAACGCTGCTCTGCTGGCCTTGTTGGTGGTGTGTGTAGACGACGAGAAGCGAACGACACCGGGCGTTCTTGGCCATCCTTGTCTCTGTGCGCTAGGACGGCTCCTACACCGTATGGTGATGCATCTACAGTAAGAACAACAGGCTTGGCTGGATTGAAGTGCACCAGCACCAGTGCCTTGGTGATTAGCAGTTTACTGTGCTCGAAAGCCATTTCCTGCTCCTTGTTCCACGCACAATGCTGGCCATCTCGAAGCAGAATGTGCAGTGGCTGCAGATGCACAGACAGGTTGGGCAGGAACCTCCTGTAAAAATTGATGAGGCCAAGGTAGCTTTGCAGCTCATTTTTGTTTCGGGGCTTCGGCGCCTTCAGAACAGCTTCAACTTTGCGGGGGCCGGAGTCAGGCCGGCCTGGAAGATGACGTGTTTCAGGTATTCTACACGAGAACCCAGGAACATGCACTTTTCTCGCTTGAGCTTGAGACCAGCACTCTGAAATCTGGCCATAACGTTGTGCAGATTCTGCATGTGGTCTCCGAGGTCCAAGTACACTGCAACGTGCCTCATGCCCCTGAAAGAGCTTGTCCATCTCTCTCTGAAAAATGGCCCCGTCGCAGTGATCTAGTGGCTAAGGTACTCGGATGCTGACCCGCAGGTTGCGGGTTCGTATCCCGGCTGCGGCGGCTGCATTTCCGATGGAGGCGGAAATGTTGTAGGCTCGTGTGCTCTGATTCGGGTGCACGTTAAAAAACCTCAGGTGGTCGAAATTTCCGGAGCCCTCCACTACGGCGTCTCTCATAATCATATGACGGTTTTGGGACGATAAACCCCTCATATTAATCAATAAATTTCTGAAAAATGGCTGGTGCCGAGGCCACGCCAAATGGTAAACGTGTATAGTATACTGAAAAAGCCCCATAGTTGTCGATATTGTAACGTACTTTCGTGAGGCCTCCTGGAGCACCAACTGCTGGTACGCATCTTTGAGGTCAAGTTTCGTGAATTTCTGGCCACCAGACAAAGCCTACTAGAGGTCTTCATTCCGAAGCAGGGGGTACTTTTCGATGGTAGCAACGGCGTTGATCGTAACTTTGAAATCCCCGCAGATTCTGACACTACCGTCTCGCTTGGGAATTGGAACGAGTGGAGCGGCCCACTCCGCAGTCTTGACTGGTACCAGGATGCCTTCTCGCTGTAAGCATTGCAGCTCTTGGGTGACTCCATCCTTAAGTGCGAACGGGAGCGGGCAAGGCTTTAAAAACCGAGGCCGGACTCCTTTGGGTACATGGATTCCAGCAGTCGTACTGGCAAATGTGCCCGCCCCTGGCTTGAACAGTGACTGGAACTCAGTTAAGAGGCTCAAGATGTCTTGTACACCATGTAGGACTGCTTTCTGGCACTGTGGCAGCCGAATACCCAGTGCCAAATCCAATTCCTGCCAAGCAGCGTTGGTGATGACCCCATGATCAAATACAGAGGAAGGTAGCTTCCCTATTGCCAAAACGAACGCTGACCAGTGCCTGGCCTTGGACCTGGGAAAGCTCGCTCGAGTAACTTCGCAGCATGACGCCTGAAGTTTCGACGGCCACTCCGGGAAAGGTCCTTTTGAAAAGTTTGCCAGCCATGACTGATACCCTGGCCCCCGTGTCCAGTTCCATGGAAATGGGGCGCCCGCAAACTTCGACGGTTAGTGCGTATGGCGGCACAGACGGCGGGACATGGCCGGTGTGCCACATGCCGAAAATAGGCGGGTCCTTGGTCACGGCGTTGAGCCTGGCCGCGGAGGAACCCGAACCAGCTGCCGCACTTCCCCGCTGCCACTTGCGACGCCTACCGTGACCACGGGCTGGTGTAGAACCTGGGCTTGATCCAGGCTGCTGCTGTGGTCCACTGTTCTGCTTCCCTGTTCGGCATCCCGGCTGCGGCGGCTGCATTTTCGATGGGGGCGGAAATGTTGTAGGCCCGTGTACTCAGATTCGGGTGCACGTTAAAGAACCCCAAGTGTTCGAAATTTCTGGAGCCCTCCACTACGGCGTCTCTCATAATCATATGGTGGTTTTGGGACGTTGAACCCCACAAATTTATCTATCTTCCCTGTTCGGCATACTCGTGCAAGGTGCTCAGTTTTTCCGCACGTCAAGCACTGCAAATGCGCGAACTGGCACTGTGAGGGCAAATGGGCATCACGACAGCAACCGCATCTACCGCCCCTTGCCACCATCTTGTGTACCACAGCTTACGTTGACACTACACGCGCAATCTCGCTGGCGCCGTTTGTCGCCGCGTCCATCGCCAGCGCTGCTTTCACCACGTCGTCCAGCGAGGGGACGGCAAGTTCCAGGAGACGCGTCTGCATGCCGGCGTTGTTTATGCTGTAGACGAAACGGTCCCGTAGCAGCGAGTCCAGCTGGTCCTCGAAAGCGAAAGTATTCGCCAAGCCTCATAGCGCAGTGACGAACTGCCCGAGGCTCTCCCCTTCCCGGCGGCTCCGGTTATTGAAGCAGAAACACCCCATTAGCGTGGACGAAGCCGTACTGAAGTGCGAGTGCAGTGTAGTGAGCAACTCACTGAGTGTCTTTGTATGCAGTGTAGCTGGTTTTAGGGGGTCGAGCAGAAGACTGAAGACTTGGGTTCTGCAACTTGCCAGGAAAATGTCCTGTTGTTTCTCCTCGGCGTGTCATTAGCGCGGAAAAACACAAGAACTTGCTCCTCATAGATGGGCCAGGCGGACCCGTCTCCCTCGAACGGCTCGAGCCTTCTGTACTGCTGCATGGCGTCAGATGTGTGGGGCGTTGTTTTGCCACTCTCGATGACGTGAGTCGACTTGAGTGAACTCGTCGCCAGTGTCACGATCTGTCCCGAACACCGTGGACGAGAGGAAGGGCTGAGGCGCCACTCTCTGACAAGGACAAGACCACACGCATGGTGAAATAACAGCTACTCACTGCCGAACAGCACTCGTCAGTGTTTATTCTCCAAGCACGACCAAGGTTGCCTGCCTAACTTGGCGAGGTAATGAAAATAGGCTAGGCAGGGCGCTACACGCTCGTCACAGGCTGTTTTGCAGCGAAAATGACGTAAGTGCCTATTTGAATACCTTCGAAAAAGTGGAGGTCCTTCCCTCGAGGTATTCGGTTAGGCTCCTAAGTTGCGGGTCAGCCCGCTGGCGTTCAGCAAAGTCATCTGCAGTTATAGTTCCAAAAAAGCAGTCATCATTCAAGTCTTCGGGCCGTGGTGGGTCGACGGGGGCTCGCGACAGGCAGTCTGCGTCGGAGTGTTTTCTGCCGGACTTGTAAATGATGGTGATGTCATATTCTTGAAGTCTCAGGCTCCAGCGGGCAAGGTGACCTGAAGGGTCCTTCAATTTAGCTAGCCAACACATGGCGTGGTGGTCACTCACAACATTGAAGGGCCTGTCGTACAGGCAAGGATGAAACTTTGATGTCGTCCAGATCATGGCAAGGCACTCTTTTTATGTTATGGAATAATTGCTTTCTGCCTTGGATAGTGACTGGCTAGCATAATTAATAACCCATTCCAGTCCATAAGTTCTCTGCACAAAGACGGCGCTGAGTCCTACGCTGCTTGCATCAGTGTGCACTTGTGTTTCAGCATTTTTGTCGAAATGCGTGAGTATTGGAGGTATCTGCAGGCGTTTTAGTTCCTTAAACACTTTCTTCTGTGGGGTTTCCCACTTGAACTCAATGTCAGTTCTCGTAAGGTTAGTGAGTGGCTCAGCGGTGCGGGTAAAGTCTTTTGACGAAGTGCCTGTAATAGGTGCACAGGAAATCATCGCACAGCCTTCTTGTCGGCGGGCGGCGGATATGCAGCGATGGCGGCTGTCTTCTGAGGATCAGGATTTACTCCGGACTTGCTTATCACGTGGCCCAAGAACAAAAGTTTCTCGTACTCGAAGCGGCGCTTTTCTGGCTTAAGGGTGAGTCCGGATGTTTCATGACTTGAAGATGCTCGTCAGGCTCGTCAAGTTTTATGACTTGAAGATGGTGCCAAAGATGCTTGTCAAAGCCTGGGGAAAACACGACGACGACGTCCAAGTAAATGAGACAAGTCTGCCACTTCGCTCCTGCCAGCACTGTGTCCATAACGTGTTGCAAAGTCGCAGGTGCTGGGTAAAGACCGAAGGGCGTGACCTTGAACTTGAAAAAGCTGTCTGGTGTTATGAACGCAGTCTATTCTCGGTCTCTCTTGTCCACATCGATCTACCAATAGTCTCTCTTGAGGTGCATTGATGAAAAGTATTTGGCGCTGTGGAGTCGATCAAGGGCATCGTCTATTTGAGGGGGAGAGGGTATACATTCTGTTTCATTATCTTGTTGAGTCGACGGTAGTCAACCCAGAAGCGTAGTATTTCATCCTTTTTCTTCACTAACACTACCGGTGATGCCCATGGACTTTTTGAAGGCTGGATAATGCCGTCGCGGAGCATTTCATCGACTTGTTTCTTTATGGCCTCGCGTTGTCGCATCGAAACTCTCTACGGACTCGGGGGGGAGTGGCCTGGCATTTTCTTCTACTACGATTCGATGTTTTGCGACAGGGGTCTGTCAAATTCTCGATGATGACGAAAAGCAGTTCTTGTATTTCAGGAGCAGGTTTTCGAGCTGCTCTTGTTTATGCGTCGAAAGTCTCGGATTACGTCGAATGCTGGTTGAAGGTTTTGAGTCGTCAGAGTAGATTCCGTGGAATCGGTGAGGGCGAAAGCGTTGCTTGCTTCCAGTATCTCTTCGATGTAGAAACCGACGTGCCTTTGCTCACGTGCTTGTACTCGTTGCTAAAGTTCGTGAGCATCCCTCTTGGGTTTCCTTCTCGCAGCTCAGCTATTCCTCTGGCGACGCAAATTTCGCGGTGGATCAAAAGGTGTTGGTCTCCTTCAACGACGCCTTGCATGTCTGTCGATCCTTGAGTGCCGACGGGAATGCTGACGCTGGAGAGAAGAGGAATGGTGACTTGGTCTTCCAGCACATTCAAGGTGTGCCTTCCTGGCGACGTGTGCGGTGGCAGTGCTTTTTCTGTGGATAGTGTTCTCAGGTCAATGACGGCACCATGGAGGCTTCTGAAGTCGATACCAAAGATGACATCTCTTGAGCAATGCTGCAGTACGACGAAGCTTGCAGGATAAATCTTAAGGTTATTGGTGACTCTGGCTGTGCAGGTCTCTGCCGGCGTAACTAGGTGTCCTCCGGCTGTACGGGTTTCAGGGCCGTCCCAAGTTGTGCTAACCTTTTTTAACTTCGCGGTGAATTGTCCTGATGTGTTCGGGGGTCTGCCCTGTAGACCGAAGCCAGCCAGGCTCTCGGGGAGATGTCGAAGAGAGGAGCCGGGAGCTGCTAACAGTGACTTTTAATTACATTATATACAGGTAGCATGTTATTACATGATGGTGGTAGCATCACGGAAGCTCTCGACGGAAGCATGATGGGAGCTTGTGAGAGCTTGTCCGGAGCGCCTCTGCGCTTGCATTTGATGTCTTGGCCTTCCCAGGATTCCCTGCAGGAAAAAACAATGGAGGCCAGGACAGTCCAAAAAAGTTTATCTTCACCTCACCTCTGCCCCCGAAAGGGGAAGGTGAAACACCGCCTGCTTCTCAACCCACGAAAAGGGGGAAGAGGCGCTCCCAGTTCAGCCTATGGCGAGGGAGAAAACGCTGCACACCGCGCACGACAAAGCGCAGCATGAAAACGTTGAGTCTTACAGGGAAGTCAATTTTGCAATCAGTTGCAGTGATGGCTATGCGGGGCCAGGCAGACTGCAACGCAAATTGTAGAAACAGTGGCACCAAGGTGCCACGAAGAATGTGCGGAATGCATCCGCAGACGGTTGTCAGACGCTGGGCCCTTTGCCCGGGGCACATTGACGACAAAGCAAGCCGCCTTGACGGCCAACAACTCTTCCGAATCCGTTAGTCGGTCAGGCGTGTTGAAAAGGTTTTACGAGGGGTGCCGATGACCTGGGATAACTAGAAGAACAATTTCTCTGTTGTTGCCGCTCTTGGTGCATCTCTGGGAGCGCTGACTCCGAAGAAATCAGGGTAGGCTCAGCCACAATGTGTCATGCGTCAAAGCGGCGTCAAGCCAGGCAGGCCGATCATAACAGCCCGTCCACCGCCACAGGAGGTCTCGAAGGGGTCGCAGCACCAAAGCACTTCGCAGAGACCGTAGATCTGCTCCCTTGTAGACGTCGACGCAAACTATACTAATCTCTGGACCTGAGCCATGGCTAGCAAACGCCAAAAACAAACCACGCAAGACTCAAGGCACAACAAACAGAGAGCACTCAACTGACCTCGAGAAATGCCAGGTTACATTTTCTGATAAAGTCTTCCTAAAATTTTACAATTGGTGCTCTCGCTCGTGAAAATAACGGATCAGCTAATAAAGCCAAAAAACTCAGACCTAATACGTGCGAAGTAAATCAACAGCCTAACGTTTTATATAATTTCCCTGAGAGATTCACAGCGTTTAAGGCACGCAGGTGCTGCGGGCAACACAAAAACGAAACGAAGTAGTTAATGAATTATTTCTCTCACTGCATAACTAAAACTCAAAATCAAACTCGTGCGTATAACATAAAACAAACTCAAAAACAAAAACCTACTTTACACTAATGCACATGCCAGCAAGTATACTGCAAAAACAGAAGGTTTGTACCGAGGCTTTTAGTCAGCCTTCTCTGTTAACTCAACTTGTGCATAAAACAGACAGATAAGCAAAACCTACACTACACTGAAAAATATAGGGCTTAAACAGAGGCTTTTATCTTCAGCCTACTCTGTTAAAATCATTGCAAAACCCTATGCTCGGGTGCTAGGGTTTGCTAAATATAAGCAAACAAACAAATAATGCAATGTCTGCTGTTAGGATGAGGAAGAAAATAAAACTCACAAAATCGACACACTCCTTCCTCATCGGCAGACGGCAAAACAATATTAAAAATAGGATACTAGACATTTTCTCAATATTCTTCGTTACACTGTGCTTAACATAATGCGGCACCTTCTCATACCGCCTCGGGGGGGACGCGTATACCACAGTTGTCGATGGGCCAGATCGTGATGGAGGGACGAAATGCCAACCTGTCCGGAGTACTCACTCGCGGTGACCTTTGTTCTGCGGCCCCCAAACTCCGACAAAGAGGCACCCGGATGCTTAATCTTTCTCGTTGTGGGCATCCCAGATTAGCGATCACCCTCTTGCAAATGTGGGGGAGGACCGTTGTCATTACAGTCACGCACGCACCACTTCGTTTTGCTCCATCGTTTAGCCTTCATCAAAGATGATAAAACCAGGCGACCACTTCGGCGTCTCAGTTGTTTCGCCTTCTTCACATTCTTCTCGCCAAATCTCGCTTTCTGCTAGAGCCTAAACTTTTGAGTTCCAGTGCACTTTCTCGGGATTACTGGCCTCCGCTTGAGGCAACTTTGACCCTTCGTGTTTCTTCTATGTTTTCGCCGGCGCCTTTTTCTTTCAAGACGGCACGAAACGCTCACCGACTCGACAATAATACTTGAAGGTACCCTTCTCAAACCTCTCGGCGGCTCAACTGGTTTAGCCTCGGCATTATTTCTAGCTGTCTGCCCTTTGAAAGAACAATACATTTTACACATGTTAAACCAGCCGGCTTGCTATCCGATGTCTCCCTTTGAGAGTCCCGTTGCAGTCTTGTACTTTGGGACCCTCTTCCGTATATTTTACTCCCTGTAACATACTTTATGACATGATAATAAACTGATTGATTGATTGAGAGTCATCACCTCACACTAATCTAAGCGCTTCATCACCTCGCACTATGTTAAGCGCATCTCTCTTTCGTGATAAGCTAAACGCATCATCACCTAGACTTTTACAGTCTACTTCATTAGTGCTTTCTGCTTCCGGAATCTCATGAGTACATTTACAGGCCATGGAACGCGTCAGAGCTGTCGCCAATTTGTCACCAAAACAAAGGCCTTTCAAAAGCATATCCGCGTCATTCTGAGAGGGATGATGCTCGGGCAGGTTTTGGGACACCACAGTTTCCGTGGAGAGCAGTCTGAGCGATCCCGCTTTCGCAACGCGGGCTAACGGCAAACACACACTTTTATTTTGAACTATTTGCCGCATGCACACGCGTTCCCCTGTGCTAACCTCATTTTCCCAGGAGTATGGATCTACACAAATCAAACATAGTGGCGTTATCCTCAACTGATTCCCGAATGTGGGGTTTCAATTCTTCCAGATTATTGTCGCGGCTCTCCACAAAAACAGAACATTCCTAGGCTTATGGCAGCGAATCGCAATGTGGCCTGGCTCTTTGCAACGGTGGCATACGACTGGCTTTCTAGCCTTAAACATCTTTTGTTTCTCTTTAACTTTCGAGCGGCTCGCTGCGTGTGTGGTTTTGGCAGGACAGTCTTTAATTTTTTTATCGGAGTGTGCTCTCTCATTAATCGGGTTGCTTTCAGCCTGACAAATTCCTAAAGCCAATCCTCTTTGCTCATTTATCCTGTCTTACTCAGCCCATCTTCGCCTTCTTTCCTCATATATTTTCTGTTTGTCCACTTCTTCCCAACATTCCTCAATTTCGTCATTTTCTGCACAACACTCCCGAATTGCCCCAATCAGCTGCCATTCTCTCTCCACCCTAATTCCCAACTCTTCACACAGTATTAAGAGGTCTGGTCTCTCTAGCTTCTTTACCAACTCCATGATCTTCACGAGTGAGGACTTTCTTACCCGCTGTGACATTAGGTAGCAAACAAGGGATGCCTACTTGCATGGTAAAAACACTGCCAGTTTAGAACATGAAAGCTAAAATTTGGTGAATAGCTTTGGCAAATGGTAGTGGCACAATAAAGTCAAACGCACAAAAAATTACACACAGTTTTCGAAAAATTCAAAAGCTAAAACCTGGCAAAACTCAGAGAAAGTCAAGCACTCAGCATATCATTGAGGCCTGAGTCAAGCATGGGTAATCCCGCCGTTTCCAACCAGTTGATGTGTTCTGATTGTCGGTCGTATCCCACCGCTGCCACCAATATATGTGTTGCGATTGTCAGCTGCATCTCACCGCTGCCACCAGTTCATGTAGTTGGGAGGTTTGAGCAGTGGACCGGAGCCAGCCAGAGTTTCCGGGAGATGTCGAAGAGAGGTTCCTGGAGCTGCTAACAGTAACTTTTAATTACATTATATACAGGTAGGGTGTTATTACGTGATGGTGGTAGAATCATGGAAGCTCTTGACTGAAGCATGATGGGAGCTTCTACGAGCTTGTGATAGGCTTGTCGGGAGCGCCTCGGCGCTCGTATTTTATGTCCTGGCCTTCCCAGGAGTCCCTGCAGGAAAAAACAATGCAGGTCAGAAGAGCGAATGAAGGTTGTCATCTTCACCTCCGCCCCCGAAAGGGGAAGGTGAAACACCGCCTCCTTCTCAACCCACGAAAAGGGGGAATAGACACACCCAGTACAGCCTATGGAGAGGGAGAAAACACTTCACACCGCGCACGACAAAGCACAGCACGAAGACGTTGAGTTTTATGTGGAAGTCAATTTCGCAGTCTGCTGCAGTGATAGCCATGCTACGCCTGGCAGACCACAAATTGTGGAAATAGTGGCATCAAGGAGCCACGAAGAACGTGGGAAACGCATCCCCAGACGGTTGTCAGGCGCTGGGTCCGGGGCACCTTGATGACAAAGCAAGCCGCCTCGACTTCCAACAGCTCTTCTTAATCCGTCAGTCGGTCAGGCGTGTCCAAAGGGTTTTAAGAAGGGCGCCGACGACCTGCGATGACTAGAAGAACGATTTCTCTGTTGTCGCCGCTCTTGGTGCACCTCTAGGAGCGCTGACTCGGAAGAAATCAGAGTAGGCTCAACCACAATGTCTCATGCGTCAAAGCGGCATCAGGCCAGGCAGGCTGATCGTAACAGTCCCACTAATGATGGAATAGTCGGCTGCGGTGTGGACGAGGGTTGTGATGCTGTTGTCGGCAGTGAGGACGTCGAAGTCGCTAGTTAGTCTCGTCGTGTTGCAGGTAGACCCCGGCGTCGAATCTCGGCTATGACGGTTTGTACAGCAGCTTTGATATTGTGTCATCAAGTCGTATTCTGGCCCAAAAGTATTCGTGTGAGGGCAACGTTCATGTTGCGGCGGGTTCCTGAGGTTTCGTCGTGGCAGAGGTTCTTCTGCAGTTAGTCGTACAGCAACCGCACTTTCAGTGGTTGCTGCCTTTAGCTTCCTGGATAAGGGCTAGGAGACTGGCCTTGGGTTGGGCCAGTGTACGGCTGGCGGTGGGCGACACGTAGCGGCCAGGTGACGGCGAACGAGAAGGTCCTCGGGGTGTACACTGCGTTACTGCAAGGTAGTCGGCCATGTCACAGGGTCTCCCCCCCCTCTCCTGCTGTAGACGTGGTGCATCAACGGCAAAACCACGCAGTCCCACCTGACTGTACTGAGGTATGGTCAGCTTCTCCGCAGTGGTAACTAAGAGGTCGGTGGTCGGGGGCACGCGACACGTCAGTTTTCCTCGAAGCGTGGCGCTGACTGGTGGATGGACAGTATGGCGGCGGAGTGGTGGCTGGCGGTGAAACTGACTGTGCGGCCCCATGACGTGGGCATGAAGGGGGAGCGTAGCGTCGAGTTTCAGCAGCGTAGCTCCTCGCTTGCTGCTGAGGCTGCGGAGCATCAAACATTCCAAGTGATTGCCGAACTTCTTCACGGACAGTGTCGGCAATCAAATCCACTTGTGGCTGCAACGAAGGCAACAGGTTCCATAGCTCCTCCCACACGATCTGTCGAATGGTCTCACGCAGATCGTCTGTGCTGAGGGCATGGTCGTCGGCAGAGTTGGCAGTTGAAGAGCGATGGTCGTACTGCCTTGTGCGCATCTCAAGTGCCTTCTCGATTGTGGAGGCCTCTGTGAGGAATTCTTCAACTTTCTTGGGGGGGTTGCGAATGAGTCCTCCAAACAACTCTTGCTTCACGCCCCGCGTAAGCAAGCAGAGCTTGTTGTCCTTAGCCATGGTAGGATCGTCGTGCCGAAACAATTTCGTCATCTCTTCTGTAAAGATGGTGACATTTTCGTTGGGTAGCTGCACCTGGGTCTCAAGCAAAGCAGCGGCTCTTTCTTTGTGAGTGACGCTCGTGAAAGATTCCAAGAATGCGCCGCGAAAAAGATCCCAGGATTGCAGTGCAGACTCTTGATTATCACACCAGGTCCTCGCCGCATCTTCCAGGTAGAAGTGGACGCAGCACAACTTTTTTCGGAGTCCCACTGGTTCAAGCAAAGTCGTACGTTTCCAGGCAGGTTTCTGGTTCTTCAAATGAGGATCCATGGAAGATCCATGGCTCCTTTGGCTGCTGCATTACGACCATGACGGGCATCGATACAGGGGCTGCCATAGTTGTCGCAGTAGTGATGGTGGCCTTCAGCTTGCAAGTATTATCGAGTAGAGCCCCGTACTCCGGAGGTAGCCCCTGTTGTCAGCGGCTTGCTCGCAGGTTGAGGTTGGCGGGGATGTGTGCTTCATTGCGGTGGTTTGGATCTCGACTGTAGGGGGGCGTTCTGTGCATCGACGGGAAGCACCTCCACCAAATGTCATGGCGTCGTGACGTGGACGAAGGGAGCAAACTGCAGGTGGAATAATAAACTGTTTATTCGGGCCAAACTTGTGGCCACATAAAAAGAAAGTCAGCTTACATTAAGACACTGGCACTGATAGCGGCGATCAAAGCAACGGCCGTTAATCAACTGACTAGTGGCGAAGCGTGTCGGTATTCATACACTCGCCATCGAACATTTTAGCGTTATCGCTAGCGGCGACGTAAATTCTAGAATAACCAGAAATGCTAACGACGTAGGTATAATCTCAACAAAATGATTTACGGCAGCCCTGAAGCTTCTTGAACATTGTAGGTGCGGTTTGCGCTGAAAATTGTGTACAGCATAACGGGGTGATAAGAAAACTTGATGAAGGAAAGTGGCAACAACATCGGTATCTGGCATATACATTGCCGCTTTGACATAGGGCAAAGGAGAACATGAGGCAACCTTAATGCAGGGTTATGAGTAGAGCTGTGGTAAATAGCCTGCAATCCACAAGGTTTCTGACACTGTTTGTAATTGAGGTGAACACAGTAATCACCTCTTTAGTTGATATGTTGAACAGGCAAGAAAGGGGTTTGATGCACCAAAGTGACTGCTGGGATGGGGGAACAAGGGCAGACAAAATCACTTGAGGATCATCATCATCATAATCAGCCTGACTGTGCCCACTGCAGGACGAAGGCCTCCCCATATTCCGCCAGTCAACTCGGTCCTGTGCTTGCTGCTGCCACTTTATGCCCGCAAACTTCCTAATCTCATCTGCCCACCTAACTTTCGGTCTCCCCCTAACCCACTCGTCTTCTCTGGGAATCCAGTTAATCTCCCTTAATGACCAGTGGTTATCCTGTCTACGTGCCCGGCCCACGTGTATTTCCTCTTCTTGATTTCAACTATGATATCCTTAACCCCGGTTTATTTGAAGAGAGCAGAGTGGATATCCACTCTGCTCTCTTCTTGTTTCTTAAGGTTACCCCTATCATTTTCTTTTCCATCGCTCGCTGTGTCCTCAATTTAACCTGAACCCTCTTTGTAAGCCTCTAGGTTTCCGCTTCATAGGTAAGTACCAGCAATATGCATCTGTTGTATACCTTCTTTTTGAGGGATAAGTAGCTGTCATGATTTTAGAATACTTGCCGAGGGTTCCCCATCCCATTCTTATTCTTCTAGTTACTTCAATCTCGTCGTTCGGCTTTGCAGTTACTACCTGTCCTTAGTAAACATACTCTTTTACAACTTCAAGTGCTCTGCTACTTCTCGGAAAGCGCTCTTCTCTTCTGAGGTTGGTGCACATTACTTTCGTTTTCTACAGATATCTACTTTTCTGCTCTCCTTGTATACTTCAGTAATCATGAATTGAATGATGAATCACTTGAGGATGCACGACACTTTATTTACCAAGACAAGAGCCGGAGCCTTGCTTTTCACCATGTAGAAAAAGGACAGCTGAAACTCTGAGCGCTTTTCTGTGAAGTGGCTTGCAAGCAAGCTTCTTGCGGTTGGCTTCTGAATTAGTCAGGATGCTGCCCACGTTTGTTATTAGCAGTCTTATGAATTTATAAAGCGCAACAGATACTCTGCTTATCTCATGGTCATCACTTGATGGCAAATGAATTTAGTGCACTTCTCGCGTCGAGGCAACAGCAGTTCAGCCAGCTGATGACGCGCATCGCTCTTTTTTTATGTGCGGCAGGGCTATGTCAGCAGTCTTCTTAACGGTCACAAGGACAATGACATAATCCGGCTTTGGAGAAGTTAGCTTTCCCCTTGATTGCAGGCTGATAAGCCCCATCAGTGCTAGGCTGGACCTATCTGGCTGATGGAAAGACGGGGAAAAGCTGCATGTTTTCTGCTACCCAAATGCAGCCACGAAACCTGCTATATAAGCAATGCTGGCATTTGCTATAGTTGGTGGTTGTCGCCTCACTGAAAACAACATACCCACGTTAGTATATGAAGTAAGACTATTTCAATTGGAGTATCTTGAAAGAAAAGAAAAAAAAAAACAGCTCTTCACAATAACACATAATAAAGGTGAGCAGCAATTTGTAGAGAGCATGCGGATAGATTTTTTTCACTATATAGCGAATTTGTCATTCTCTGCTTATACTACCTGCAGTCCTTAAAACTGTTGAAATTTTGGATGTCGATGCCCCTCAGTTGCTATAGCGTAGACATAACATGACATAACACAAATATAATGTAAGCTCTTTGGCTGTAGTGTACATGTGCGCAAATGGTGAACAAGTGAGCATTCACAAGGCATCACTTTCAGTGGTGGGAAAAGCTCGTGAAATTGGGTCATAAGACCATCAGTTTCTGTGAATCTGAAACAGAAATATGTCTAATAAACATATTGTGAGTATTAGTCATATGCAGTTTGTATTGTAAGGCAGCCTTAAAATTGCCTTATAACATAAGCTACATATGCAACAGGTGTGTGCTACAAAAATCTCTATTCGCCTAAAGGATCAGCAATAGCAGTCTAGCAAGCTGACCAAGCACAAGATTTTGCATCTATGACATGAAAGATACCTTGCTAAGCCAATTTATGCTGTCTCACTTGGAACACCTTCGTCTGCTTGTGGCGTTTGTTCAGCTTGGATATCCAGTGTTGGGGACGTTGCATGTGGGGAGGCACAGTTCATGCTGCGAAACGTGTACAATAGTTACAAACACCATAAAAGCAGCTGCATAAAAGCAAAAATTTATTTTGACACATTTTCGACAGGCAAGGCAGGTTTTCCACGCTAATGTGACCCGAACTGCAAAAAACACTAGTCAACATGCATTTTAAAACAGAAATATAAATGCTCACATTGTGCAATCTTAGATTTGCAAGAGGCAGAAATGCGATAAGCTTTCTCTTTTGAAACGAGCAAATATCGATTGTCATATGCTATGTATGAGCACCTGTCCCCAGGTTCAAAACTGCATGAACGTATTTCAAAACGGTCCGTACATTTTGCCATGTTTGAAGCTTGGGATGGGCACAGGTTACCAGTTCGCAAGATCCTTTTCAGGCTTAATGTCACTGCTCTTGCACCCAGATAGTCATTGCTACCAGCCATTTGCTGCAAAGAGCTGAAGAGGAACTCAACAGGGTCGCTTGGAGAAGTTCCTTGTTAGAACATAAAAGAGGCCGCTCTCGATGAGGCACTTAAAGCACAGGACGGTGGACTTGGTTGTCAGCAAGAGAGCTTCGTACATTTCAGCACTGAAAACCTTTTTCTGACTCCTTTACAGGCATTGTGGAGGGTTTCAAGGTAGTGTGGGAAATCCTTCTGATGCCATTGTAGGCATGCGTTGCAAAAGAAGTGCATTTGGTCAGGCCTTCTAGTATGCACCTGCACTCTCTAGTTGGCTACATTGTGAATGACAGACCACTTCTGTATTGTCTTCATAACCAGTATTGTGGCATCCACATTCCTGAACTGTTCTGCCTGTGCATGGTTGTAGTACTCTTTCAGTAGAGAAAGTGCCGTTTATCTGAAAGCAGTTGGCCTGCCTTACATACATGCATCTTCTCAAATTTAGTTGGCTCTATGTGCTTCTATGTCAGGAATCGAACTGGTTTCACAATCTCGTTTTTCTGGTACACATAGAGCTGCTTTACAAGCTTTCCACTTATTGGTTGATGTCAGCCTGTCATGTCACCATCCAGGAGAAGGTTTTGCACGTTTTTATAATGTGACACTAGTCAAATGACAAGAATAGGTCTCTCTCTGTATCACATTGGTGAATAACCACTACCTTCATTGAGCCGTTGCCCAGATGGTGCATCATTTTTACATTTATTTTGTGGTTATCCTTGATGATCCACAAGACAGGGAGGCCACACTTTTCAACCTCACTGATCACTTTTTTCACCAGCTGATACAGCAGCCTGCCACTGAATCGGTTAGTAAAGATGAAGCCACAATGGATTTTGTACGATGTGGACCGACCTGTTGCAACGAAACATGGTACCTTGTTTGCAAGCATGATGCTGTCTACGCCCTCTCCTGTCTCAGCTTTTCTCGCAGTTTGCTGATCAAAAAAAGAAGTCCATTTTACGATCGTAAATGTATTTGAAACTTATTGCAATTTCATCAACAATCATCGAGCAATACCACTTTTAGTAATTCTATATAATATTTTTCACTTGTCTACATTTCTTTTATATGTTGTAGGGAACAATGCGAGACGAGGACGAAATAGCCAGCAAAGCAAGCCACAGCGTTGGTGATATACACACGCTACCCGAGCTTGCGCTTGCTTGGATATCGCCCTGCTGGCGTCCCAGTACATCTGTATGTGAATAAATCACGTGACAATGCCTTTAACTTTGTTGCTGTGTCGATTTTTAGTGTTTCTAATTTATCGTGTGCACTTTTTCTACTTTCATTATGTATTACTTCAGTATGTTGTTGTTGACTTTGCATTGAAATACTTTGTATATTGTATTTCACGCTGTGCCTTTTATTTTACTGCATTGCTAATATTTCATTTTGCATACCATATATTCTGGATTGTTGTTGGTTGTTTTGCCTTGTATATCATATTTACTCACATAATTGGCACACTTTTTTTCATGATTTAAGGGCTCTGATAAGGGGGTGCTTAAATTATGTGGAGATTTTGCAAATACATATGACATAAGGTGCGTTAGTCCTAACGTACACAGTGTATACATTTAAAATAATAAATTGAAGCACAAACAAAGCGTACTTGTTAATTACACAATATTAGCACGCACTTTAAGCAGTCACATTCGGCCTCGCGCGGTCTTGTTAGAATCACCGATCGAAAGTTCGGATTTAGAATTATTGTCGCAGCTGCTGTCACCGCCCTCCCAAAGCGCATCGTCCTCAGTTCTGTCGAGCGCGTTCGAATGCACCATTTTCTTGGAGCTCTTCTCGACAATGCCGGAAGAAACCAGGTCCCTCAGCACGGAGATACCGAAAAACCTAAGCATTCGTATATAATTGAAAAGGCCTTCTTCAATGGCAGAAAACTTGTATTAGCAAGTGCGCCCTCTGCATTTTTTCGTACCGATCTCTCACATTGAAGTTCATGCTGAAGTACTTGGCGGCTGCACGGTTCCACTTTTGTTCGGCAAATTTCACAACAACGTGCTTGAATTTTGCCGCACATACATAATTACTGTAGGTCATCGCAAGAGAACAGTAAAAAATGAGACGGATAGATGGCGAAACCCAAACTTCGGAAATCAACCAAGTGTGCGTTGCAGCGCGGATGCAGAGAACGACGCGGCAGGCACAAAAGGGCGCTCGCACGCCTCCTATGCAGAAAAAGGAGTTGCGTGGAAAATCTCAAGCTGAACTTGTGCCGCCCGTAATCTCCGGCGCCAGCGTGGCTCTCGCCGACTGGTACACCCTCCGCAACCTCCTGAGGTCATGCAGCTATCGCCGTGTGGTGCCCTGTCTTTAGACTTCTTCGACCATCTCTCTTCCTAACTCCTTTTTCTGTCGCTTGCCATGCTCTATTTGTATCTTTTCACTTTTCTTTTTATCCCACTTTTCCCCTTTCCCTACAAGTCACTGTGCTGTGTCGCCCATGAGGCAGACAGAAACTACGTACCTTTTTCCTCTTCTCAAGGATCACTCGTTCACTCATTCATGCTGAAAATTGTCCGTGCCATGATGCGAGCGCACGTTTTCATGGTATAGATCATACAGATAGGGGAAAGGAGGCAGACACTCGAGCAGTTTCCGCAGGGTCTAGAGACCCTAGTTCGGGGGAAGTTTTCGGAAAAAGAGGCTTCCCACTCGCTGCCCGTTTGATTGCGTTTGCCTGCTTGGCGAAGCGCGCACCCGTTTGAAGCATCCAAAGATCCAAAGTATCTTCGTGCCCGAGTCGGCTCACCGGCTCGCGCACGAAGATACTTTAGGGTAAAGGAGCTTATAATATGCAAGTAATTTTTTTTATTTGCAAAGATGGCTAAATATCAGGGTTGCAGAAATTATGTGGGGGTGCAAATTATGCGAGTAAACACGGTATATAGTGTTACCAACTGCTAATCTTCTGCCATTTTTTTCAATTCATTTTCGTTGTAGTTTTGAACTGAGAATCCCGTTTTCAGTGTTCATACTCTGGGACCCTCATCTGTGTATAGTCTTATGTAATTGATGCCTATATATCTACAATAAACTGAAACTGCTCTTTCAGCTGCCCTGCCTCTTGCTCTAAGCGTTCTTTCATTGACGGTGTGACCCCACTTTCGCTGTTGCATTTGCTAACATATTGAAGTGGCCCTGCCGCGGTGGTCTAGTGGCTAAGGTACTCACTCGGCTGCTGACCCGCAGATCGCGGGATCGAATCTCGTCTGCGGCGGCTGCATTTTTTATCGAGGCGGAAATGCTGTAGGCCCGTGTGCTCAGATTTCGTGCTCGCTAAAGAACCCCAGGTATTCGAAATTTCCGGAGCCCTCCACTACGGCGTCTCTCATAATCATATATGGTGGTTCTGGGACGTTAAACCCCACATATTACCAACATATTAAAGTGGTGTGTTTTTTCATGGTAATTTTAACAGGTTTCTTTTGTGAATGTTATGGTATGCCTTAGGAGACAAGCAGTACAGTATTACAAATTACAGGACAAGCTTTGGAGACCACAGGGGGTGCTGTTTTAATGCATTGGTGATCTGTTCCACGAACTTTTGTGATATCGCTTTTCCGTGCACCAACTTTAAAAAGAGTTACCAACTCTTCCAGCAGCAAGGTGTGGGAGCGGGCTAGTTGGTATTTCATGTCTTAAACAGCTGAAGCGCAAGAAAGGTAACAACGGACTAAGAGAACTAGGACGAGCGCAAACTTCCAACTTAAATTTTATTGCAAACCACCAAGAAAATATACCTGTCACGTGACATCACAATCAAATCACCTAATGTACACAAAATAAAAACAAGAACCAAACAGTAGTGAATTTACATGAAAAAACCACGTGCCGGTGAATGCAAGTAATCTAGGTTTTTTTTTTTGTTAGGGCTATGGATGGCTGGCTGACGCAGCTTCGATTTGCTATTGCTGTCGCCTCAATAATGAGCCTTACCCTATCATTAGAGTGAGTAGCCCACACAGTTATTTTATCAATCATTTGTTTGCACTTGCATTCTATGCAATGAGTCGTCAGGAAACCATCATATCCCTTTTTTAATTTCTGGTTCAAGTAATCTCGCATTGAGATCTGACTCGTCTGACGGCGTGACTGTCTGACGTAACAGACCGCAGCTGAAAGATGCGTCGTATACTGCATTCTTCACAAATTGAACAAATTCATTCTGGTGCTTAATGTTGCATTCGTTAGGAGGTCCTCTTACAGGATTAGTTCTTGCACATAACTGCGGCAATTTATTCGGCACAGAAAAGACCAGTGAAACCCCCGCCTACTGACTCATCTTCTTTAAATTGCGTGAAATTCCATGCAGGTATGGGATCACAGCCACCTTCTTACTCATAGCTGCCTGCAAATGAGTGCGCGTGGAACTAACTTCTGAGTTTTTGACAGTTTTTCCCGATACGGATAGGATATCCAGCTGCCATCAAACGGGCTATGTGCCCTCTGTAACTTCCCTGCATTGAATGATGAAATGATGGCATGACTTTGTGAGTGTGTTGTGCAAACAAGCACATACAATACTGTGCTTGAACAGCTTGCTGCAGTGCCGAGGCGAAAGGCAACAAAGGTTTTTGGAACGGGGCTCGTAGCTACAATATATGTGACTACTTCGAAATGAAAGCCGCAGGTCCAGGCGGCTTCCCAGCAGACTGTGCTCTTAAAGTGTTCCACCAAGCAGTCTTCAAGCAGAAATGGGTTGTGCTGACCTTGTCTATGCATTTCTTCAATGCTGAGTGGAGAGTGTATTTTTCAAAACCATTGTGCTTCTTTTTAGGCGGGCATTTTCTCGCTCATTGCTGATTGCACTCATCGCTAATTTGCGTTGCGCATTCAGCTGTCTCACTAGCCTGCTTAAGTTCATGTGCTGAGTCTCGTGCACCTGATTTCTCACCTGATACGACCACACCATCTGCATACACAAATGTGGGCACCTGCCTAAAAGAAACCTCTGCTGAATGGCTTGATTCATAAATTGCATCTTCATTCAAGAAGCTATCTTTGCCCTATAAAGGTAACCAGCCGGGGACGTTTCACAGATAGCTTGTGCTTTTCTCGCCACCACTGAAACTGCCGAATTAGCAGCTTTATTGCCACGTAATAAAGTTGATGTCCTCTTCTGGCGAAGATAGCTCTATTTTTTTGTGTGTGTGTGGCTGTTGTGGCTATGCGCAGATTGGATAATTTTGCTAGCTACTCAGAATGGAAAAGCGTCCTGCTTCAGATGGTGCGCCCTTGTGGATACCGATGCATGATCTTAAGCCAAAAAGTGATTGCTGCAGACAACACTACTAGCAAATTTGTCCTTTGGCGAAAAATATTTTCTTGATGTTGCCTTCAGCTATGGTTGGTAACGATCATCATTCGAGGAAAATCCATTAAAACTGATGCCAAGTTTGTTTTCTTTCTGCCAGATCGACAGAAGGATATGCAGAAGAGAAGGCTGTGGCACAACGCATGACCAATATATTTTTTATCATACTGCAAAGTATTTATTACAATACTTTTGCCAAACAACCTGAGACTTGCAGGAATACATAGAACATAAAAAAATTGGCCCCGTATCTGCATGTTACACCGCAAATGTCGTCGAAAGATGATAGTCTTGCGTATGGAGAGAGTGAACAAAACGTTTATTTGATGTTCTGCGCAAGAAAATCTGTGAATTGTATTCTGGAGGCGCCGCGTTAGAGTATCTCGAGAGCGCGGTGGAGACGAAAGAGCGCATCAAGTCACGTTACACGTGAGACCTGAGCGTCATCTGGCAGTTATCCTGGAAAAAGAGGTGCGCGCCGTGCGCGCCCGTCTCTGAGGTGATAAGGTGTAGAACGCAAGGTGATGGGTAGGTGCCACCACCGTGTCGTCTTAGGAAAGCGTTGGAAACACTCGCCCTTTTGTGCAAGCGTTGCGTGGCCAGCGTACTGTTATAAAGGCTATGATCCTTAAAATTACCTATGTATGCCTTTTCTAGTGAAAAGCACACTTACATAATATTGACGTGTTGTTATAGTGCCTCAGATATGCGCAATAATTGCTTTTTTAATTGACAATCGCACAAGTATGAACGCTGAACCTTGAGCAATATTGGTGGGTGCTGCGGATATGGTCGGCCGTTTTGGTGTGTCGTTTGGTCACTTCTGTGCCATTTAGGGTACCGTTAAGGGCGAACAAACAGACAGATCAAAATATTTGCGTCGAGTGTCCCGCAGAAAGACTATCGTCTTTAAAAAACAATGGCTGCGGAAAAATTCATCTTCACTCTGTGAAGGGGTACAAAGAGTGCCGCTGTTGTGTATTAGCAACTGCATTACAGCATTGGAGGGACATTTTTTTTTGCACCCGTTGCAGGAACCACGACACAGCGTCTTTGGAAGGGCAAGAGAAATGGAAGAGAGAAAAGAGTGTGCCAGGTGGTGGAGGGCTCAGATTTGTTTTATGGGACTACAGCCGAAGATCCAGCGCATCTTTAATGAAATCACATCTGCATCTCGAATCTATAACTTCTCGACGTAAGGTTTTTCGCTTATCATTCTTTCATAAACTGTATCACCGTCCCACTTTGCATCAGGAATCGATGTCATGGCCATATTACTTGTCACTCCATTGATAATCAACACAAAGTTAGAATTTGTGCGTGTAACACCACATGTTTCTCAAAATTATTTATACCTCATACATCACATCATAGGAATGACCTCCCAGCTGATATTGCGTGTATTATTAACAACGGGAACTTTCGTAAAGCATTACAACACGTTTGACAGTAACAAGCACTTGTATCAACTAATGTAACCTGAACAATTTTCATGGCGTACTATTAAAACTGCACATGTCAATCTTATCATCCTAGTTTAATCGAACCTGCAGTTTTTGATCCATCGTTGTATTTCACCTACCCAGCTAATGCTGTATGAACAAAAAAAAATCACGCATTTTTAATTATGTGTACTCGTTGGGCATGATATTCGTTATACTCAGCTAACTTTGTATGATTAGCGAACATTGTACTAATTATGAATTGTGTTATCTTTGTTAATGCTGCTGTCCATAATTTCCCCCCTGTAATCCACTCCCCACCGTAACGCTGAAAGTCCCCGAGGGTAAGTAAATAAATAAATAAATAAATAAGAATTTTTATCCTCTGGGGT
Source organism: Rhipicephalus annulatus (assembly GCA_013436015.1). Lineage (NCBI taxonomy): Eukaryota > Metazoa > Arthropoda > Arachnida > Ixodida > Ixodidae > Rhipicephalus > Rhipicephalus annulatus. The sequence goes on from WOVY01009806.1 coordinate 186,650, forward strand.
TTTTTCAAAGTGCCCTTGACTGTAAAAACATGGGCATTCAGCATTTCGCCTCCATCAAAGTTCGCCTCCCGGCAAAAACATCGGCCCCGTATCAGCGTGTTTCACCGAAAATGTCGTCGAATGACGATAGTCTCCCGCCAGAAGAGAGTGAATAAAATATTTATTTGATGTTATTCGCGAGAGAGTCGTGGAATGGAATTCTGGAGGCGCTGCGTTAAAGTGGTTAAAGCACCTACCCGCTGTGTTAAAGTGACACAGCGGGTAGGTGTCACCACCGCATCGTCTTATGCCTAGTTCAAACTGAAACATCCGCTTTCTACAGTCACCGGAATTCCCCTGCCGCCGAAACGCAACGTCGTTCGCAATGGACGCACCCCGCCCCGCCGAATATGCCATCTACTACGGGGCGAACGCGGGATGATTGCGCTGTCACCCGGTTGTTGTCGCGGCTCGCAAACGCTACTACGCTATCCGGTGGTGTATACTTCGACGATTCTCGTACGCAAGAAGCAAGAAAAGACAGTACTGCTTACTTTGCTGGCAAGTGGATAGTCTTGTAATGCACGAAGAGCAGAAAAACCACTGACGCCAGCGGCGTTGGTGGGTTCGTTTTGCTCTGCTAGACCGCAACAAGCTCGGTCACGCCAACAGCAAGCTCGGTCACCTCTTTCACGAAATACGGAGGCGAAGTAGGCACAGAGTAGGTTAAACTCCCGTTGGTTTCAACATTCAGTTACGTGCACTGCGGCATAACAAATGAGTAGGACTTGGCCGCCATTTTTCAAAATTCCTTGACTAGCGCTCCTATTGGTCCGCGGTGACCGATTCGGCGGAAGACGCCGCAAAAATCGGTCCGAGAGCGATCGGCGCGGAGAGGGCCCTTTCGGCGGATCTCGCCGCCGCCGAACCGGCTTCGGAGCACTTTCGGCGGCCGGAATGCTCAGTGTGAACGCGGCCTTAGCAAAGCGCAGCAAACACCCGCCTTTTCGTGCATAACGTTGCGTTGCCGGCGCAGCGTAATAAACGCCAGGTTCCTTAGAACTACTTATGTACGCCTTTTATAGTATAAAGGAACACGCCCATGTATATTGAGGTGTTATGATGTTCTGCCTCATACATGCGCAGCATTTCGTTTAATCGACACGACGCACAAGTATGAACGCAGAAACCTGCGCAATAATGGTAGGCAATGCGGATGTGGTTGGATTTTGGAATAAAAAGCAAACAGAACTTGAAGCAAAAAGACAAGCCGTTTTGGGTGACAAAGAGACAAGTCGACAGACAGGCCCGAATTTTCGCGTTGGAAGTATCCCAGGAGAGACTTCGTCTTTCCTGCGATACTTCGACGCGAAAAGCATGTGGTGTCCACCAAATTGCGTTGACACGAAATGATACAACGTGGGGTTCTTCAACGTGCACCAAAACATAGCTACAAAAACCTTCAGCTGTAGCCTCCACGTAAATGTGGTGGTAAAAAATAAAATGAAGAAAGAACAGAAACGAAAAAAAAAACCAAGAGGGGAGGGGGCGAGACGCGCGCAGCCAGAATTTTTTTTCGGGGGAGAAGTGGGGGTGGACCATTCTGATATTGGTAGAGGCTCCCCCTGAAAATGGCCATTTTTCGCTCACCATGATATCGCGAAAAAAAATGGCAGATCCCACGTACAGTAATCGATGATATGCGAAGCACGAATGGGAAATGTTGATTTGTCACTGTAATATATCAGCACAACGTTACGAGGTGGAGGTAAATGATGCCGTACATGACCTCCGTGTGATGATTATCATGTTTGGATTTGTCGTTTACCTTGGTCATCTATTGACGTCACGTTATACTAAATTTAGTATATGTTGAGCTAGCGAAACGGCCGCGAGCATGCTATGAGCGTGGTATGTTGTCATGTTCTTACATTACACGCGTGTCAGGATTATCTGTTTGCACCATTCATATATTCCGTCATCCATTGACGTCACGTAACACCAAATTTGGTATATAAGTGGAGCTAGCAAAACGGCCGCGAGCGCGTCATGAAGGGCCCAATATACTCCAATGTAGCATTGACGCGCGTGTACGCTGGGCCCAGCGACGCTACGTTAGCAAAATGCGAGATCTCTATAGTCTGACGCCAGGCGCGACCAGCGTCTGTCGGCGCGGCCCGTAGGCAACCGGCGCGAAATGCGACATGCTGCATTTCGCGCCGATGTGTTATCCATACAACACTGCCTCTCCCTATTTTCATGACGGAGGGATGCCGGACGCGCTGAAACGCGCATGTGTCAAAGCAACACAGCGCGGCGTGCGCCTGCGAGTACACAGCAGGACTGGCGCCTGGCGTGGCAACGCCGGCGTGACGCGACGAAATGAACGCCGGTGAGCACGCGCACCATGACACGTCGAAATGTATTGGCGCCTGGACGGGTGCATGTAGTCATGTTCTCACATGACATGCATCTCATAATAATCATTCTTGCACCTGTTGCATACCTTCGTTGTCCATTGGCGTCACGTATAATACCAAACTTCGCATATGTAAAGCTAGCGAAATGGTCGCGAGCGCATCATCAGTGTGGCATGTAGTCACGTTGTTAGATGACACGCATGTCATGTTTATCATGTTTGCACCAGTATCATACCTTCGTCATCCATTCACTTTCCGTAATACCGAATCAAGCTGTTATAAGTTAAAATAGCGAAAGGGCCTCCAGCGCGTCATGAGCGTGGCATGTAGTCATGTTGTTACATGACACGCATCTCATGATTATCACGTTTGCACCAGTCACATACCTTCGTCGTCTATTCACGTACCGTAATACCAAATTTGTTATGTGTGACGTTAGCGAAATGGCCGCGAGTGCATCATGAGCTTGGCATGTAGTCATGTTGTTACATATTACGTCATGATAACGTATGTTTTTACGTAATGATTTTCATGTTATGGTCTGTCGCTTGTGTTTGCCATGCAATCATGCCATACCATTGATTGATTGATATGTGGGGTTTAACGTCCCAAAACCACTATATGATTATGAGAGACGCAGAATCATGCCATACCATACCAGTTTTGCAACATTCCATGTGAACGAAACCACTGCAAGAGCTGCAGGACTATGAAATGTAAATCATGACATACATGCCATGATTTTCATGTTGTGACTAGTCAAAAATGTTCTTCATACAGTCATGTTATGCCATACAAAGTTTGGTATCGATATCATGACCGAAACAGCCAGGAGAGCTAAAAGTCGTAGGTGGCTAGATAGATAGATAGATAGATAGATAGATAGATAGATAGATAGATAGATAGATAGATACGCTCAAAGTCGCCGAAGTTCGCTAAGAAAGGCTTCGCATAAAGAAAGAGAGCAGATCCCACGTACAGAGGGAATCGATTATATGCGAAGCACAAAGAAGAAAGGTTGATATGTGACTTTAAAATCAGCACAATGTTACGAGGTTAGAGGTAAATGATGTCGTACATGATTTCTATGTCATGACTCTATTGTTTGGGTCTGTTGTTGACCTTCGTCATCTATTCACGTCGCGTGATACCAAATTGAGTACATGTGGAGCAAGCGAAATGGCTGCGAGCACGCTATTAGCGTGGTATATTGTCATGTTCTTACGTGACACGCGTGTCAAAATTATGTTTGCACCAGTCATATATTAAGTGTGAATACACTTTATAAGTGACCCCAAACCATCCACCGCCGTCGGCGGCGTCCGCAGTCTTCTCTCTATCTTTAAAAGAAAGAGGACTTGGCGGGCCGCAGCGCGACGCTCTACCGAATAAGCCACGGACGCGACGCTGATATCGGTGTCAGTAACACGCCTTATACCCCCTCCCCCTTCGCTCGCTCCTCCGCTCTCCTCGCTTGCTGCAGCTGCGCGCGCACCCCTCTCTTTCGCGCGCCCGCCTTCTCTCTCAGTCTCCCGTCGAGAGCGGGTGGTGCGATGGATGTCCCGGGGGGATTCGCTCACAGGATTTCAAGCTGGACGGTTGTGCCCTCGCGATCTCCGACGCCAGCGTAGCTCCCGCTGACTGGCTCGCCCTCCGCGGTCTCCTGACGCCGTGCAGCTCTCGCATTGTGGCACCCCGCCCTTGGACTGCTTCGACTGGATCCCCACTTTCCCATCTCCTTCTTTTTCCGTCGCTTGCCTGTCTTCTTCTTCGTCTATTTTCCTTCTATTCTTTTTATCCCTCCTTCCCCCCACCCCTATAAGGCACTGCGCCGTGTCGCCTGAAGGCAGACAGAAATTAGGTGCCTTTTTTCCTCTTTCTTCTAACCACTACCACCACCACCATGTCCCGGAGGCAACGCTACCATCAACAACGAATGCAGTACAACCGAATGCCACCCCCGGTGCATTCGCACTTAACCATGTTCACCCTCGGGGAAATGCTTGGGAGTTTTTTCGTCATCCATTGACATCACTTAACACCAAATTTGGTATATATGAAGCTAGCAAAACGGCCACCAGCTCATAATGAAGAGCTCAATGTACTACGATGTAGCGTTGACACGCGCGCACGCTTGGCATAGTGACGCTACATTCGCACAACGCAAGAACTCTATAGTCTCACGCCAGGCGCGACCAGCGTCCGTTGGCACGGCCCGACGGCAAACGGCGCGAAATTCGCGCCGATGCGTTAACCAGACAACACTGCGTCTCCCTCTTTTTGTGACGTGACGGACGGATGCCAGACGCTCTAAAACGGGCATGCTTCAAAGCAACGTAGCGCACGCCAGCGAGTATATGGCAAAACAGGCGCCTGGCGTAGCAACGCCGGCGTGATGCGACAAAATGAACGCTGGCGAGCACGCGCACCACGTCATGTAGAAATGTATTGGCGCCTTGACTGTGGCTGGACTCGCTTGCTGGATTCTGTGCCGACCGATTGTGTGTGTGTGTGCGCGCGCGCGTGCACTCGCGATCCCTGGCGTCAGCGTAGCTCTGGCCGACTGGGCTCGCCCTAGGTTACCTCCTGACGCTGACAACCTTCGACGACAGTGTAGCTCTGACCGACTGGACTTGCTCTACGCCATCTACCGGCGCCGACATGAGCTCTCGCAAGTGTGCCCCGTCCTCGGACTCCAGTGACCGTGCTTCCATCTTTCCTATCTCTTCTATCCCCTCAGTTAATTGTCGCTCGCTCTGGCTTACCACCTCACGTCTCTTCCTCTTTTCTACACCTTTACTCTTACCCTTTTATCCCTCCTCACCCCCATCCCTTGTGAGCTACTGTTGAGGTGTCGCTCACTGAAGCAGACAGTTACGGGGCGCACTTTTCTCTTCCTTTCTCTCTTAAGAATCACTCTTGACTGTGGCATGCAGTCACGTTCTCACATGACGCGCATCTTATTATTATCATGTTTGCACCAGTCGCATACTTTCGTCATCCATTAACGTCAAGTAATAGCGAATTTGGCAAATGTGAAGTTAGCGAAACGGCCGCAAGTGCATCATGAGTGTAGCATGTAATGTTGTTACATGACACGCACGTCGGGATTATCATGTTTGGACGTGTCATTCACATATGTCGTCCATTCGCGTCGTGTAATACCGAGTTTGTTCATGTGAAGCTAGGGAAACGGCCGCGAGCACATCACGAGCGTAGCGTGTAGTCATGTTGTTACATGACACGCATCTCATGTGTATCATGTTTGCACCAGTATCAAAACTTTGTCATCCATTCACGCCCCGTAATACCAAATCTGTTATAAGTGAAGCTAGCGAAACGGCCGCCAGCGCATCATGAGCGTGGCATGTAGTCATGTTGTTACATGACACGCATTTAATTATTATCATGTTTGCACCAGTCACATACCTTCGTCATCTATTGACGTACCGTGATACCAAATTTGGTATATTAGACGCTAGTGAAACGGCCGCGAGCGCATCATGAGCATGACATGTAGTCATGTTGCTACATGACACGCATTTCATGATTTTCATGTTAGGGTCTGTCGCTTGTGTTCGCCATGCAATCATGTCATACCATACCAGTTTCGCAACATGCCATACAAATGAAACCACCGCGAGAGCTGCAGGACCATGAAATGTAATTCATGACATACATGTCATGATTTTTATTTCATGACTAGTCAAATGTGTTCTTCATACAATCATATTATGTCATACCAAGTTTGGTATCGATACCAATATCGAAACGGCCAGGAGAGCTAAAAGTCGTAGGCGGCTAGATAGATAGATACGCTCAAAGTCGCCGAAATTCACTAAAAAATGCTGCGCATTGAAAAATGGGGGGGGGGGGGGGAGGGGCACGTGCCGGGTGTGCCACCACTTGGCTACTAAGGTCCCTAGATGAAACAAGGTAGCGTCACTCATTGTTCTCGAGCCGTCCTCCTCACTCTCTCGATTACTCCTCTTTTTCTCTGCCATCCGCGTCTGTAATTGGTGCATTACTTGCACGTGATCTTGCAAATGGCTTGTGGTGTTATTTATTATTATGCAAAAGGTTCAAAACGAGTACGCATGCGCATATGGCTCCAGCCGGATTCTCGCCATGACCAAAGACAAAATCGTAGCCAGAACATAAACTGAAGAGGAGGAGCGTTTCGGTGTGCGCTAAGTCGACCAAGATTGTTTCGCCATGCTCGTTCAGTGCAACATCTGCGTTTTTCACCAATGCTGCGTTGCCGTAAACAACAGAAAATGGTTTCGCTCTCTTCAACTTACCTCGTGCTTTCCGAGATGAAGCGCACCATGAAGTGCAACTATGAACCATTTCACGCGAATGCTTTCGTGCAACTCCGTCAACGTATGTCAACGCGGATCTGCGAAGCGAGTTCACTTGTCGGTTTTTATTGAAACGCCAGGCGCGCGTCTAATGCGTGTCTAATGCATGCCAGGTGGTACAAATACATGTGGGTATGCACGTATACAGAGCAGCTGTAGCTGTAGGTTGTAATCAACGCACCTTCAGAAACATTTCACTCTTGACCAGTTCCCGCTTGAGCCGAAACGCGCTGCTTCGAGATACCTCACCAGTAGAACTCTCACTTTTCAGGAAGTTCCCAGCACCGCATCAGAATCACTTGGCATCACGATTGTCCAAATGGGCACATTTAAAAAAAACGTCATCGCAGTGCTGCTGGACGAGTGCTCGTACCAGTCTGGTCGTAGTTTTCTTTTCTTGCGTGTGCACAAGCCGGTTGTAATCAATCGTCACAACGTCACGCCCTGTAGCCACTTACAGGATCCAGCAAGAAGCACGTTCACTGTGTCACAGCACGAACAGAACACAATCGGAGTAGTGGACTAGTTAGAACTTGACGAAATACCGCGGCCGTCGAACTAAAATGTACTACGCGAGACGCCATGGCTAGTGGTGTAAAGTATAAAACTGCACAACGTTGCCGGTTGAGTAACGCACATCCCGCTTGCTCTTGTGTTGTGCCGTTTATGTTCATAAAGGTAACTGTTTATTCTACGTCTTATTTCGTTCCATTTTGTTTCATTTACATCTATTCACCGTAGTAACAAAACCCAAACATTCGCTTTTGGATGAAAGTTTTGAACCTTCTAGGGGGCGCTTCAGGCAAATAAGCGAGGAGGAAAAGGGAGGGTGTCGCTACCTTGGAAACTTGTTTCATCTAGGGACCTTATTGGCTACGCCCCTGGGGCGACATCTGCTGAAGTTTTTCCACGTGCACCTACATTTGTGTGAACGAGTTTCCGGCCAACCAGCAACAAACGACAAACAAACAACGGTCTTTCTGTGTTGCCCACCAAAAAAATTCTGAAGTTATCTAAATACCATAACAGCTTCGGTGTAAGAATTTCGCTTGAAGTGCGAGAAAGAAGAAGCTATGTCTTCTAGCACAGAATACTAGTTAGCACTTACGATGTTTGAGCCAAAGAGAGCTATGCTGTCATGTAGCTGCCGAAGTACTTTCGTAGTTACGTGGGTATTATTAAAACAATCTTTTTAATGCTATCGCATAAAAAAGCATACCTACGCGTTGTCATACCTCGCAACAACTTAGAAAATGCCGTTTGGCAAGCCTGCATGCCCCCTAGATGAAATATTCCGAGATAGCAGCCCCTATTGCCCAAATCCCCGTTTCAACGATCACTGAAGTTGCATGCAAAAGCGAGGAACAACTTCTACTAATGTGCCTGAACTTCTTTGTAGCTGCAGCAAGGCATGGATGCCCATCGACTGCGTGCTTACAAGGTACCAACGTGCCAACACGGTTGATGTGATGACTGAAATGGCCGGGCCAGACAGACAAGCGCCGCTCCACTCGTCGGGAAAGACCGCTATCTTGCGGCGGGAGGCGATGGAATTGCACTTTTCCGCTGGTGCTGGGTTTGGCGCCGAATCAAATGGCTGTAGCGATGCCGCCACCCCCTAATCTTTGAAGCCACGTACTCACAATAAAGCTTGCAGATGCAGTGGACAGATGGCGCGGCAACCAACAACAGAGTTGGTTGCCAATGAGGGTTCAGTTCAGACTGGCACGGTGGATGGACGTGTTCTTTGAGCGCTCCGGATCGACTGCGCAGATAAGTAATTTTGCATGCTTGAGCTTGCCTTTATAATTAATAAGGCAGCAGTTAAAGTCTTTGTAGCATTTGTTACATTGTGCGGCTTTTCCCGGCATCAGTCACCAGGTATTTACTAGTTTGTGCGTGTGTTTGTTTCTTTGAGTTTTTTTCTCTTGCTTTCCCGTGTGGAAGTAAGTGCACGTACATTAAACAAGCAAATTTTTGTAGTGAAGCTTAGACTTTCTCTTTTTAGTAGGGCAGGGATTGTGTTTTGTAATTATCGAGTGAGTCAAGTCATAAGGACAAATAGTGTCAGAAAGACATAGTTTAAGAGGCTGTAAAGTGTTCTTGATGCGAGGTGGTTTTGAAAATGGACTCAAGTGCACAAGCGAATGGAGAGGAGGCTAACGCCAAGTGTAGGCAATGTGAGGTCGAGAAAAAAAAAAGCGAAAATTATGGTTGCCCAGAGTGAACTGGTGATTAGGATCACCGTGCGGGAGACTGCGTTGGCGACAGAGCAAGAGAAAACGAGAGCTATAGGGGAGACTCACGCCGAGGGAGGTTCTGCAGTGCCGTGTGCTGTCAGTCAATGTGGGATGAAAACTGGTTACGCGAGTGTTGAACCCTCCGCTGTCCCCTTCAACCTGCCTTGAAAACGCGTTGCTTTGCTCGCAAGCTGCGCGCGTTCTGCACGTGTTTTTGAGTGTTTCGCGTCGCGCGCGGTTATGATGTGTATGTACGCTTCTGTCTGCGTTTTGTAGGATCGCCACAATGAAGGATTGCTCCACGGAATTTTGTGCTGATCTGGCTGTCATCACAGAATGACGCTTCCACCTAAGCAAGATGAGGTTGGTGCAGAGAGATTAGATAGTGCCGTTCACAACAACGTTTATACGTTGGAGTTTTTTTAATTAAGATATTGCACGGTGATCAACGTTCAGCACATCTGTAGTGCGCCAGATAATATTAGTTTTTTGGATATTCATGTATAAAGTGTACAAGAAGTCTGAAAATTAATAAACGTTTAAGGGTTTTCCGTGATCTTGTTAGTAACGCCTTCCATTCACAAAATAAAATAAGTACTGCATATGAAATCAAACTCTATATGAAAACATGTACGTTGGCAAAATGCCCCATTAAAAAAAAACTAGCGATTGTGCCCAAATGTGTGCACAGAAACATTTCGTACAAGAACTTTACGGAGATAGCTACGCATAAAAACTTATCGATTAAACATTTTGCTTTGTTTGTTGCTTCAATCATTTTTACTTTGCATGAAAACTATCAAAAAAGCAATGTACTTTTTTCGGCGCACTGCTTAATTCCATTCCTGTCGTCTGCTTTTTTCGTACCATCTGCTTGGGAATCGGTAGAATTTCACTGGTGGAGTCTACCTCTTCGTGTTTGCATGGCTATTGTGACAGTTGACGACGCAGCAATAGTCACCCCCCCCCCCCCCCCGCTTGCTGTTGGGGTGACATCGCGGAACGAAATACGTTTCACGTGCAGCGCGCGCTTCGCAAATGGGTGGAAGCCAAAGGGAGCGGAAGGGTCGCTACACGCTGCTAGCGTGCGCTTTTGGTAGTGGTTAGAAGATGAGAAAAGACACCTAATTTCTGCAACCCGGTCGGGAGCACGGCGCAGTGCCTATGAGCTTTTACTGGTAGGGGAACGGTAAGCGTTGGCGTCGGCTGGCAAACTTGAGTGGGTCTCCCCTATGGGAGAAAGGCTGAAGACCACCGAGGAAGCACTAGCGAAGGTGAACGAAGGAGCGGCCGACGGAGACAACAGTAGGGCACCGGCAACCAGAACGACGGAGAAGAAAGAGCAAGCAAGTTTGGAAAAAACAGGTTCAGCTGGTTCAATTGTCGCAAGACCCAGTTTCAGCGAAGTAGTGGTGGGGCTGGGAGGGGACAAAGCAGCCGGCGTCGCAGGTGAAAGTAACCCCCAGGTGCAGGTCGCTCCAGCTGAAAAGTCACAGCATGTGATAATCGACGGGGACTCGAATTTAAATCGATGCGCAGAAGCAGTCAAAGAGAGGGTAAGAGGTGACAAGAGGGTTGCAGTAGGAACGTTCTCAGGACGCAAGCTGGAAGCAGTCATGAGGCAAGCGAGCCCAAGACTCAAAACCACAGCTATAGAAGAAATGTCGTGATAATTTCAGGCGGTTTAAACGATGTCTTAAATGAAGATACGGCAGGACTAGCGACGACACTGGCCAAAGGGGTCGATGACATGCGTGCCTGTTCTCCTCAGGTACAGGTAGTGATACTGCTACATGCATGTATATTGATATTCTAGGGGGTGACGCACGTGTGTGCCTGACGAGGAAGACGAAGAGTTGTGTCCGTTCGATCGCTGGTGAACCGGTTACGCCATTACCGCTGGTTTTGAATATATATAATCCCCAGCCTCGTCGTTACGGTGTCTCTTCTTTTCCGTAACATATTTGGTGGAGGTGGAGCGTTCCCCATCTTCACCACGAAGCTTCGCAGTAACCGCACCGTTTAGTCTCCGGCCATGGCTACTAATGACAACAGCCCGTCAGCGTCTCCATCTGTAGCTCCAGCCACTACATGCCTGACGATGCCCACCCCCCGTGATCCCGGTACATTCTCCGCACAACCTGGGCTTGACGTTAACTACTGGCTCCGTATGTACGAGCGTGTTAGCAAGATACACCGATGGGACCCTTTCATGATGCTCGCCAATGTCATATTTTACATGGACGGCACCTCACGGGTCTGGTTAGACGCCCATGAAACCGAGCTCACCAGCTGGGATACCTTCAAAGAGCGATTACGTGACATTTTTGGGGACCCGTCTGGTCGCCAAATGGAAGCGCGAAAAGAACTCGCCACTCGTGTGCAGTCTTCAACAGCGTCGTATGTATCGTACGTACAGGACGTGCTCGCATTGTGCCGAAAAGTCGACGAGCAAATGACAGAGAGTGACAAGGTGGGCCACATACTAAAGGGCATCGCGGACGACGACTTCAATTTGCTTGTCTATACTAACGTCACGACCGTAGATATGACTATCAAGGATTGCGGCCGTTTCGAAATGGCCAAAAGCCGCCGTGTTCTGCCTCAATTCACGCGGCTACCAAACACAGCTGTTACATCCACCTGCACCGATCTCGGTGCCACACCACCCATGCAGGACAGCGTGACACGAATAGTTCGACAGGAGCTTGAGGCGTCAAGTCCGGCACCGTTTCCTCCTTATCCGCTCGACCATGGCACCGCACAAACGCCTCCGGCAGTCTCCGTTATTCAAGCCGTCGTGATGCAGCAAATTGCGAAGCTCGGTGTTCCTATGGCCTGCTCTGTCTCCCGACTCGTCTCCAGACCAATGACAACAAATGCACAACTCCATGACTTACATTTTATTCAGCGATCCCGCAATCCGGCGGAATGGAGAACTGCAGATGACAAGCCGATCTGCTTCCGCTGCCACCGAGTTGGCCATATCTCCCGCTACTGCCGCAGCACTTGGACGCCCTCAAACTGGAGCCCATTTTCCTCTGCTCGACCATATAAGGACTCCCGTCGGTATTCGCCCAGTCGTGTGTACCCTTCTTCCGACGTCCCTAACAGCCGCTCCACTGCTCGTTCGCCGTCACCTCAACGCCGCCGTTCCCCATCGCCCCAACCACGCCGCTATCCGTCGCCGGTCAACTACGGATCCTCTCTGGCGGAAAACTAGATCATGCAGCCCTGGGAGGTAGTGCTGCATCTTTGCGACTGATCGAAATCCTCCGTTGACGCTCCCCACTAAAACGAACTTGATTGAGGTGTGTGTCCACGGCATTTCTTTGACGGCGTTAGTCGGTACCGGAGCTCAAGTGTCCATAATGAGTGCTGATCTGTGTCGTCTGCTCAAAAAAGTCCTCACGACTGCAGCAACTGAAGCCCTCCGTGTCGCTGATGGTGGAACTGTGGCCTTCACTGGAATGTGTACCACTCGTGTTAGTATTGCCGGCCGCCATGTCCCCGTTTTATTTACGGTGCTTGACAATTGCCCGCACGACCTAATCTTCGGCATGGACTTCCTATCGACGCATTCTGCCCTGATAGATTGTGCCGCCGGTACTCTCTGCCTAGAACTTCCTCTTCTCCCGGATTCTCCCCCTTGAACTTCCGAACAGCCTGTGTACCACTGACTTCTTCCGGATACCGCCGAAAGCTCTCACATTCGTCGAATTGGCGACACCCTCTCCCGTGCTCGACGGTGATTATATCGTGACGCCGATGACTGATGTTCTCCTGGCGCGTGACTTTACTGTCCCACACTCTGTCGTAAGCATGGCCTCTAACCGAACATATTTACCTGTTATCAGTTTCGGTTTCATAAAACCAGTGCTACCCCAAGAAATTTCGGTCGCCACGCTAAGGCCCATAATTGACAACCGCGTCACCTGTTTTGCGGCAGATGTATGTCCCGAGCACCCACACCAATCGCAGGATGCTACGTGCCTCGATGTGACATTACGCTCCATGATCGCTCCGGACCTCAAACGTGAGAAGTCAACCACGCTATGCTACCTTCTGGCTTCATACCGCGACATGTTCGACAACGACAGCCGTCCACTCGGCCAGACTTCACTCGTCAAGCACCGCATTAACACTGGTGATTCTCATCCCATTCATCGGTGACCATACCGGGTGTCTGCCACCGAGCGTAAAGTAATTCAACAAGAAGTCACCAAGATGTTAGCCAAAGGAATTACTGAACCCTTTTCGAGTCCTTGGGCGTCCTCCGTTGTGCTCGTTAAAAAGAAAGATGGCACGTGGCGCTTCCGCGTGGATTACCGTCATCTGAATAGAATCACGAAAAATGACGTTTACTCTTTACCCCACATCGATGACACTCTCGATTATCTCCACGGCGCCCGATACTTTTCTACAGTAGACCTACGTTCCGGCTACTGGCAGATTGCTGTCGACGAAAAAGACCAAGAGAAGACTGCATTTGTAATTCCAGATGGCCTATATCAGTTCAGGGTTATGCCATTTGGGCTATGCAACGCCCCAGCCACGTTCTAGCGCATGATGGACTCTCTGCTACAAGGGTTCAAATGGTCAACATGTCTTTGTTATCTTGACGATGTCGTTGTATATTCCTCAACATTTGAGACTCACCATCAGCGTTTGTCAGCTATTCTCTCCATATTCCGCACCGAAGACCTCCAATTGAACTCGTCGAAGTGCCACTTCGGACGCCGGCAAATTACAGTGTTGGGCCACTTTGTCGACGCCTCTGGTGTGCAGCCGGACCCCGAGAAAATTCGTGCAGTCACCAGTTTTCCTGTACCCCAGTCAGCCAAAGATGTCCGGAGTTTTGTAGGACTTTGCTCCTATTTTAGAAGGTTTGTGAAAGATTTCGCAACCATTGCTCGACCCCTCACAGAGCTTCTGAAGAAAGACGTCACGTTTACGTGGGGTACCGACCAAGCTGCTGCTTTTTCTCACCTAATCACGCTACTGACGACTCCACCCATATTGGCTCACTTTGACCCATTCGCTCCGACGGAAGTTCGAACCGATGCTTGTGGTCACGGAATCGGAGCCGTATTAGCCCAACGCCAACGGGGACACGACCGAGTCGTCGCCTACGCTAGCCGCCTCCTCACAGCTGCTGAGCGCAACTATTCTACTACGGAGCGTGAATGTCTTGCTCTTCTTTGGGCAGTCTCAAATTTCCGCCCATATTTATATGGCACTAATTTCTTTGTGATAACTGACCATCATGCGCTATGTTGGCTTACGCCACTTAAGGATCCTACTGGCCGGCTCGGGCGCTGGGCTCTGCGACTCCAAGAGTATACCTACACGGTGACGTACAAGTCCAGACGCCTACATCAAGACGCAGACTGCCTGTCCCGCTACCCGGTCGCTGAGTCGAGCACTATGCCTGATACCGACAACGAGCCTTGCATCTTTTCCCTTTAGCAAATGACATGCATCGGTGATGAGCAGTGCCATGATGCGTTCTTGCGTGCTATCATTGAGCGCCTCGAATCGCCATTTTTCAGTCAGTTCCATCGCTCATTCGCGCTGCACGATGGTGTATTATACCGCCAAAGTTTTGAGCCGGATGGACCGGCTCTGCTGCTTGTCATTCCGAAACAACTTCGCTCGGAAGTTCTACATGAACTTTATGACCTTCCGACTGCTGGTCACCTTGGTGTGTCACGCACTTATGTAGGAATGCGCCGACGCTTCTTTTGGCCAGGGCTGGCATGCTCAGTCAGAAGATACGTTGCGGCTTTTGAGAAATGTCAGCGCCGCAAAACACAATCGACACTTCCCGCCGGACGCCTTCAACCACTTGATATTCCGTCAGGACCGTTCTTCTGCGTTGGCTTGGACCTACTTAGCCCTTTCCCCTTGTCTTCCAAGGGTAACAAGTGGATAGCTGTGGCCACCGCCTACGCCACACGTTATGCCATCACACGAGCTCTCCCAACAAGCTGCGCCACAGATGTCGCCGACTTCCTCCTCAAGGACGTGATTTTGCAACACGGAGCCCCATGGCAGCTGCTCACAAGCCGCGGCCGCACCTTTTTGTCGAAGGTCATTGCCGACATCTTGCAGTCCTGTAAAACGAGACACAAGCTGACTACGCCATACCACCCGCAAACCAATGGACTCACGGAGCGTCTAAATTGAACTCTTACAGGCATGCTCGCTAAGTATGTTTCTACCAACTACACCGACTTGGATCTCGCGTTGCCGTATACGTCACATTTGCCTACAATTCTTCCCGCCACGACACTGCTGGTTACTCTCAATTTTTTCTGCTGTTTGGCCGAGAACCAACATTGCCTCTAGACACCCTCATACCGTCCCCTGGAGTACGGACCAGTGAATATGCCATGGACGCTATCACTCGGGCCGCTCACGCACGCGAAGTCACCCGTACTCGCCTTCTGACCTCTCAAGAGAAGCAACGGCGTTTGTATGACCAACGACACTGCGACGTACACTTTATGCCCGGTTCTTTGGTCCTGCTCTGGTCTCCGACCCGTCAAGTTGGCTTGTCAGAAAAACTGCTTACTCGCTACACAGGCCCATACCGAGTCCTTCGTGTGGTTACTCCTGTAACATATGAAGTTGGTCCTGCCCCTCGTCGCCTTCATGTGCCCAACAGGCTACCGATATTGTACATGTTGCGCGCTTGAAGCCCTACAACTCTCCTAGTGACGTTGACATTTAGATGCGCCGAGACGGCGCTTGTGCCACCGGGGGTTATGCTACATGCATTTATAATGATATTGGAGGGGGCGATGCGCGTGTGTGCCTTACGAGGAAGACAAAGCGTTGTGTCCGCTCGATCGCTCGTGAACCGGTTACGCCATTACCAATGGTTTTGAATATATCTAATCCCCAGCCTCGTCGTTACGGCGTCTCTTTTTTCCGTTACAATATGCACGATACCGGAGGTACTGGTGCGTGACGGCCACCTGCAGAGAGCGGTTGTCAACACGAACCAACAGATATGGTGGATGACCTGAGAGAAAGGCTTTGAGGTGGTGGAAATAAACAGAGAGGTGCATAGGTGGGGTGGTTTTCAACGAGACATAATTCACTTCGATGGGCGGCTAGGTCATGAGGTGGGTGGGCGACTTGCGAGTCACGCAGTAGCTTTTTTGGGGGGCACGCGGGTCCTTCGGGGTGCAGGATAGCTAGTAACGAGGGAAACAACCAGGGAGACTTTTTGACAGGTGGTATAGGCAGATACGATTTGAATGTGGCACCAGTACGTAAGAGAGGTAGAGTGAGGGGCAGAAATAGACGTAGCCACGAGGGCCGAGCGAATTCAGACATAGGGTATATTAACATGCATGCTGGCCGGAACTAGTTGAAGTGGGAAGGGATAGAAGAACAGCTAAGGGAGGAGAGGCCGATGGTATACGGTTTTGTAGAAACACACCTTAGGGACATAGAACAACCTCCTAACAATGCGGACTACGCGTGGGAATATTGTAATAGAACAGAAGGCAGCAGAAAGGGAGGTGGTATTGGGGCATTCATTCATGCATGGTCATTCATGCATTCATTCATGCACAGACTGCAAAGGGTCAAAAAGGAGTGCAAGGAACATTTATGGCTAAAAGGGAGAGTGGCAGGGCAAATGACACTCCTTGGTTTGGGGTACTTGTGGATGGGAGCAAAGGCCAGAGAGCAAAACCAGACAATAGTAGAGTGTATATAAAAGGACATTGAGGAATTAGGGGGAGAGTGCGAGATATTTATACTAGGAGATATGAATGCGCACATAGAAGATATAGATGGGTATACCGACCCAACAGGCAAAATGATCATGGATATGTGTGAAAGGCATGATTTGATCATTTGCAACAGTACGGAGAAGTGTGAAGGGCAAATAACATGGGAGGTAGGAAGGCTGCAGTCGACGATAGCTTTACGCACTGATGTCACATAGGATGTATGATAAGCTCAGGGGAATGCACATAGACGAATGTGGCTCGAGAAGTCTGGGTAGTGATCACAAACGTATCAAGCTAAGTTTTATAAGAGCAATGAAAGTGTGAAGGAGACAAGATGAGCAACTACAGGAAAATTTTTATTCAGAAAAGCAAATAGAAATAGCTTTTAAACAAATTGATAAAGTAATCACTGAGGATAATAAAACAGTGTGGACATACACGAATCTAATTAGACTGTTTGAGCTAAAGCTTGCTAGCCTCTGAAAAGAAGACACAAACTCAAGAGTTGGTGGGATGAAGAAGTTAAGAGAGCCATAGCAAAACGCCAGGAAGCCTGTAGGGAATACAGACATGCTAAGCAGGGGGTGAACGGGCTGATGATTTTGAAAGAAAATGGGACATCTTTCTAAGCTGTAGAAGAGAAGCATCCTTTCTGATCAATGGAAAGATTAGAAGAAAGGGGGCTCAGTGGCTGGCAGAAGTACATAAAACGAAAAGAAAGGCCGCTGCGAAATTTCAGAACCATCTAAACTCCCTAAGAAATGTGACGAACCTAGAGCAGAGGTTTATAACTACAGCTCAAGGTGCTAGGCTAGAAGGGGACGAAGCTATCGAATATATAAGACAAGGGTGACAAAAAAATTTCAACAAAAAAGTGCCTTATGCAGTACAATAAACAAGAATGAATCAAGTGGCGCAACGGCTCCATTTTCACAACGAGAGTGGGAAAGGGCTGCGAAGAGGGTTGCTAGTAGTACATCAACAGGCCCAGATGACATTCCAATAATGCTGATAAACACATTGGGTCCGAAGTCTCAGCAGACTTTGAGAGAGTGGTGGTCTAGTGGCTAAGGTACTCCGCTGCTGACCCGCAGGTCGCGGGTTCGAATCCCGGCTGCGGCGGCTGCATTTCCGATGGAGGCGGAAATGTTGTAGTCCCGTGTGCTCAGATTTTAGTGCACGTTAAAGAACCCCAGGTGGTCGAAATTTCCGGAGCCCTCCACTACGGCGTCTCTCATAATCATATGGTGGTTTGGGACGTCAAACCCCACATATCAATCAATCAAGACTTTGAGAGAGGCAGTGAGCAAAATAATAATCGATGGTGAAGCCTGCGATGGATGGAAACTTGGCAGGGTGAGCATGATCTATAAAAGAAAGGGGGACAAAGCTGACATAAACAACTACCGTCCTAGCGTCCTACCACCGTAAAGCCCCACCGTGGTGGTTTAGTGGCGAAGGTACTCGGCTGCTGACCCGCATGTCGCGGGATCGAATCCCGGCTGCGGCGGCTGCATTTCCGATGGAGGCGGAAATGTTGTAGTCCCGTGTGCTCAGATTTTAGTACACGTTAAAGAACCCCAGGTGGTCGAAATTTCCGGAGCCCTCCACTACGGCGTCTCTCATAATCATATGGTGGTTTTGGGACGTTAAACCGCACACATCAATCAATAAAATGAAAAAGGAATACCTTTCAACCTAGTCATGTTACTGGGCTTGTACGGTACATGGCAATCTGTAAAGGCGGTGCGCAATGCTGATGGTAATGCACGTCCAGTTCGGCAATACTTTTTTCAATCTGTCTGTTCATTCGTGGAATCACAAAAGGTTCAACAAGAGGTGCCCAAATGGCTTCATCAAGTAGAAAACCTTCTACAGATGAAGGAATTTTAAGAAGCCTGTTAAGTTTGACGCTTTTTACCTCTTTTCTTTTGCCCATGTTTGTCCTTTGTTTGATGTAAATTTGTTTGTGAATGTTGTATGTACACAGACAATAAAGCAAAAAATCAGAGTGACGCAGTGCAAATGTGCTAAGCCCATAGCCCAGAGGTCCGTGGATCAGGACCATGATCTGCTAGCTTTTATTTTTCTTTCATACTAGCGCGCACTTTTATACTGCACATTTTTCCACCGAACAAGAGTGCAGCAAAGTGGCGCAGTCGACTCCACTTCCGGTCGCGCTAGCGAAAGGACGTGTTTTTCGGGGGCGGTGACAGGAGCTCTTAGCCGATGAAACAAGATGGAAAGAAGTAGTTCTGATAATCACCAAGTGGTTCTACCACAGTTTCCTACAGATACGTGTGTTTTAAATACTGTTTTCCTGCATGGGGATCTAAGAGCCAGGCCATACCAGGCTGAAGATTTTCGTAACACTTTGGCTCGTCTGGGTTTGCTGACCGAGGTTGTGGCGCTCCGAACGTTCCAGATAAACCACGTGTGGGCGGTGACTTTCGAGTTCTGAAACAGTGAGAAAAGTGCTGTGCCAAGGTGACATGAAGGGGAAAGACCGAAGATACCTTGTTGTGGACCTGGGAAGACCCAGGTCCACAACAGGTTCGTGTGAAGCTCTACTGGCTGCTGCACTTCACTCCCGACGAGGAAGTTTGCTCGGCACTTAACCCGTATGCGAAAGGTAAAGGAGTTAACCGCGAGCGCTGGCGGATTCAAGACATCCCAGACAAAGGTTCTTCAACGCGCAAAGTTTGCCTCTAGTTAAAGCCGGGCGTAAACGTGGATGAATTACCGCCCCTAGCTGCGCATCAGTAGCATTATGTTGCTTCTGGTTTTTTTCAGGGAGAGCCCCGTTATGCCTGCGTTGCAACAAAACAGGGCATATCAGAAGAGACTATCGTGTGCCTCGCTGTGCGGTGTGAGGGCGGTTTGGTCACGAAGAAAACGAATGCGTGTGAACTAATGTGTGAGCTAATGTAGCGACATTCTGAAATGTGACGAACTAATCTGTGAACACCTAATGAATGAAGCAGGCGCCAAAGAAGCCACCAGAGGACCAATGATAAGGCCACAAACTGCAACACTGGAAATGGTAGTGCATGCGGAAAACAAAGATACCCCGAGGTAGGTAGGTAGTAAACTTTATTCAGTTGACAGGAGAGAGTTGGGGACGGCTTTAAGGGCCGGCCCCTTACAAAATCTAGGAGGAGTCCCTAGTCCGGGACCCCTGTGGCTTCTGCTGCAGCACGCGCTCGGGCCACTAGGGCACGCTGGTCCTCTAGGGTCGAGCAACCGAGCAGGGCAGCCTCCCAGCTCTCTCGGGTAGGGAGGGAAGGGGAAGGAAGTGGCGGGACCGCCGGATTTGAGGGGCATGCCCACACCATATGGAAAGGATCCGCGAACAGATGGTCACAGTGCGGGCATTCCCCAGAGAATGCCGGATTGAAATGTTTGAGTATCGCCGGGCACAATACTGTATTGGTATAGAGACGGAGGAGCCAGCGCTCGTCCTTCTTGGGCAGGCCCGATGCTGGGGGTGGGAAGCGGAGCCTGTTCGATTTGTACATAGCGGTGATTTCTCTGATAGAGGTAGCCGGAGTGGGTTCTGGAACATCAGGCGATGGAGGGCGAGGCGGGTCCCGGTAATTAAGCGCGCGGGCCGAGGCATCTGCAGCCTCGTTTCCAACTAGCCCCGTATGAGCAGGAGTCCAGATGACGGTGCGTGGATTTGGGCGATCTAGATAATAGCATCGCTTAAGGATTTCGGCGGCGCGATCATTGATGCAACCCCGTGTGAGATTTTGGCACGCCCTCCGCGAATCGGTAATAATTATCCGAGATGCGGGGTCCGTTGCGGCGAGGGCTATGGCGACCTCCTCCGCGTGTGTGATGTCCGGTGCTCGAAAGGTGAGCCCTTGAATAGGTACGTTTTGGTGAACCACAGCGGCCGTGTACCACCCGCCGTGGTGGGGGCCGGATGCGTCCGTGTAGAAGACTCCCGGGCGTGAGCCGTACCGTTGCTGTAGGGCTGTAGCCCGCGCTGTACGCCGCCCATCGTGAGTCCCATTTGTCATGTTTTGGGGCAGAGGCGGAATGATCAGTGCACCACACCAATCCTCGGGGATCGCGGTACGCTCTTCCACCTTGTGGGTGTTGGAAATGTGGAGGCGGTGTAGGAGGTTGTTCCCATCCTGAGACCTACTTAGGCGCAGGTACTGGTTTTTGAGATGAGCCTCTTTAAGTTCCCCGTACGTGTTTGTCATGCCCAGGTCTGCGAGACGTTGGTTCGACGTTGAGATGGGGAGGTCTAGGGCACGTTTGTAAATTTTGCGGAGTATACAGTCTAGTGTATTCTCGTCGCATTTACGCAGACGCAGGTAAGGTGTCGAATAAAGGATCCGGCTGGTCACGAAAGCGTTGGCGAGGCGCAGAGCAGCACGGCTCTTGAGGCCTCCTCGCTTGTTCGAAACCCGGCGGATCATGCGGCCCACCTGATCCCCCACAGTGCGTAGTTTGCGCAGAGTGGTGTCAATTTTGCGGTGTTTGTGTATGAAGAGTCCCAGGACTCTGATTTCGTCGCGTTCCGGAATGGCCCTGTTACACAAGGTGAGTTCAATTTGTGTCGTGTCGTTCGGTTTGGGGCGAAGATGCACGTATTCCGATTTGGTGGGTGAGCATTCGAGACCGCAGCCGCGGGCGTAGCTGTCAACTATTGACGCGGCATGTTGCAGGCATGTCTCGATGCTACCAAGGGAACCCTGAGTTGCCCATAGCGTGATGTCGTCGGCGTACAGAGCGTGCTGCACGCCTGGGACATCGTTTAGCAATGAGGGAAGGTGAGCCATGGCAAGATTGAACAGAAGAGGAGAGAGGACTGCTCCCTGTGGTGTTCCGCGCGTACCGAGGAGGTACGGTCCATGCTCCTTGTCTTGAATACGCAGGTATGTCTGCCGTTCTATGAGAAATTGGCGGACGTACCTAAAAGCATTATTCCCACAGTTTGTTTGTGATAGGTTGGTAAGGATGATGTCATGGGTAACGTTATCGAAAGCTCCCTTGAGATCTAAGGCGAGGACTACCTTGTCGTCACTGGGATGTTCGACCGGTTCGACAATGTCACGATGGAGTTGCAGGAGGATGTCCTGAGCAGAGCGATGTGGGCGGAAGCCGTACATAGTGTCTGCAAAAGTGTGTCGGGACTCTAAGTATTCAGAGAGCCTGTCCCGGACCATGGCTTCCATAAGTTTCCCTACGCATGAGGTTAGGGAAATTGGTCTGAGATTGTCGATGTTTACAGATTTGCCTGATTTAGGGATGAAAGTTACTAAGGCCGTTTTCCAATCGAGCGGTAGGGGTTCATGCCCCTCCCAGATTTGATTGAAGTAGTCGAGGAGGTGAATGTACGCCGAGTCAGGGAGGTTGGCTAGAAGCCGAACCGTCACTCGATCCCGACCTGGCGCTGTGCCTCGTTTCATTTTGGACAGGGCCGCCTTCAGATGGTGGAGCTGAAAGCAACGATCCAACTCGGCGTTTTCCGTGCCTGCATATGAATACGCCGGTCCGATGGGGTCCTGTTGGCTACAGAGATATTTGTCTCTGAGAGCCTGTGCCAATTTTTCCGCGTCACCCGCATAGGCGTGAAGTGCGCGCTGAAGGTGTTTCTGTGTTTCTGTGCGTGTTTGGCTAGGGTCGATGAGAGCCCTAAAGAGACGCCAGGTGTTGCGGCTTGACATCTGTGTGGCGGCAGTGTTGCAGCGCTCTACCCAGTTTGAGTCGGCGAGCTGGGCCGCGTACTCGTCGGCCTCTAGGGTGAGAGCCGCTATGCGGATTTTGAGCTGTCGGTTGTGTTTCTGTCGGCGCCATCGGCGCACTAGGCTGTGCCGAGCCTCCCAGAGATGCAGGAGGTGGTTGTCCACCGCCGGCGTGGCCTCTGAAAGTTGAACCGTCTGCTCGATTTTGTGGAGTGAGTTTACGAGATGTTGGGACCAAGTGTAGTATCCTTGGTGAGCTATGGGGGTCGGATTGAAGTATACCAAGCGGAATTTGGTCCAGTCTGGAAGTTTCGCTTGGTGGTGGGGACGAGTAAGGGGGTGTGTCCGGATTGTGGTAATGACAATGCAGTGGTCACTACCGAGGGTTTCCTCGGTATTGAGCCAATCTGCGTGTTTGATGTTTTTGGTGAGTGTGAGATCGGGACATGTGTCTCGGGTAACAGAGTTTCCAATGCGGGTTGGGTGTGTGGGGTCCGTCAGGATGGTTAGGCCCATGGTGGAAATGAGTTCCGACAATTTCCGACCACGTCGTTCCTCCCGACGATAACCCCAGAGAGGGCTCGGGGCATTGAAATCGCCTACTATGACTAGTGGTTCTTTGCCTGCCACCGTGTGAGCTTTGCTAAAGATGTCGGCATATGTTATGTTGGGCAGTTTGGGTGAACTGTAGATGTTAAGAATGTGTATGGATGGGTCCTGCTTCCTAAGAGGGAGGAGAGTCACCATAGCATACGAGTAAGCTGGGTTGCATTCGAGATCCACCAAACTGGCGGTGTAATCTCGATGCACGCAAAGTGCCGTTTGCGCGTCCCTTTGATACACGGTATAGTTTGTAAGGGCGGCGTGTTCACCCAGTTCCTGTAGGGCCACTACCGCGGGTAATTGGGTATAGGTTTCTAAGTGGAGCCGGAGAGCAGCTCGCTTAGTGCGAGCCCGAAATCCCCGGCAGTTCCATTGGAGGATTGTGAAAGGGTCCGAATTAACGCGGGCGCGGCACGATCTAGAGGCGTTGCCCGCCATCATGGGTATTAGAATTTTGGGTAGCCTCCAGGAGAGCAGAGAGATCCAGAGGTGCTCCACCGCTCGATCCGGGGCTTGCTGCTGATGTTGCAGTCAATATGGTAGGCTGCCTGTCAGCCTCAGCCCTTTGGGAAAGTGGCCGGGGCGTGTGAGGTTTATTGACCCGCTTAAGTTTTGGGGTGGGACGACGGGTGCTGGAAGCGAGTTGGGGCAGCTGGGCCACTATCATGTCCGGGATTCTGGCGAATACGGTTTGGAGGGCGGCAGCCAAGCGATCCTTGATAGTAGTTACTATGGAGGCCACCTGGCCCTCGAGGCTATTTAGACGCGCCTCAATCGGAGTGAGGAGTGCCGTGGTGTCCTATTGTTCCGAGGGGGCACTATCCATGGCTTCCGGCGCCTGCCCGGAAGGTGTCGAGTTAGATGGAGGCGGGCGGTTTGCGAGTGCCTCCATTGCACGGGTCAACGAGGCCACTTGGGCCCGGAGCTGTTTAATTTCGAGTTGTTCCCGTGTGGGGGCGGAAGAGGTTTGAGGTTTGGGTGGGTTCGAGGGGGTTCCGGATGGGGAGGCTGCCCCGCCCGAGCCGCTCACCTCGGATCCTTGTCGGGCGCGAGCGGCCCATGTGGCATCCCCTTGGGCAGCAGGCTGGATTCCGGGTGACGGCGGGTGCGGTGTAGGGGAGGCAGGTGGGCCCTGGCTCGAGGTGGACCTCGCGGCGGGAGGTCCGGCCGGGGTGGGGCCTCGCTTGGAGGGCCCGGGAGCCCCCGCGCCAGGATGCGGGGGTGGAGGAGAAGGTTTGGTGGCAGGAGGCTGGGCCCCCTGCGGTGAAGTCCCGGTGGTCGGCCTGCTTGGCTTCCGTGTTCGCCGGCGTTTGCGTTTCTTGGAGCCGGTTTGGTTCGTCGGTAGAAGAGTGGATGGTTTTGGTGGTGGTGCCCTGTAACGTTCCTTACAGCACCGGTCCCCGGTGACGTGGGGTCCGGCGCATAGAGCACACTTCGGCGTGCATTCGTGAGGTGCGCGAGCACCATCTATGAGTGGCACTGTGTTGCCACAGGTACCGCAGAGGTCCGGTTTAGGGCCAGGGCAAGCGTCGGGTCGATGCCCAACTGAGCCGCACTGGTTGCAGGCTGGTACAGTTTTTCTGTATGGCTGCACCGGGATCAGCAGGGCGTCATAGGTGACGTACCTGGGCTTCACCTTTCCTGCAAAAGTGAGCCGCACCTTGTTGGAGGAGCCCAAACGCCGGATGTGCAGTATTTCGCCTTCCGGCCAGTAGAAGCGTTGGCGAAGTTCGGCTTCAGAGTCAGAGCTGCGCACTGTCACCACTCCGTAGCAGGAGTCCTGGGTGTCCGCGCGGAGATACCCGAACAGGGGCACCGGTCCGACGGATGAAGGAACTGTCAGTTCACCAATTAGTTTGTCCGCAGTAAGCGGATGTGGGGTGTAGGCCAGAATGAGGTTTTGGTCCTGCACCATCACGACTGTGACCAGCCGGTTCGCGTTCGCTCCGAGGTGGGCGATGAGCGCGCTGCCGGCGCCGTTCTCGGGGAAAACGGCGGTGAGGGATAGTTGTGTCCGTGCTTTCAGCACAACAACAAAGTCAGTTTCCTTCGGCTTCGGCAGAGGCCGAGGCTGCCACGAGGGCCGCCTCCTCCCCTGTTGCGGGCCCGCGGAGCGCGGCGCAGGCGGCGGAAGTGTGGAGGAGGAGCGGGCTGCCTCGTCGACAGCCGTGGTCGGGGAGGCCGCGATGGCGGACGCCACCACTGCCGCGTCGCTCGCTCGCTCGCGTCTTGCCACCGAGGCAGCAAGCGCGGTGCTCTTAAATGTTTGGGGCAGCTCCGGCCTACTGTCCGAGGTAGAGATGGTAGTCCACATCATGCTGTGGGGGTCGTATCCGGTGTAGGAGTCCGCCACGGTGACGGTCGTGGTGTGGGACCGATCGCCCATTTTGCCGGGGGGCGCCATAGCCAGTAGGCCGAGCGAGGCCGCCTCCGGCGTCCAGATGTAAGTCGCCCGTGAAAGTTGTGAGGTGGGTCCACTTGCCGAAATGGGGTGTCCAGATGAGCCGGATCACATTCCGGTGACGGTGGAGAGGTTTTCCTGAGGGTCCGAAGAGGTGGTCAGGGGTTCCGATCGAAAAACGATGGAGCCGAAACGCTGCACGTCCTAACGGCATTCGAAGAGCGAAGACGCCGATTCTAGTGAAAAGACAGATAAGAACTCGGAGAAGGGTTTCAAGATAACTACTGACGAGACGGTGATGGACACAAGCGGGGCGCTGTTAAAGCAAACCCTTGAAGAGGATTCCCAAGAAAATGCAGGAGGTAGCAGCACGAAGGAACCGATGTAAAAATTCCGTATTGTCGAATGACATTAAGGCTGGCGCCTAATTGACCACCGAGCGAGAAACAGAGGGACTCAGCACCGACTTAGAAGGTCTTCTTCAGCGCGTTCTCACGCGTCTTTTTCTTTTTTGCCCTTGTCTTTTTATTTTTTTCTTGGTTTGTCCGCGTATTCTTTCTTTGACACCTTCGACCGGAAAAGTGCATTTGTGTCTCGTGCTGAGTGACGCGTGCCGCTCGGTCCCCGCTTCGTCAAAGCAATAAGATTCACATAGTACAGAACGTTTAGCTAATATCAATGTTAGGGTGCTATCGGGACAAAAGATGCAGTATCAGCTACAACGCCTTCTTGTCGACAAAGATCTTGATATCATTGCAGTGCAGAAGACAAAGATAGAAAGGGACGGATCGAACTGCAAATCTTTTTATGTTGCGCTATCTTGCGTGCGTATCTCTTGCACGCGGAAGAGCCGGCGGTTGTGCATTCCAGATTAGAGAAGCGTTGAATGTAACAATTGAAAGTCTCATAACGACTGAGAGTGGGTGCCTGGTTGTATGTGACTAATTGTTAAGTGCAGCGAAGTGGAATGTTCTCTGTTTGTACCCACCTAATAGAATAAGTGCCCAGGCGAGCTTTTTTTAAAAATATTTTCGTTGCTTATTTAAAAGTAGAACTGTTTATTATGATGGTGGGTAATTTCAACTGTGTATGTAATGTAGAGCATCGTGTACATACAAAGCCAACATTTCATACTAGTGCAAAGGTTCTTGCCGAAATGTTCGAAGGGCATGAAATTACGGAGGTTGGCTATGTATTCGCAAATGCGGAAATATCAAAGTTCGTGCACTACCATTAAGATAATCAGGCGAGGTTAGATAGAATATATGGGTCAATCCCAATTATATCGCACTGTAGCGACTGTAGGGTAACAAATTTCTCAATCAGTGACCACAGTGTTGTTCATGTTTTGATAGGTTCAAAGAAACACGCAAACTTTAGTTGGTCTCTGTGGAAATATAACTAAAAACTTTTATCTGATGAAATATTTGTAAACGAAGTTGGAAATACTATGAAGGGTATCACTTAAGGTACAAAAGTTGTTCAGAGGCGTGGGAATACTTTAATGAAAAACTTAAGTTAGACACCACTAAAAAATCCTGTGTACTAAAACAGGCAGAAAAAAGAAAAGAAAGGGCGCTCCAAGCAGAGCTAGATTTTCTCCTAAGCAAAGAAAAAAGTACTCCGGGAAGTTCCATGTTAGAAGCAAAAAAAAAGGCCGAATTGTAAAGTTTGGACGTTGAAAAATATAAAGGTACCATTATACGCTCGCATGCAGAAAAACTTTGGTGCGGTGAAGAACCAACGAAGGGGTCAAAATCTGATCAAAAGGGCTGTGCAGCAAGGAATGAGAAAAAAACCCTAATTTGCCAGAATGACGTAATTCGGCAAAGATACATAATTCTCGGTGCTTTTGAAAACTGTATGAGCGAATGCTGGGGCAGAAGATGTCTTTTTCAGAAGGTTTTGATGAAGTATTTTTTCAGAAAATGCCGAAGCTCGATGATAGCGAGAGTGAAAGCATGGAAGCCCATATAGCCATCGCGGAAACAGAAAAAAAGCCATCGAAAATTTGAGCAATGATGAATCATCAGGACCGGATGGTTTCGCTGCAAGCTTCAATAAAATGTTTAAGGAAGAGCTAGCCGGGATCTTGCATGGTGTAATAACAGAGGCTTATGATAAGCAAGTGACCTCCATCATTTCGGCGAAGCCTTACAGTGTTATTCCCATAATCGAGTTATTCTGAAAAACTGTTATCAATTGGACATTATCGACCCGTCAGCTTGACCAACACAAACTATAGGGTATATGCGAAAGTGATGGCAAGCATGCTGTAAAATGCAGTACTACAACTGGTAGGCCCAACCAAACGTGCGGGATAAAGGGGAGATCCATAACAAATAAAAATTAACGTTGCAAGGACGATCCTCGTGTGATTCGATGCCTTTTCGAAAAACGTGGCAATGATACAACTAGACTTAGAGAAGGCCTTCGATAAAGTATCGCATGAAATTCTCCTCACGGTCATGGAACACGCCAATGTGTGGGTTCTATTCTATTAGAAGGCGTAAAGATGTGAAGCCTGGAAGCAAGATTTAGTTAATAATATGCTAACACACATCATTAGCATCAGGTCGGGCGTAAAACAAGGATGTGCTCTTTCCTCGCTACCTTTTGTAATATATTTAGAACCGTTTTGCTTTAGTGTGATGCATCTTAATAATGCTAAAGAGTTGACGGGGTACTTGAGCGAAATAAAATTACTTACCTTCGCAGATGACATTGTAATGCTTTGTGAAGATATGCGAAGTGTAGGCTACGTGGTAGAAGTGACCACAAAGTTTTGTAGCATGACTGTCAGTGCAGTAAGCTGGAAAAATAGCTGGGTTTGTCGAATGGAAGCTGGGAAGAAACTCCACTTCGTTTCGAAAACATGACATGGACCATGACATCGACGAAGTACCCTAACGTAGCTTTACAACATACAGAAAGTACGCATATAAAGGGGACAGTTTTTAGTGAACGTGAAATACTTAACTACATACGCCGCGATGTTACCACAACAACTCTCATGCAGATGGCGCGACGAGCCTTTATAGAATTTCTACGGAACGGCCGCAGGTGGACGCAATTAACCGGTTTATACACGTGAAGGACACGTACCGGTCTACGCAGGGAGACATTAGTATGCGCTTTATTATGAAACAGCTGCATCATGTCAGGCCACTTGTACTTAGCAGAGTGGCGCAGTAGAAGCGTGCTGGGCCCCCAAACCAGAGGTCCGTGAATCAAAACCCCGCTCTGCTAGCTAATTTTTTTTTCGCTCACTATATTTCTTTCTTTCATAACGACGCCATGGCTGCACTTCTCTTCCGAACATGCTTTTTTTCTTCCCTCGTTTTTTTCATCAGTTTAAGAAAGAACTCGTCGCACTGGTTGACACGGTTTTTTTTTTCATAGTATGCATGTGCTATTTTTTCTTATGGACATTCTATTACCCCCTGTTATTCTGTTGTCAGACTTCCGTCGCTTTCGCATATGACCTCTATGCCACTCCCTTCCTCCTTAGAATCATTTATTGGCTACACCACTTCGTGCACAACTTGCATAAACTGCCTAAACTGCGCAACGAAGCAACAACAACTCGGCAAAACGCATCATTAGTTAAGTTACCTTCCAAATTTACACCCGCTTCACGATTCGATAAAAAGTTAAGAACCACAAGAAAAAAATAGCGCAGTCGACAGGATTCGAACCTGTGCGGGGAGACCCCAATGGATTTCTAGTCCATCGCCTTAACCACTCGGCCACGACTGCAAGACAGCCGAGCGCCACCTATTATTAAAAGGCTCCTTTTTGAATACCCAATACAACATCGTTCAGCTTTCTTATTCTTATTGCCATCAATGCAGAAGCTGCACGGTTGGAGAGAAAGGTGAGCTTCTGCCCTCCCTTTTCTCCGTTTATGCATTGAAACCCCCTTCGCACGGGTACGTCACGTTCATTTCTCTCAGACAGCGCGTTGAAACTGTACCGGCGAGAGAAGAGAGACGTGAAATGACGTCGAAGGCGGCCGATGGGGCCGTGCTGATCTCGCCACTTTATTCCACGCCTGAAGCGGAGCCACGGTGGCAGTCCACGTCCAAACCGCCAGGCCTGAAGCTCGTTCTGATCCTCGCGCAGCTCGAGCTTGCATCAGCTGCGCGAGAGGCGTGGCGCAGTGATCAAGAAATGATGGCGATGATGATGGCACTACAGGCCCCCCCCCCCCCCCCCCGTAGCGCTTTGCGCGATTCGAAGGCCTATGAAAAAAAGAAAGAAATAGTGACAAAAGCTATATACATGAACGACAATCCATAAAGTGTTCATTTGGAAAGTCCAGGTTGTCAACGTTGATGGGCCATCGGTAAGCAGCGGTCTCTGGCGGGCGACACTGGGAATGGCGCAGCGGACGAAGGTGGCCAGGCAGGCACGCTGTTGGAAGGAGCGGGCGAGGGTCGTGATGAAGGGACACCCTTGTCGAGAGCGAGCCCCAACAACAAGGTGAAAAATGGCCAAGGGCCGAGAACACACACGGGCCGCCCCGGCGCAGCCGATTGTCGCGCGCACTCGGACATTGATGCTCAAAATATGAACTGCAGCATGAGCGCAGCACGGCCAGTCCAGAGGGTCCAGCGTTACCTCCACGTTGGAGCTGGTGGGAACGACGACAGGGAGTGCGGTCAACCCTGGCAGTGCGCCCACCGTGCCGGTACCCTCGCTTCCGGTGGCACATCACCGGGCGCGGCGGCTGCCTGGTCGGCCGAGCAGGGTGCAGATAAGTTTGAAACGGTGCGCTCTGGGCCGACGAAGTGCGACATGGTTTACAGTGACAACGAGCCGGCCCAGAGGGCACTGACAGACCGCTTTCCCCGACCTCTGACGACGCGCGACGCGTAGGCGTACGCCGATGAGTCGTCGCGCTGTTCGAGCCAAACCCGACGTCCGGTGATGCGAGACCGAGCGGCGGGCATGCGGCGTCACAGCCGTCATGGGCCGTCGACGGCGCCGAAATGCTCAGGCACGCGCACGCAGTGGCAGGCGGATGGCCCAACTGCGCATCCGTTGGGGCACGCGCGGTGTGCTCCACCCGCGGTGAGCCAGGCGTGCGGCCCTCGGGACCCCCTGACATCGCCACAGCATCACGCACGTCCAGCCATGCATGCCTAGGGGCCCGAACCCCCGCAGGACACATCGCGGATGATGTCAGTAGGCGCCGGCAGTCCACGAGGCCCTGAGCAGCAGGCACCGGTGTGCAGGGGAAACTGATGGCGTGGAGTGTCACAGCGGGCTCTGGGTCTACAGTGCGAGTGGTGCCGCGGGCCTCCACAGGCGCCGGGACAGGCGGGGAGTCTGCAGGAAGGTCAGCTGGCCCAGCCGAGGTCGTCATGGAGTCTGGTGGGGCCACGGTGTCACGTGCCGTCGCTTTCGTGGAAAACGTGCAGGTGGCAGGTACGTGAGATGAAGCTCCGCACGGGGGATCTGAGGGAATGTACCTCTCGGAGGGAAGGTCAGTCGCAGTGGGGGAGTCTTCTACCTCGCGGTCGTGATCAGGTGCAGGAGTGGATGTTTCTGCGACCGGATCAGGTGTAGAAGTAGTCGAAGCCGGGTACCGAGGTAGCGGTCAATGGAGGGCTGAGGACCGGTTCGTACCTTGCACTGCGACGCCTGGGAAACCTGCCTGGTGCGGGTAAACGGAAGCAGACGGTATGTGTTGCCGGTGCGGGCGAGCACCGCAGTGCAGAGGGCATCATAAGGCGGCGGGCTGGTGCTTGAAGTGGCAGCGAGATGGCGCAACTCTACCGGAAGGGCGTCGAGAAGAATGGCGTGCATCAGCAGCTGGTCCGTGATGCCATTCACCACAAGAACGGCGTCGAGCTGCATAAACCATACCTTGGGGTAAGTCGATTGGAACGGTGGCACTGGCGGGCAGAGTTGCGGGAACATGGCCGCAGGCCGGTCGGCGAAGGGCGTGTTCTCCGGGTCACCAATGTAGCGGCGAGAAAAGAGAGACGTGAGATGACGTCGAAGGCGGCCGATGGGGCCGTGCTGATCTCGCCACTTTATTCCACGCCTGAAGCGGAGCCACGGTGGCTGTCCACGTCCAAACCGCCAGGCCAGAAGCTCGTTCTCATCCTCGCGCAGCTCGAGCTTGCATCAGCTGCGCGAGAGGCGCGGCGCAGTGATCAAGAAATGATGGCGATGATGATGGCACTACAAAACCAAGGTCGCTTTTGACGATTCGTCGTAATGAATGAGCGTCAAACAAATTTAGGAGCGAGTGTCCGTTTATTCTAAAAAAACGCCAAGGATGCTTTCAAACCAAGGGTTAAAAATTTGCAATGCAGTTGCTCAACTCGCCGACGTTGTAGTAAATGGAATCCCAGGGGAACTGCACAATAAAAGCTTGTATGTTTTGTGGCGTAAAATGGATAAAGCCAGTCTTAAGCTGATTATTTGATATGCCACATTGACATGACCTTGATTGAAAAAACAGCACTCAAACAGGACGGAGATGAGAAGATATGAGAAGATAAAAATAGGGCTCTGACTAAGAGCCTTGTCTTATTGCGTTTGCACGTAGATATATACAAGAAAATGCAATAGATGAACGTTCCGAAGAACAAGTTATCACTGAAACATGCCGATTCATACTTTCTAAAGGCTCTTCCTTTTTTTTGAAGCAATAGCAAAGCTACCCGGACACAATGATCTCCGCTTTACTGAATGCATATGACCGCAACAATTTCCCGTTGGCGTTGCTCAGAGTAATTGCATAGAATGTCGCTATCTTTGAAGATTGGCTCACAATCACAATTTTTCCAGTGGTCTGTAAGGTGCCTACTAACAGACCCTTTTAGTGATTATGGATGTTTACGTCACCTTTCGTTTATGCATCAGTCCCTTTCACCGATGGCAAAGCTTCCGGAAGGGGGGGGGGAATCTTTTACAAAACCTTTCTTCCTGATCACCATTAGTCTTTTTTCAAAGGCTAAGTAGCTTGCGACGTGCGCTAAAAACATTTATGATGCCAAATTTTTGCGACATTTTCTTTAAATTGCGCGTCACTTTATGAACATACGCAATGACCAGGGTGGTTTGTTAAAAGAAATCTTTTTTTATTTTTACAGTGAAAGCTGTTATGAGATGATTTTTTCGGGTCACGCACAGTTGTTGTCCGCTGCCACAGCCAACGCCAGTGTCCGTAACAACATCACGCGAAAATAACAAAAAAACCTTGCACCAATCACACAGTAGGGCTTAAAACCGGGTCCACTGTGTTCCAGCCCAATTTTCTACCACTGAGTAACGCCGAAGCTAGTAACTTGCTGTCAAACGTGCATTAGGCAGGCATGACCTAGCACCATCAGCACAGTGGGGCTCAAACTCGGGTCCACTGGGTGACAGCCAAGTGTTCTAACTTTAAGCTACAGTGGTGCTTGTGACTTGTTGTCTAACTCTCCTTAGGCAGACTTGATGTCGGGAAAGCGATCCCGTTAACACGACTTATAAGGCGTTTTAAAACAGCGAAAGAACAAGCAGTCGTCGCACAATGCGAATAGCGTAACGAGTGGGCCGTCCAATGGTCCAAACCATTTCAAAAGCTTGTTCTCTTTCCCCGATTAACTCTGGCGCATACCCACTACAGCCATAATTCCTCATCGTCTTCAGCCACTGCATGAACAATTGGCACGAAATTCTTTTTTATAAAAATTCCTAAAGTGCTTACGGATACCACGCTTCTCACAAGAATGACGACAAGTAGCATATCAAATGCCGGCCTACTACCCAAAAGTTTATAATAATGCCCCAGTGGGCACCAAGCAATTGCACTTTAAGTAGTTAACCAATGAGCGTTGTGAAGAGGCTGTGAAAGGCTGCTCTCCTAGCTTTCGCTTTGACAATGCTACCACCAGGCCTGCCGCACAGGCCCGGTGTTTTAAAAACGATAGTCCTTCTTGGGGACCTTCGATGCAAAAATTTTGGTCTGTCTGTCTGTCTGTCTGTCTGTCTGTCTGTCTGTCTGTCTGTCTGTCTGTACATTTGTCTGTTTGTCCACTCTTACCGGCATCGTGTATTTGAAACGGTCGACCACATTCGCATCGACCACCAATGTTGCTCAAGGTTGAGCGTTCATGCTTGTGTAACTACCAATTAAAAATCAATTATTGCGCATGTCTGGGGCACCATAACAACACGCATATATTCTGCATATGTATCTATTACTAGAAAACGCATACATAAGTAATTTTAAGGACCGTAGCGCTTATCATGATGCGCTTACCATGCAATGCTTGCACGAAACGGGGAGTGTTTCCAACGCTTTGCTAAGACGGGTAGGTGGTGGCACCTACCCGTCCCCACGCGTTCTACAGCTTATCACCTCTGAGGCGGGCGCGCACGGTCACGCGCTTTGTTTTTCAAAAGAAACTGCCAGATGGCGCTCATGTCTCACGTGTGACGTGACTTGATGCGCTCATTCACCTCCGCTACACGCTCGAGGCACTCTAACGCAGCGCCTCCAGAACACGATTCACCGATTTTCTTGTGCAGAACATCAAATAAATGTTTTGTTCACTCTCTCTACACGCAAGACTATCGTCTTTCGACGGCATTCGCAGATTACACGCAGATACAGGGCTATTTTTTTCTCTAGCTTTTTGAGAGGATACGTTACATCAGGCTGTTTTTATGTTTTTTAACTGTCACATTGACAAAAAAAGAACATGGTGTTATGCAAATAAGTAAATCAGTTATTATCCGCTGGAGTCACGACACTACTGGGCACTGCTGAAAGGGCTAGAGTAAACAAGATGAAAAGCATTATCTCGCAAGGCACCGGTGGGATTCGAGGTCACGATCTCCTGTTCACTAGACAGGCGCTTTAGCCAACTAAACCAGGGCGCCCACGCTTCTTGGTATATGTGAAGCCCACTGTTGGAGGACAAAGAGTTTCGAGAAAGACCCACTTGAAGTGCGCGATGTGAAGAAAAAGCAGGGCGTTAGATGTATTGTCACCTTAACGCATTATGTGCATGACGCATGATATGCGCTGCGTGTGTCCGCCAGGCGCTGGAGGCACAACGACTGGAACACAAAGGCCCATGTGGCGACTGGCAGCCCATCAGTTCCGTTTCGTTTTTGGTCTTCTACTTAGCTCGCTGGTAGCGTGACACTTGCTGCTGCGGCCAAGAAAGCCGAAGATGAGATTTTCCATGTTCCGGCACCTTGAGGAAATGACCGCTCGGACATTATTTTGATAGAGACGTTTATTGGTTGCTTCTTTTCCTGTCCCTGCACCCCTGGTTTTTATCCCCTGAACCCCCATTGACACACTCTTAAAATCCACACAGAACACAGGAATGTCTCTCTCCTCGACTCCTGGTTGGCTGCCGTTGAAGGTGGCAGGCACGGAGTTCTTCCTCCTCAAATCTTCCTCAAATAACCAGCACTTCTCGTCGCCGCTCAACTTCGTTCAATCCGATTCCCAGAACGTTCGACGTCCGGCGTCGACGAGCCGTGGGAACGCACCTCCCGGGTACATGCCTGCAACGCTGGGCTAACAGGCCATTAGTATTCGCCCCAAGATCAAGCCGAGTCGCCGCCTGGTGGCCACTGGCTTAAGCGCACCTACTGTGGATTGCTCCCGGCGTCGTCTGCTATCCACATAGGCTAGCACGTGCGCGTACGTCACGCTCGTGCTCAAAGGGAGGTTTCTCCTACTCTCTTAGCTCAAAAATTAACTGCTTGTACATTTGCCTAGCACAGTCTACAGAAGCATTTGGTCTTACTCACCTGTATATGTAACGCAATAAGGTGAGGTCGAGCACTTGGCGAGAGTGATGTGTATCGTCGTCGTAGCCTCTCTTCGTGAGGATCATGTCAGTGTAGATGCCACTTTTTAGCTGAAGCCCATCGTAAAGTGCACTTGGTGTCGCCGCAAACATGGGGAATAATAAATATTGTGTGAATGCAGCCTTTTAGCAGCTCATGGATAAACTGAAATTTCGCATTGTTGTTGGGTGTCTACCTAAAGAATTTGTGGCGTTCTTGCTTATCGATTATGCGACGATCCTAAGGATTTCTTCTAATAACTTGTAATATCTTTTAATACCTTTTAATAACTAAGGTAGGTAGGTAGGTAATAAACTTTATTGATTCACGAAGGAATCATTTGAGGGGGGAAGGGTGGCTGGGGAAGTGGAATCAGGATGACGACGAGCCCTCGGGCCGCTCTAGGTGGCCGGACACTCCTGTGCTTCGGCGACCCTTCTGGCCCAGCTCACTGTCCGCAGCTGTAAACCCGGTTGCGAGCTGCGCAGAGCAGCCTCCCATCGCTCCTGGTGTTCTGACCCTTGCCATGGAGGCTTGGGTTTGTTCGGACAATTCAGAAATATGTGCTGGAAATCGGCTCTGGTGCTAGGACATAAGTTGCTATGAGGCGAGGTTTCGCCATGTGTAAAAAAGGAGAGAAGAAAAGGAGTCGTTACTGTGGCCGTTTGAAGTCTGCGCCACAAACCTGGTCACTTCTGGAGAGAGATTTATGTGGCGGGGGATACGTTAGGCGGGAATTTTGGTAAAATAGCGTGATATCGTGATAGCTGAGGAGTCGATCCCTGGCACTTCGAAGCGAAGGCAGGTCGCTGTGAGCCCGGTTGGCGAGTGCTCGGGCTTGGGTGTGAGCGGCCGTGTTGCCTGGGTGTCCACAGTGCGCAGGGACCCAGAGGAGGGTGATGAGGCGATGAGGCGGAAGAGATGATTCAAGAATTTTAGCAGCCGGAGAATGAATTAGGAAAGTGGCGAAATTACGAATTGCAGTTTTTGAATCAGAAAAAAATATACTCAGCGGAGGAGTGAACAATGGCTAAAGCAATTGCCGCCTCCTCTGCTTCCAGGGATTCTGTCGAATTTGGAAGGGACGCACAAGCGACCAGTTTTTGAAATCCATCTACGACGGCTACCGCGAAAGCTCGATGATCTACATATTTGGCCGCGTCTACATAGACTGCGGGAGAATTAGGAGGGAAGCGCTTCTGAAGGGACTTGGCTCGAGCTTCCCGTCACGCCCGATTATGTTCTGGGTGAGTATTTTTGAGGAGTGGTGGGATTAATATGTTGCTGCTAACAGTGACGGGAACTGCGTGCGTGGCCGTGGTGTGACCAGGAACGTTGATTCCAAGTCGGCGCAGGAGTACCTGTCCTGTTTCTGTGAGTGATAGTCTTTGATATTGGCTGAAAAGATGTGCCTCTACAAGCTCTCCCAGAGTGTTGTGCACCCCAAGTTGAAGTAGTTTATCCGTGGCTGTTGATTTAGGGAGTTGGAGCGCAGTTTTATAGGCATTATGAATGAGTCTGTTAAGTTGCTCGGTCTCCGTAAGTGAGAGATAGAGGTAGGGGATAGAATAGGTATTTCTGCATTGGCAAAAGGCTTGTATGAGGTGGCGTGCGTCTGCTTCCCTCATGCCGCGATGACGATTGGATATGCGCTTATTGAGGGAAGCTCTATTTTGAACTGAGGTGCGAATTAACTTTATGGTGTCAGCGTTCGAGCCATTGTCAGAAATATTAAGGCCTAAAATATTGATTTTATTTACCATTCGAATAGGGGTGTCATCAAGCAAGACTTGAATTTGACATGTATCTTGCTTTTTAAAGTCAATTACTAGGAGTTCCGATTTAGCCGCTGAGCAGGTGAGCCCAATATTGTTGGTGTGTTTCAGTTGGCCGCTGACAATGTCAGCGGCCAACTGAAGTTTCTATTCGATTTCGCCATGGTTGCCAGTATTGACCCAGATGGTGATGTCATCCGCGTACAAGGAGTGATTGATGGAAGAAAGTTTGGCAAGTTCCCGCGCTAGCGGTATGAGAGTAACGTTAAAAAGGAACGGGGACAAAACCGATCCCTGGGGCGTTCCCTTGCTGCCTAGCATGAAGGGATCGGTTTTGAAAGTTCCCAACTGAAGGCAGACGGACCTATTGCTGAGAAAGGCAGAGACATACCTGTGCGTGCGAGAGCCTACGTTTAGTTCACTAAGAGATTGTAAAATCAAGGAGTGAGAAACATTATCAAAAGCCTTAGTCAGGTCCAATGCAAGGATGGCTCTGGTGATGTGTGGAAACGTAGGATTTAGCACGTCCTCCTTAAGCTGCAGCATGACATCCTGAGTGGAGAGTCCCGCTCGGAAGCCGTACATGGTGGAGGGAAACAGTTTTTCTTGTTCCATGTAGCGATTAAGACGATTGAGAATTACATGCTCCATCAATTTTCCTGTACATGAGGTAAGAGAGATCGGTCTCAAATCATTAGGGTCTAACGGCTTATTATGTTTGGGTATGAAAGTCACATTAGCTGACTTCCATTCCTGGGGCAGCGTGCCCTGCTCCCATTGCTGATTCATGTAATCGGTAAGAGCTGCCACTGACTTGGAGTCTAAATTTCGGAGTGTTTTGTTAGTAATTCCATCTAGTCCTGGAGCAGATGTGGTGCGAAGTTTGCTTAGGGCAGCCCAAAATTCCGCCTCTGCAATTGGTGCATCCAAGTCTGCATCGGGAGCTCCATTGTAAGTAGGTAACGATTCTCGCCTTGGGCCAGGAAAGTACGTAGTTTTAAGAGCAGTTTCAACGTCTTGCCCTTGTTTTTCTACTTCAAACAAGAGTTTCGTAACTCTCTTATTACTTTCACATCGCGAAGAGCATGGTTCTAATATATGGTGAAGCAGGGACCAAGAGTTCTTCATATGTAGAGTACCGGCTAGCCGGTTACATATCTGGTTCCATTGCTGCGATGAAAGTTCGGCCGCGTGTTCAGTTACAAGCTGGAGTGTTTGTGACATTTTGCGTTTTAGTTTACGATTTTATTTTTGCTTGAGCCATCGTTTCTCCAAGCTCTGATAGGCCTCCCATAGGTGGAGTAGCCTGCTGCCTACTGGATCACGGATATGTGCTGCTGGGGCTACTTTTTCGCCAAGAGCTACATCCTGTTTAAGCTGAGACGCCCAGTCTTTGTAGTCTTGAATTTCTTTTTTTGGGTTTCGGTCTCGGATTTCGCGAAATTTATCCCAGTCAACAATATGTTTTAAATGAAACTGTGGACGAAAATTGGCATGGGGCAGTGTAATTGTTAGGATATAATGATCACTGCCGAGGTTGACCCCACTGTGTGTCCAGTTAGCTTGTCGCACATTTTTAGTGAAAGTAAGGTCAGGGGTGGTATCTCTGCTCACACTGCTGCCAATTCGTGTTGGTAGCATGCAGTCAGTGACTAGAGTGCACCTGTTTCGCTGAATGTATTGAAGAAGGCTGGTGCCCTTCCAAGTGTTTCTCCTGTAACCCCAATCTACGTGCGGGGCATTAAACTCACTCGTTACAACTATGGGAGAAGAGTTTGCTATTTAGATGGCCCTATCGATTGCTTCAAAAACAGCAGTGAGGCCATTTCTAGGATGATAATAAATATTCAAAATAAAATATGTGCCTTGTCCTGTACGACGAGGGACAAGTTCAAGAAGAAGGCAGTCACTGTAAAGATCGGAAAGATCATGCGCTATAAACGAGATATTCCTCTGTATATATGTGGTAGCCCATGGGGAGCTAGGATACGAATGTACAGCCTGATAGCCGAGGAGTTTGCATGCTTTTAAAGGCTCCTGTACGGAGATGACATCAGGGGCCCGTGTAGACCGCTGTATATAAAGTGAGAGGTTGTCTCTCTTGTTTCTTAATCCACGGCAATTCCATTGCCATATGCAGTGTGAAGAGGGTGAAGATGAGGCAAGGGTGCAGGAGGGGGTTGTGGCTGCGAAGGCGCTGGAGAGGGTTGAGATTGAGGGAGAGATTCGAGCCGAGCAACTAACACGTCTAGAATACTCTCTATCTTAATGAAGCGTTCAGCGATTTGCGTAAAGCCTAAATCAACCATTTGTTTGAGTTCCCGGTGTTCTTTTCGAATTTTTGACTGGTGCTTTTAAAATCGTCCTCCGATGACTCGGGTTGCTCTGTCCTTTTCTTTTTTTGCTGGCTGTGGAGAGGAATCTATAATATCGGTCCCTAATTCGGCTGCTATATCCGGCTTTATGACAGAGGGGGAGATGGATACGGGTGGAGAAGACGCGGGTGGGGCAGCTGTAAGTGTACTTAAACGTTCCAGCACCAGAGCCAACTGTTGCTTTAACTCTTGATTCTCTCGCATTAGACGTTTGATAGTCTCCTGAGTTTTAGAATTTTCTTTAGCGTCAGGGAGCATACAACAGGAGCAGGAGGCTTGCTTTTCCCAGCTCACCTTTTCGGGTTTGGTGCTGAAGTCGCGGCTTTGTGATGCACTTCGTCCAGGGCTTTTGCCTTTGCTGTCACGGTTTCGTCCAGGACTCCTGCTTGTGCTGCTACGGTTTCGTCCAGGACTCTTGCTTCTGCTGCTATGATTTCTATCGTCGATGCTTGAAAAAAACTCCTTCTCGAGCTGGAACTCGGGCTGCTCCTGCTGGTGCTCTTGTGTCGGCCTTTGTCGTGGCCGAGAGAGACGGCTGAAGCCACGCTGAAAGCGTTGTTTGCATGCCCTGTCACCCGTCTTGTGAGCGTCCCCACGGATGACGCACTGCGGGGTGCAGGTATAGTCCTCCGGGTGTTTCTGTTCGCAGCTTGAGCAAGTGAGGCGATTTGGCAAAGGACATACATCTCGTCGGTGGCCGACTTGTCTGCGGTTTAGGCACGCTTCCACCTTCGGTCGAAAGTTGAAAACGGCGTAGAGGATGCAAAACATTTTGATTGACGGAGGAAGCTCCTCTGCCATGAAGTGAATGAGCACTGAGCGTGAGGTACGCCCCATGTCCCTTGCTTGGACTATTGGTAGAAGGGGATTCGCCCGACGTAATTCTTAAAGCAAGTCCTGAGGTGATTCACCATTCCAAGCGCGGTAGATGATCCCTGCCCGTGCCCCGTCCGGGGGAGCTATGTACGCGTGAAATCCCAGTTTTTTACCACGTAGCGTGAGTTCTCGTATTTTTGCATAGTTGGCAACTAGGTCGGCGCAATATGTGGACATGGTGAAAATATTCTTGGCCAAACTGGTGCACACAAGATCTTCGTCGGCAACCACAGAGTGCAGTCCGCTTTTGGCGATTACAGCCACTCGTAACTCTACGTCGTTGTATTGGGCCAGATCTACGCCCGCACTCACACGAAAGACAATCTTGAAGTCGTCGACTGGCAACCGTGGCAGTCGTTTTAAGCGAGGACGCGCCACAGCTGTGTTGTCGAGCTTTGAGGAAACGCTGGGCGGTGATTCCGTTTTGCGTACTGGCGCATCGGCAGCTGACGCCGCTTTACTTGACTGCGTTCCTTCAGTTTCTTTTGACTGTTGTCGAGGTGAGCGTTGCCGGGCATTCAGGACTACACTCCATTCTTCTGGGTTGAATTCTGTGGCAGGTAAATCCGTGCCACTCACCATGTATGCCATTGCGTTGCCGAATGAATTTGTGCACGCGCGTCGAAGCGCGAGCCCGACGCCGGTGCCGGTGGCGTTAGGGCTAACGAGGCGGCGTTGCCCCGCTCAGCAAGAGTTGATGTTCGCAAAGCTCCTCAAGAACAAAGAGGTTTGAGGCACTCACCAGCAGCGTCGGCAACTTGCTGAATGAAGTTCAAGAGAGACCACTGTTGGCACCAAAAAAGCAGTCTTGGTTCGACAAAAACTTCGTAGAATACGGAGCCCATGCGAGGCACACCAGCCTTGCCTGGCCCCTAGCGGACTCCTCCTTTTAATAACTAAAAATATATCTTCAAATAACTTCTTATATTATCGCTGAGCGAGTTACAAGAAGGAGCAGAGGCAACTGCTACGAACGCAAGTCAATCACTTCCCGCACTTTTTCGCGAAATAGGGAACAAAAAATGCATATAAACGATAGAGAAATTTATTACAGGGGTATCGACTTGTTTCAAATATATAAAAACTTGTGAAAGCCAATAAATGCGAACACTCACATCAACCTCACTCCGTTCAACCGGATCTTAGCATGCCCGGCAACCGCTACGAGCGTGCGTCTTCTTGGAAACCAAAACTAGCGCCTAGTTTCCGGGGCCTGGTAAGAAATGCTTCGCATTTATTACTAGCTTCTTGGCGGACACATGCAGCGCATATCTTGCGTGATCTCCATAATCCATTAAGGTGAGAGTAGAGCTAGCACCCTGTTTCTACATTCACATCACGCGCCTGAAGTAGGTCATCTTCGAACCTCTCTGTACTTCAACGGTGGGTTCTGCATGCAGCGAAAAGTATGGGCGCCGTGGCTTAGTTGGTTAAAGCGCCTGTATAGTAAACAGGAGATAGTGAGTTTGAATCTCACCGGTGCCGTCACAGAGAGTTCTTCATTTCATTTTTTTAATGAGATACATGGTACGATGGTCTTCAGTTACACTATCTTGTTAACTGCCACTTTGGCAAAAAATGGTACATGGTCTTATGTAATAAGGAAAAGAGTTGTCATTATCCGCTGGAGTGATTGCTACTCAGTTGCACATGCGTGAAACTGGAATGTGGATTTCTTTCTTCGTGGCTTCTAAAAGCACGAAGCTAGTTTTGAAGTGTTTTTGAGGCCTAGGTAAATATACTTTATGCCTATCTTTCTTACTTATATGTTCCTCCGGCAGCTCGCAATTAACTTCAATGAATACGTCGCATAAGTAAGATGTGAGGAAAATGTTTAGAATAAAAGTTTCTAAAAATGTAGCAGTACGTGGTTTCGATCCACGGACCTCTAAAGGACCCAGCGTACTTCCACAGCGCCACTATGCTGACTTTTTTAATTGCTGGTTTCGGAATATATACACAAACACATTTTACAAAAAAACAAATACAATTTCTCAAATACACAGGAAAAAAGCCATCAGTGCCACATGAACTGGTGTCGTCTACCTAAAAGTTCTTCAAGGCTGCCAGAGGTTCCGACCTCGTCAGCCATTCTGGAACACACCCCTGTACTTTCGCCATTTATATGAAAGCAGACATGCTTTGCCTGAAATAGATTCTTGCTGGCCTAGCATCCAGGTCGTAGTGATATCCAGCCATTCGTGCGCGCCATATACAGCGGAGCCCGGTCAACATCACCAGATCAAATGGGATTCCCTCAGGAATCTTCACCGCCTGATAGCTGATTCCTTGTGCATAAAGTGGGAACTCCTTCTTTAAAGTTCTTTAAGACGGCACAAAAAAAAAAACCTTC
This sequence comes from Rhipicephalus annulatus, assembly GCA_013436015.1. Lineage (NCBI taxonomy): Eukaryota > Metazoa > Arthropoda > Arachnida > Ixodida > Ixodidae > Rhipicephalus > Rhipicephalus annulatus. The sequence goes on from WOVY01009806.1 coordinate 229,302, forward strand.
CGAACATTATCTATTGTTTCAGGCTTCTTGGATATCAGGCAGTATGATCATCATGGTGTGTAACAGCCCAGTTCCTCTGTGGATGTCTTTACTGATATCGTTCCTGTGTGTAGCTTACTGAAAAAAGTTTTCATCCCTGTAGGTACTTGAGTGTCTTTCATTCACTTCTGTAAATTTTTTTCCCGGTCTTCCACAGTATAACGCCCTGTTTAATGGTCCTGGAAATACAACGTCACATAAACATCTGTATAGTTTTTCTTCTAAAACTAGATACATAATAACGAACAAATAAGAAACGTAGGCTATGTACCATTTCTTTGAGATAGCCACGCACTGTCCCCGGCATGCTATTATCAGTGGTGACGAAGAGATCTGGTAAGGCGTTGCTCAATCTGAGTAGGCATACCGAACGCAGAAAAGGATCACGGATGTCACGGATGATCAAGAATCTACTTACTACCTGTCTTACGAAAAGGTGTGCTTCCCGTCCTTCATGCGCGTTGACTAATTGGTCCTGTTGCACCTTTCCCATTCGGAGCCCCATATAAAGACCACGAACACTCTGTGCAGCCTCTGCACGTTGCTCCTCTAACAATGCAGCACCTGCGTCACATCCCACAGCTTCGTGATGAAAAAAACAAAACATGTTGCACGCAGTGGATCTAGCAAAAAACAGACAGACAGACTCGTGCCTTTTCACCTGTCTGCCATTTCTTTAATTTCTCTTGTTTGATGCGACCAATACTCCTCGCTGCCTCAATAACTTACATGGGGAGTACCAAGCTACCTAGTCGGTGTTTCCATCCGCACATATTCGCGAAATACGCCAGTTTTAAGGCCATCTTCCATGTCTCCAGCCAAGGGATTTCCCCCAGTTTACTCGGCTTCCTGTGACGTTGAAAAGATGCTTGACAACACTTATCCTTTCCTCAACACCTTCTTTGTTAGTACAACACACTGCAATTTCATCTGCATAAGCCAGCAGCTTGACTTTTGCTTGTGCTCGCATGTGCTGCTTAATGTGCAGTCTTTATCTCTCCTCCGTCTCTCCTCTCTATCTTTCATCTCCCCCTTCCACCTCCCATGCGCAGGGTAGCAAACCGGCTGCCTATAGACTAGTTAACTTCCCTGCTGTTCTTTTCCTCCAATTTTTCCTGCGTTGACTTCTGCTGCCGCCAAGCTGAAACCACGTATTTTATCGTTTTCATTGATTGCGAGACACAACGATTCAATACAGTAATAGTAATAGACTTTTATTCAGCCAAATTTACAGGCCGAGCATTTCGACCGCCTGTGCGATCAGTCGACGCTGTTCTTCTTCCCTTTCGGCGCTGATTCAGTCGAGCCAGGAGGTGATGGAAAGGGATGGGGGAGGGTAATAGCTGGATTGCTGAGCAGTTGGGCAGTAAAACAGGCAGTGTGACAGGTCAGCGTATGGGGAGGGACAATTAGGACAGCAGGGGTTAGACCTATATTTATAAAGGAAAAGGCGAGAGGGGGTTATCAGGCAGTTCATTTGGATGTGCTGTAGAGTTCGAGCCTCGAGCGCAGTGAGTGATGGATGAGGGGGAGGGTAGAGACGCTTGTCGAGCCGGAGCTGGAGATATACCTCCTTGATAGTGTGACGCAAGGAGATCTGCCCATCGTTATTCGCGGAGCTCTGTCTTCCGAAGGTGTGGGCCAGAGAATGAACGGTGCCCGGTGCAATATATCGCGGGCAAGCTGATGAGCTAGCTCATTGCCGTTAATACCCGAATGCCCAGGAACCCAGCGGAGGAAGACAGTGGAGGGTTGAAGAGCAGAGGCCGCTCGCTCGATTTCCTGTTGAAGAGCAGGGGGCAACGTGTTGTTCTGTATGTGACGGATGGCGGCGTGAGAGTCAGAGTAAATCGTGTACTCGGGGAGAGAAGGGAGGGAGAAAAATGACTGCATGGCGTGGACCATGGAAAGGACCTCGAGCGAAAGTACATTTAGCGGGTGTAAGTATGGCCCGCTGGTGTGCGTGCCAGGTGCCGAAAGGTGTGGATGGTAGATAACGTAGCCACACGAGCCCCGAGGAGCCATGTATGAGGCATCCGTGTAGGCAACTCCCTGTGTAGAGAGACGAGGAGAATGATGCTGTGCTGCCGCATGACGCCGGCCGGCGTGAAGAACGGGAGACATATTGGATGGGAGGGGAAGGATGCGGAGGTTAGAAGCAGCGGTGCTAGCGGCAGAAGGCAAGGTGGGAACGGAAACGGAAATGTGAGGGATACCGGCTTGGGCTTATAGCCATTGGCCTTGACGAGTGAGAGAAAGACGGGCAATCTGAGAGTCATGGTGCAGAGAAATAAGAGAACGTAATGGATGGAAGAGGCCTGTGGCAAAGAGCTTAGTGGTAGAGGTAGTGAGAGGGAGGTTTAGAGCTGCCTTGTAGAGGCCTAATAGAGCTCTTTCGAGTGTGTTGAGTTGCGTTTCGGTGAAATGAACGTAGGGCACAAAGTACAAGAACTTGTTAAGGGCAAGCGCATGTGCAACCCGGCACGCATGAGCCTCGTGGAGCCCCGACTGCGGAGTGACAACGCGTCGCAGGAGGTGGGTCACTGAGTGGCAAGTCCTCACAGCGTGATGTAGGGCCTACGCGTTCCTTGTCGCGTGCAAAGGGAAGCCAAGAACTTTGCATTGCTGAACAGTGGGGATGAGAGAGCTAGAAAGATGTAGGGAGATGAGGGTATTGTGGGAGCGCTGGTACGCAGACCGGTTTAGCAAAAGTAGTTCACATTCCTCCGGCGCAGGGGACAGGCCAGCAGTAGCGAGAAAGGAAGCGATAAGGTCCAGGCCACGTTGCAAAGTATCCTGCACGTGGCCGGGATATCCAGACGTACACCAGAGAGTGATGTCGTCTGCATAAAAAATATGGTGGAGGTCAGGTATTTGGGACAGTTGGGAAGCAAGGGGGGGGGCGTAGCCATATTAAATAGAGTAGGAGATAGTACGGCACCTTGAGGAGTGCCGCGGGTGAGGGAGTGTGGGTTAGACAAATGAGTATCGACTCTAAAGCGAGCAACTCAAATTGAAAGAAATGATCGGATGTAAGAATACATGCGGGAGCCACATGACAGGAAGGAGAGCTGAGCGAGTATGTGGTCATGACTCATGCCATCGAATGCCTTCCGTACATCGACGGTTACAAGCGCATGGATCTGGCTACAAGAAGGTGAAAGAAAAGTATGCTGAAGAACAAGGAACATGTCCTGCGCACAGACGTGGCGTCGGAAGCCAATAAGAGAAGGAGGGAAAAACTCTTTCGCCTCAATAAAATCAGACAGTCGAGTCAAGGCCATTCGCTCAAGAGTCTTGCCCACACATGACGTCAAAGAGATAGGGCGAAGGTTAGAGAGAGATGGAGGTTTGCCCGACTTCGGAATCATACAAGTTAGAGTTGATGCCCAAGAGCTTGCAAGACAGCCGCTGTTCCATGCTTCGTTGAATGTGTGTAAGAGAAATTTCTTCGCGTTGTCGGGGAGATTACGTAATGTAGTATGTTATCTCATCCTCACCGGGTGCCCAGCGGGTAGATTGAGTGGCTAAGGCAGCTTACAGCTCCCTGAGCGTGAATGGGTGGTCCAGGTCTGGGTTAGCTTCGCCACAATAATCTGGGTAGAAAGGTGTGAGGGGGTGGTGGGAGAAACAGAGATTTATAATTTTCAAACACATCAGATGGAGTCCCTTGAGCAAGAGCTTTAGCTAGGGTGGGAGCAACGGCAGGCTTGGTACCTAAGAGAGAGCTAAACGGAGACCATGTAGAGCGCGAGTGCAGTGTGGAGTCAAGGCCGTCACACAGCGTGTTCCAACGAGAGTGCTCGAGAAAAGTGCCGTAAGCGATAATTTCAGCCCGCAGAGCATCCATTTGGTAGGAAAGTTGGACGTTGTGTGGCTGGGAGCGGAGAGCGCGTTTCAAACGTTGATGACGTCGCCATAAGCGGAGGAAGTGAGGATCAGGGTCAGGAATCTGGAGTTGAAAACGAGCGTGGTGACTACAGGATGTCATTGCTGCGGAGATCCGCGACGTCCAGTCGTCGTAAGTGTTAAATGAGTCAGACAAAAGGTTATTACGGAATGCTTGCCAGTCAGCGAGCGACTCGTTGTTTCCGCTTATTGCGGGAAAGAGGGGTGGTGATGTGTATGAGAAAGTGATCACTGAAAAGATTTTCAGCGGACACCTGCCAGTGAAAAGGAAGGGAACTCCGAGAGAACGTGAGATCGGGTGTAGTGGAACGCTGTGAAACAGTGCCCACTCGAGTAGGGCTGTCAGGAGTATTAAGAAGGGTGAGATGGCGTTCCTGGGTGAGGCAGTGTAGAAGGCGACCTGGTTTGAGTGTTTGAGGCTAACCCCAGAGCTTATGAGGAGCATTAAAGTCACCCCCAAGGAGGACATGGGTGGTCGATAGAAGGGAGTGCAGGAATTTGCCAAGAGCACTAAACAAAGAGGACCTGACAGGGGGGTTATAAAATGACATCAGAGCGAGAGAAATATGGGTAGATGGTTGGTAATAGACCACACCAACTAAATGTTTCAGGAGAGGGGACGGTACGTCTAGTGGTTCAACGAGAACGTTATTGCGTACATAAATGGACGCAAGTGGCTTTCCCGTCGTAGCGTGATATGCACGGTAGCCCGGGACGGCAAGGGCCGCCCGAGTCTCTTGTATAAAGAGAAAATGGGGTAATGTTTGGCGGGTGAGAAGATATTGGTGGAGAGGGGTCCTATTTTGACGAAAGTTGCGGCAGTTCCACTGCAAAATATCGAGGTCCTTTTCACGTGCCATCTAGGTCTTTGAAGTAGAGGAAGTGCCTACGCGTGCACGTTCTTTCTTTTTTTTTCGCCGGGGGAAGCGACTCTTGCAGGGAGTTAAGCATATAGGTGAAAGATTCCAGTTGCTTAGATTGGGTTTCGAGGGTCGTAAGAATCCGGACAATTGAATTTTCCAGCTGGACCAAATGAGTGTGATGCGCAGTTGTTGGTGGTGGTTTCGACCATGTCGGCCAATTTGGTTACATGTGAGCTGGAGGTCGGGGCGGTGAGTGTGGTGAGTTGCTTATTTAGCTACGTGAGTTGAGAGGTAAGAGAGGATGTGGTAGTTGCGAGTGTCTGCGTCAGTGCGAGTATTTTCTGTTGTAGCTCATCTGAGACGCGTTGTTGCTCGCGCTGGTTGCGCTCCAACATAGCCAGTCGCAGATCGAAGGAGCGGCTCTCGTTACTTAAAGATGATGAAGGTGTGTTTGATGAAAAAGTGCACATGGGAGGTGTTCCCTTAACCTTAGGCGGCGTATGAGCCCGGGGGGAATGTTGCGGGAGGTGATAGGAACTCATGCGCTGAAGAGGAGGGCGGCGAAGGCTGTGGCTCGGCGCATGGCTGTGCGACGGAGAAAAGCTGCTTTGGCGCAGTCGCGTTGCTTAGCTAGAAGGTAGGGGCAGGTGGAGTCGAGAGATGAGTGGGTGTTGACTTGGCAATGGATGCACCAGGGTTGGGCGCAAACGTGAGCATCGGGATCTGCTGGTAGAGAAGACGCACAGCGGCGGCACTTGGGCGGAACGCTGTGTTGCGGGCATTGATGAGCACAGTGCCCTATAGCAAGGCACCGAGTGCAAGTAGGGGGCTTAGGTTTATGTGGACGGCATCGGAAAGAGACGCGTTTGAAGTACACAAAGCGAGGGATGATGGTTCCAGCAAATGTTATGAGGACGGATTCAGTGGAGCCCATCATACGTGCAGAGAGTATATCTGAAGTAAAGGATTCGAGGTCATGCAAGAGCTGAGATGTTGTGAAGTGACCACCGACGTTGTGTATGACGCCGAGACATGATATTGGAAAACTAGGGGCATAGGGCTTAATAGTGATCGGCTTACCATTAAGTTCCAGGCTTGTGAGGGAGAGTAGGAGGTGGGCAGTGAGAGGTGAGTGCGTTTTCAGAAACACAAGGCTTTGAGCAGGCTTGCCTTGAAGGGTGACCTCCGCACTGGTCTTGGGAGAAAGATTTGCGGCGGCTATGATGGTAGAAAGCAGGTCATAGAGAGGCAGTTTCGGCGTGAGTGTTCGAGGTGGAAGTTGGATTCCGACAGTGATGAGCTCGGAGCGAGGGCGGGCGGTCGAGGCAGGTTTCGATTGGCACTAACGGTGTTCCAGCTGCCTTCAGGAGATGGCGTATTGTCTTCGTTGAGCTGCGATGCCGTGAAGTCCATTTTCGTCTATAAGTCGTCAGCTGAAGTGATGGAAGGCAAAACTTCGGCGATGGAAGGAACGACGCTCGTCGAAACGCGCTTGTCGACAGACTCGGAATTTCCAATGGGTAGGCCAGACGCAGATAAGGTGGGGAGAGCAGCAGGCGTGGTTGATTGCAACGCCAACGCTGCATTACGGCTCTCGGGCTCTGGCGTTTGCGTGGCTATCAAGCTGGGAGTAGCAGAGACGCCACCAGCGTTGCTAGTTGCTGGACCGTGCGCGCTGTTGAGGAACACTGCCTGTTGCTGTATTGTTGTCGGCGCGGGGCTGGTGACATTGCAAGATGTTGACAGCGGAGGCACGGCTGTATCAGCGGTACGACTGGAGGAGGCTGGGCTTACCGATAGGGCGTCAGTTGTCGTTGGTGTCGAGTGCTGGGTGGGACTCTGCATCGTGGAGGTGCAGGCGCGGTGCGCTAAAGTTAGCGCGGCGCTGCGCCGCTTCGTACTTTTGAAGGGGCCTGGGGGGGGCAGCCTGGGGTCGGACCGGAACCCGGATGGTGTCGGCGTGTCCCGGAAGCCTTCTAGAAGGAATAGTGAGCTTGTCCAGACACGGGCGGGGCCCGGTAACGGGCCAAGAACACATGAAAGTGGAGCACTGTATGCGGCCAGCCATAAAGTCCCTGAAAAATAAACTAAAGTAGCGCCAACCGCACCCCTTAGCCTCTACCTCCTCTCCCAGCAGCCACAGCAGCGCCTCTAGAGTGTCCACCAGGAAACTACGAATGCGAAAGCACGGGGGCGCACTGGATGTGCCAGACACTTGGGCAGCTCGGGCACTGCTGCATATAACGCTAAGTACACAGGCCCCAACATTTCCGCCTCAATCGAAAATGCAGCCGCCGCGGTCGGCATGGATCAAGCCAGAGACGCAACGTTTACACGGCACTAAACGCGGCACGCGTTTCAACTGGCATGCACGTTTACCATCGACGCGGTTACTCTCTTTGTGTGATGCTCGAGCTTGACAGTACCGCAACACTGTAAACACGAATACAAGCGAAACGATAAAGTTTAGCTCGCCGGTACTCACCTCACAAAGCCGCGACGATACAGGGTCCAAGTCAGTCCTTCCGATACGCTGGAGCCACACTTATGGCCGAGCGGCATTGTCTTATCCTCGCGGAAGCGAAAATAGCTTCTTTCCTCTGCTGTACCTGCTTTTGCAACCGCTGGCACAGCAGGTCGGGATCCCAAAACGTGCAGGATTACCGTGCACACACTCACGCGCGGTCGAACTCCGGCTACACAACAATACCAAGCGCGCACGCCTAGCCACAAACAAACACCGCGAAAGAGGACAAACAAAATGGCGTTTGCGATACCTTCACAAAGGCTAGTGCGTCATGCTGCAGATTCTTAGCACCGACGAGTTTATTACACAGACAGCAGTGGCGCTGCCATCGAGAGCGTCACCGCTGAGCACGTCTGCATGCAAACGGTGGGCTATCGCGTTGAGTATTGCATGCTTGCGGTGATGTCTTTTGCCACTGCATGCCACTTGCTTATATACACGTCACATCGTCGTATTTAACGTTACTTTTTATATAATTTTTCTTTCTCAATCACTCTGTCAGTGCATCGCCTAGAACCGCAGCGCCCAGATGCTCTTTAACGGAAACATGAGCACAAGCTCATCTTTGCGGCCAGGAGCCATACAGCCCCTCAACTAGCGTCGTTTACTATCTGCAATGCACGCGAGGGGAGAGGAGTCTGCACATTGACACGAATGGCGCTACTTTGGTTTATTTTTCAGGGACATTAGCCAACCAAACAAAACGGCGCCACTTGGCGGTCTTCCATTCAATACAAATACAAAACAAAAGTGAATTGAGGGGGCAGCCTGGTCACACAGAACGCACTAGGTGAATGCGGGCCCCCAAAGACTTAATTAACAATTAAACGTGTTGTGCAGTTCTGGTTCACCAAAACCACTCCCTGCCTTATGATGGAACCACCATTAACATGATCTAATATGACATACAAAATATCTTGCGCAACACAATCAAATGCTTTCTCCAGGTCTAGCTTGAGCACAGCAGCGCCACGTAACGCTTCATCCAGCCCTCTAGCACGGTTCGCATCCTGTGAATGTTAGTGGTGTTAGTTCTACCTTTAATCCCACGCGTTTGGTGTTCAACCACGATTTCTTTGATGACACCCTGAAGCCTCGCTGCAAGAACCTTCATAAAATTTTTGCAATTGACATTGGTCAGTGATGTGGGCCTATATGATGCCACTAGTTTGAGCTTTCCAGCTTCGTCAGATTTAGGAATCATTATTCTATGCACATTGCTATAAGAAGGCGGCATAGTTTTCCGTTCGTACATCTCATTGAGAAGGTCTTTCAACAAAGGGGTCAGTTCAGTTTGAAACATTTTGTACCAGGCAGCGGTTAGCCCATCGGGTCCAGGTAATTTTCCAAGGTTCGAACGATTAATGGCGCGCTCAACTTCGCCTCCGGTTATTTTCCCTTCTAACGGCTTGATAGTGTCGTCACTCAGTCAAGACATAAGGTGAAGAAACTTTTCTTTAAATCCATCTACATTCGCTCGTCGGGCTGAAAAGAGTGTCTGATAACGAGGAAAAAAATGGCAGCATATCCACGGGGAGAATAATGGAGGGTGGGGCGAAGCTTCCATCCGTCCATTCGTTATTGCTTCCGTTCGTCCGTGCGTCCGTTTGTGTGACCGTCCGTGCGTCCATCCACCCGTCCGATCTTGCGTCTATTCGTTCTTTCGTCCCTGCGTCCCTTCATGCGTCTATCCATCCGTGCAGCCATCCATGCGTCCGTCCATGCATCTGTCTCTGTGTCCGTTCGTCCATCTAGTCAACACTCCAAGTACCACCATCTCGCATCTTTTCATCATATATGCGTTCGTCTGTGAGACCGTCTGTGCGTCCATCCGCCCGTCCGTGCGTGCGTCTGTTCGTGCGCCCGCACGTCTATTCATGCGTCCGTCCCTGCGTTCATCCATGCATCTGCCCCTGTGTCCGTTCATGCGTCCATCCATTCGTGCAGTCATCCGTGCGTCCGTTCATGCATTTGTCTGTGTGTCCGTTCGTCTATCTAGTCAGCACACCAAGTACCACTATCTCGCATCTTCTCATCATATATTCCGCATATAGAAGCACCGCCATCCAGTGGACATTCTGAGGACTAAACGAGAGGTGGCACACTTTCTTACGGCTTGCGCTTCGTGTCTACTTTTCACCTTTAACCACCTCGAGTTCATGGTATAGACTAGTTCACTGTATTCATGATACTGCGGCCCAGCGCTCGCTAAACATTTTTAAAACCAAGGAGGTTACGCCCAGCAAGTATAACCTAGCAACCTTTTCTTGTCAGATAGTGCTCAATGTACATGCCAATGGCTGCTAATTGGGAATGAGAGACAGGAGAATTCGGCTTTTGAAAAACGCGCACGCTGCGAATTTTTTTAAGGTTCAACAACGCACAGGAGAAATCTCCCATCGGCACCACCTTGCAGGTCAAAGCGTAAGACTGGTTACACATTACGACTACGACGAGGGACGAACGGGTGCCACATTAAGAAGCTTCGCCCGTAAAACGCGTGTTCCATGGTTCCATTGTCGCTCGCGAGTGTGCCTTTGCAATAAACCGTATCGATGCGATTACGCAGCCCCTGCGCTTTTTCCAGACCAAGTGCTCTTTTTTTGTGGGTGTCTCCACCGCTACTAGTTCTTTGGCACGTGCACGAACCCAGGCACCTTCGTAACGCTGCTTGTCAATTTGTTCTACCTTTTCTTTTAGCCCCGCCACGGTGGTCTAGTGGCTAATGTACTCGGCTGCTGACCCGCAGGTCGCGGGATCAAATCCGGGCTGTGGCGGCTGCATTTCCGATGGAGGCGGAAATGTTGTAGGCCCGTGTACTCAGATTTGGGTGCACGCTAAAGAACCCCAGGTGGTCAAAATTTCCGGAGCCCTCCACTATGGCGTCTCTGATAATCATATGGTGGTTTTGGGACGTTAAACCCCACAAATCAATCAAATCAATGTACTTTTTCTTTTAAACTGCGCACCTCGTCTTTACGAGTCCCAGGACTCGTCACTTTCGAGGGCTATCAGCTGCTGCAGTGTTTTATTCAGACTTCTTTCGTTTAATTGTGCTTCAAATTTAGGGATCTCGATGTGTCCAGCGCTTTCATTTTTACCTTCTGTTTTAAACAATCTCATGTCTCTGCGACATTTTCTGTTCCTTCAATAAGCATTTCATTAATAACAGCGTGTACATCTTATACAAACCACTCATCACTTAGCAATGACGAGTTTAGTTTTCATAACTATCAATTAATATGATTTCTTTGGTGTTTCAAACCTAGGCGACTGACAACCAAGCAATGATCCGAAAAAGACACTGGAACTACGGTGAAGCCATGGCAATTTGCATAATGTCTAGCGGTAAGTACACGTGCTCTAACTGCACATGACTAGTGCCTAGAAATCGTGTGTACATGACTTCCCAGTTCGCTTCAACGCATTTGTACACGTCGTCTATGGCATGGTCGCTAATTATTTTCTTAACACATCACTGCTTTTGTCACGAATGTCAGTACTACTGCCTCTATCACGAGCATTTAAAGCACATTTGCAATTCCCTAACAAAACAAACCGCTATCGCACTTCGTCCACTGGAACAGATCCGAAAAGAAAAATTTAACACGCTGTTCTACACAATTTTGAGCATATATGCACATTACACAAAAATCTCAATATTAAATCTTCTTGACTGACATGAAAATACGCTTTGGACAACAAGGGCCTGATATTTCATTACAAAAAGGCCACACCCTGTGGACGTTTCTGCGGCATGGGTAACGACTGCATAGTATCTCTCAGTGAATAGGCGCACCATGCTCCCGGTCTCCTCCTCTCCATCTACCTTAGTTTTCTGGATGGCTAGGACGTCTATGTCTCGGTCAGTGACCAACCGTAATAGGTGACTTTGCCTACGCCTAGCCGCCAACCCTCTCACGCAAAGCGTAGCTATGCCAAGTGACACGGTTGGTGCCATGGCGATTGATATACAGTAAAGAAGTAAGCCCAGAGCACAGTGCTTACCTTTCACAACCAGCCATCGGCGAGTCACCATCCTGCTTTCCAGCGTTTTTCTAGGGGCGAAGCTCCTTAAGGCGTAAGTCTGTCTATCGCATGTATGCATGTAGTAGTACGTAGACATAGGTGGCACATACCTGCGCTAGAACGGGTATGTGCTTCAGGGGATGCGAGATGGGAGATGGTGATACTTGGAGTGTTCACAACATGGACGCATGGACGGATGGACAGACAGACTAGCAGATGGACGGACGGATGGATAGACGCGCGGACGTACGGACGGATGGACGCACAAACAGACAGACAGACAGATTGCCGAGCTCACGGATGGACGCATGGACAGACGGACGGACGCATGGATGGACGCACGAATGGTCGCGCGGATGGACGGAAGCAAGAACGAATGGACGGACGGAAGCGCAGACGGGCTGACAGACGCTTCGCCCCACTCATCATCATTAACTTTGTCGATATGCTGTGACTTATGTTTGCCTGGTCCGGAAGTCTCTGGTCCGAATGAATGTTCTGTATCGGCTTGAAACGCCCCCGCTTTCCTTTATGAGTCTTTCCAGGGGACTCCTCGCTGTTGAACGTCGACGTCTAGCCATTTTCACTTATCTCATCGCGCACCCACTTTAGCGTTGCACTGGTGACACTCATTTCTTCGCTGTCCAACGCCTCTCCCTGGGACGCTGTTGCGTCGACCTTGACCGTGGGCACTCCTCCTTTCAAGGCACGTTCAGGCGCGTCCACGGACGGTGTAATGAAAATTGGACATGCTCTTTTACACAGTTCGGCGCATCGTCACAAACGACTGCATTTTTCATCTCGCCCGCACGCCCCATCGTCCCAGGAAGGATGATTTTGTGTTGGGAGGACGGCATCCGGCGACTAACGACGCAGCAGTGGCGCCGCCGTGTCTTCCCTACACCTGTATCGAAAGGGGCGCACTTGTGTTCGAGGAAAAAGATGTGATCTCGAGAGGGGACGGGACGTCCCGAAAGAGTTTTGACTGCTTCGAAATCGGCAGTTGACGTGCAACCAGCAAGGGGTGCGGTCATCGGTGTCGCGAGGCTCGCGTAAGCGACGAGCATGAAGAGACCCGCGCAACGTATTAAGACCGCTGCAATACGGAGAACCCTCGTGGTCTACTAAGCTGGCGAGATCTTCAGCGACACCCGTCAACTGCCCTACGTGTACGAAGAGTTGACCTGGTTCATATGGAACTTTTTATTGTGATTTTTTTCTACTGTCATTTTAATATAACCAGCTTTTTGATAATTGTAGTTATGTGCACTGCATCGCACGTAGATGATCCGATGCGGCAGCTTGAGCTTTTTTTCGTAGATCTTCTTTCTATCTCTTATTGTCATCATGTTGGTATTTTAGTAATATTCCGCATATCGGTCTTTTGTCTGTACCTGTTATTTTTAGAGCAAAGGTTGTAATACAGCTGTTCTTTCCATCGCGCAAACTTTTGTTGTTTTCTCTTAAGTTATTTTTGTGATCTCCTTGCTATTGTCCTGGTTTTATTTAAACTCTTGTTTGTGTTCAATCAAGAGTCCGTGTCTGTTCTATGAGTCCGTTGGTCAGGCTCATACATAACTACAAGTGCAACCCCGCACGGGTCGAACGACCTGCAAATAAATTTGAGATGTACCACTTCGAGGCCTTTCAGGCGTCGCAGGCTGAAGCGTAAAGTGGAAGCCTGCGAGTCTGCCGCACGTCGATGTTAGATCGGAGGGGCTTAGCCCGAAGTATGTGACATTACCTGGCATCCACGACAGGACAGGCCGACCGCGTGGTGATGTGTGAGAGACGGCTGACGTAACTCTGAGCGTTGCATATGCAGACGTCCTATTATTGTTTTGTTGGTAGACAACTGTTGTAACAATGGATGACACGGAGTTCGATAAGCTGATTGAACGGGTTTTGTAGGCCATGAGCGTTTTCATTTCGTCGAAAAAGAACGAAATAGATGGACAGAGGAACGTGTTGCTGAACGATAGTGGTACATGCAAAATATGCAACTCAAGATAGAACGACAAAAAAGCGGTCCAGACTCAGATTACAATAAGCGAAAGAGCGCTTGAAACTAGGACTTCTCACTACGCCGTCGGACCCCTGCTCAGGCTCTGGACTTTCCAATAGCGCAACCGTCCGTGCCCCGAACAAGTTGGTACAGTCATACCATGAGTACGTACAGTTATTGCGCCATAAAATTGAAAGCAGGTGGTGCAAATGTGTGGCATTAGATGTAAGGCACGGAAGGTGCAAAGAGCCCAAATGCACTCAACCGTTACGAGCCGGGCTTAACGGTAATACTTCTGATGCGAACAACAGGTTCATCACTGAACCAAATTTGTTAGGTGCCGAAAGTTCTGTGGTGGCCACAGAGGCTATTGAAGGCCTCAGTGATGTCGAAGAAAGGCTGTGCCGGCAGAGTCTTGAAGATACAGAAAGGTCATCTATAATTGACTTGGCACAATGCCCATGTTTGTTCATCGCAGTGGCAGCTAACAGGGATGAAGTTCGTAGTACTACCGGCCCGGCAGACAATAACCACGGTAGAGCGAGGGGGACAGAGTAGTGTGCTGACGCCCACTGTGAGTTGAGCAGTGTAGTTGCAAGCAGTTTTCTCAGGGATGAGCAGCGCAGCCCTGACACCGTCACTTGCATTGTTTAGCCGTCGGCCAAGCTGACCGCATGTGAGAATGCCAATGATTTAAGAAGAAATCACCCCGCCTGTGTGGACAGTACAGCAATTCAGATCGACCAGACTAGTTCTGCTTGAGATGTGATAAGAGCAGGGTTCTCAAAAGAGAGGACTGGGCAACATGCAAATAGAAAAAGACGCCGCGAAATCAAGAGAGTAACGAAGTTTGCAAATCAACCAACAAAATCGAGAACGGTCAAACGGCAATCAACGCAACAAAATCTTTGTTTGGGTTTTGTGGCATTCGCCAGTCGAGTGGGCCCCCATGATTCAAACCGCCCGACTTCCAGAGGGGTGAGGCAGGCATTTGTTTCCAGGGCTAGGAGGAGCCAACCCCCACCCGTCCATTGTTTTGTTGGAGGAGCGGAATGCATGGAGAAGGAGCGCAGTTTGCTGGACGACGCGACGTGGTCGAGAGGCCCATTTCCGTAGAATGCGACGTAAACGATGGCGTGCTACCATGGGGCAAGCTGACGGGACACAGCCGTAGTTTTAGCGACCGTCCTGTATATTGTTTTCTCTGGTTTGTGAAAACGGGTCAAAAAATCGACTGCCCCGAGCGCGTGTAGGAGTTATGTTTCGTCAGGTGAACGCTACTAAATCACAAGTTTTTGAAAAACAGTGCTCATATTTTTTTACTTGCTTTTCGAGTTGCTCATGAGCTTAGTAGTCTCCTTAAATACAACGTTTTTGAGTGTTTTGTTTGTATTTGTTTTTGTGTGAGATGACCCACTTTTTAAACCCATTGCCGCGCTTGCAGTTCCCTAAGCTTTGTTTTAGAAATTTTAATTGATTTTCGTATGCAAAGGTAGACTTCTTTGAGAGACTCTTATCAAGTTACCTCTGCGTTCTAGGTCTATCACGGCACGTCTGCGTGCTAAACGTGGCGAGATATTCTTTAAAGCTTTTTATTTTTTAATGAAGCGCATCGGTGCCTGACTAGTACTAAGCAGACACACAAATTGCATCTACGACAACAAATTGCCTTTGTTTTCATTTATTCTGTTTTAAGGCATCTCAATATTTGATTTTTCTTTACTGCTGATAGCGCGTACTTTTGAATATGTGGCATCAAAGAAGGCTTCCGTGCCTTAGCTTTGTAGTGAGCAGTATTTTAATCAGTTTATTTTTCTATGTGTGTGGCCATGGCCTAGCGTGCGAGATATGACTTTTGTCATAGTGTGACAGTGGAGTGCGGTGCGTCTTAGATTCTCTGCGGTGTCGCCCACGTCAGTGAAATGGTGCGCGAAAAAGACAACGCATTCGTGGACGACCAGGACACCGAAAGCTCTCGAACAGTGCGTGTTTGTGATTTTCTTGAATATTACGCAGCTATTTCCATTTAATGTCATTTATTTTACCCTCAATCGCACATAGCTTTACAAAGGGGAGTGGGGTACAAAAGAAATAATAAACTATAAACAAGAGCAAACATAGTAGCATCAAAATAATAAAGATTACAAGACATGTAATTTTGATGTTAGGCAATACACTGAATGTATGTGTAAGTATCATCAGAAACATGAGCCAAACAGAGTACAATAATATAGTTGTACATTATACACTTCACGCGTCATCACGTAAGTACTCCTGTATTGTAGAAAAAAACAAGTCATGATTTGACATGGAAACCATGTCAAATCATGACATGGTTTCGTGGCCCCTTCGTTATTCGCTGTTTTAGTTGCCGAAGCATACGTCCTCACACAGTCCGCCTCGATGTGCCCGAAGCGTATACAGCGGGAGCAGAGGGGGATCTTGCACTCGCGATGGACATGGCAAGTACCTTCAGAACTTTGGGAACCATATTCTTGAGAATGGGGCTATGTCACAAACGACTGCAATTTTCGTCACGCCCGCACACCCCATCGTCCAAGGAAGGGTGCTTTTGTGTGGGAGGACGCCATCCGGCGACTAACGACGCAGCAGCGGCGCAACCGCGTTTTTCCTACACCTGTACCGAAAGGAGAACACATGTGTTAGAGGAAAAAGGAATGACCTCGAGAGGGAACGGAACTTACCGAAAGAGTTTTGACTGCTTCGAAATCAGCAGTTGACGTGCAACCAGCAAGGAGTGCGGTCGTCGGTGTCGCGAGGTTCGCGTAGGCGACGAGCATAGAGTAACCCGCGCAACGTATTGAGACGGCTGCAATACCGGCCATCCTCGTCGTCCACAAAGCTAGCGAGATCTTCAGCGGCACCCGTCAACTTCCCTACGTGTACCAAGAGCTGGCCTGGTCCATATAGAACTTTTTATTGCAATTTTTTTGAACTGGACATTTATTATCAACAGCTTTTCAATAATCGTAGTTGTGTGCGCTGCTTCGCACGTAGAAATGCCGAAGCGTGAGCATGACCCTTCGTAAACATTTCTTTGTATCCATTTTTGATTTCCATCATGTCATCAATTTATTAACATTCCACGTTGTTACCACTTGTGCTACTTGTAATGTTCTTTTAGACCATAGAGTGTTTTGTAGCTGGTCTCTTCATCACGTGTTAGTGTTTTTTTGTTATTTTTTGTGATCTCCTTGCCATTGCCCTTGTTTTAATTGAGTCTTGTCTGTGTTTAGGCAAATGTCCGTGTCTGCTCTATGAGCCCGTTGGTCAAGCTCATACATTATCTCACGTGCGAACCCGCACGGGTAAACCGACTTGCTAATGAACTTGAAATGTACCACTTCGAGGCCTTTGAGGCGTCGCAGGCCGTAGCGTAAAGTGGAAGCCTGTGAGTTTGCCGCACGTCGATGTTAGATTGGCGGGGCCTAACCCGAAGTGTGTGACATGCATATATGCATAATACACGGAATTGTACGTTACAAAATACAAAATCACAATAAAACCTTTTTCTGGCTGACATTAAAATACGCTTTCGGCGACAAAGTCCTGCAATTTTCTTACAAAAAGGAAACACCCCACGGACGTTCCTATGGCATGGCTAAGGACTGCATAGTATCTCTCAGTGAAACAGCGCGCCATACTCCTGGTGCCCTCCTCTCCGTCAGCATTAGTGTGCTGGACGGCTAGGACGTCTATGTCTCGGTCATGATCAACCGTGAAAGCTGACTTTGGCTACGCCTAGCCGCCAACCCTCTGACGCTAAGCGTAGCTATGCTAAGTGACAAGGTTGGTGCCGTGGTGACTTATATACGGTGAAGGTGTAGGCCCGGAGCATGGCGCTTACCTTTCACGACCAGCCACCGGCTAGCCACCTCTGTGATCATCCTGATTTCCGGCGTTCTTTTTGTTTGGCTGGTCCAAAAGTCGCTGGTCCACATGAATGTTCGTTTTCGGCTTCAAATGCCACCGCCTTCCTTGAGCAGTCTTTCCAGAGGGCTCCTCGCTGTTTACCGTCGACGTCTTGATCTCGTCGCACACACGCTTTAGCGTGGCACTGGTGACACTCACGTCCTCGCAGTCCGACTGTTCTCCCTGGGCATCTGTGTCATCAACCTTGACCACGGGCACCCTTTCCTTCAAAGCACGTTCAGGCTCGTCCGCTGACGGTGCGATGGCAGGTGCCGTCCAGTTCTGAGGAGGCTCGGCCTCCTTGCTTTCATCACCCGACGACGAGTGCCCGGTTTTCGTAAGAACCACTGGGTGGCGGGTTTCTTCAGCGGCTTCCTCCGTCTCGACCACGTCCATTTCGTGCTCGGCCACCCACCCCTCCGTTCTTCGCTGTTTTAGTTGCCGAGGCATACGTCCTCACACAGTCCGCCTCGACGTGCCCTAAGCATCTACAGCGGGAGAAGAGAGGGACTTCGCACTCGTGATGGACGTGGCCAGTACCTTGGCAACGCACGCACCACATTGAACGGCCAGGCGCCACGAATAAGGCCAACTCTCCGTCGAAATGAATTTGATGAGGGAGGCGTTCAACCTTGTAGCCGCCCTTGAGCTTGGGTAGCACCGTCATTGTCGTGGAACACTGGTCGGCCATTTCGGGGATGTGCCACGTCTCACACCTCCCTTCCACCACTTTTCCGTAGTTGACAAAAGCCATTCTTACGTCTTCATCACTTACACAGTGGAGCAGCCAGCGCAGCCTTAGCTTCACCAGCTCATCCTGCGGGTCAACGACGACGCAACGCCGCCCCTTCACCCGACGCTCTTTCAGCGCAAGTAGGCGTTTTGTGGGAGCCACGTCAGTGAAGGTCACCGCCCACAAGTGATTGATCTGATGAGCGTGGAGACTCACCACACCAGGAGCAGGCTTGTCGGCGTAATGACATCCCGAAAATTCTCGACCTTGTAGGGCCTGGCTCTGACATCCACGTGCAAAAACATAGTGTTAGTAACAAGCATTAGCTTAGTCATCTGAGGCAAAATAAACTGATAATTGTCATCCTTGTTCCTGTTTCTGCGGTCCATAGTGGCCGCTGTAACCGCTCAGCGGGAGCGCATGACTTTGGGAACCGTTCAGCTCGGTTGCCGAAAGCAGAATGCGCTACTCTGCTGACTAGACACCGGTAAACTCGGAGTAGCTGCAAAAGCATACGTGGTTGGGGTGGTTCGATAATGCAGATTTCATGACAGATCTTTGGGTTTGTCACTTGCGCTGTCTTCCCATCAAGTCATGTAGCAGTTGCGACCTTGAATTGGTCATATAAAGCAGTTGTTTCATCATGATATCAACCCCTTTCTCGGTAATATATAATTTATGGTTGTTTCCCACCGTGTGGAAAATTGGAAACACGGTATCTTTAACCCTGTATTGCCCACTGTATCGTACTTGATACATGAAATATAATACCTCAATTAGGCTACATAAAGCTACTATAGATGTCATGATAAGGAGCTCTTGCACATTCGACATTTTATTAAAAAGTGCAGTGACATATATTATACGATATTAATAATTTATTTGCAATTAGTACCAATTAGATTATGCCTAAAATAAAATTTCATTCATATTTCTCCTAAAATGAACTGTACAAGAAGAGTAAAAACGGCCAGCGTTTTCTCGCAATTTTTCCGAAGGCTTCACTTATCAGCTTTCACTTATCACGAGGACGCGGGGAAGCGATCATGCAAAACGCCTCCGAGCTCTCGTGCAGTACTCAGTTATTTTTTGTTCGTTCGTTTTGCAAATACGACTAGACATACAGCGCCACTTCTCAGGGCTTCGTGAAATCAACTCATTCCTAATGTTGCTAGGCAAATTTGTACACGTGGATATGGAACAGTGATGACCTGTCGCCTTTCAAACAAAGGAACCTAATTGGTTACCCAAGGACCAAGTAGGATAGACGCAGCGTACAAAATGCGAAGCATTTCTTGGTGAACTTCGGTCACATTGACCGAATCTATCTATCTATCTATCTATCTATCTATCTATCTATCTATCTATCTATCTATCTATCTATCTATCTATCTATCTATCTATCTATCTATCTATCTATCTATCTATCTATCTATCTATCTATCTATCTATCTATCTATCTATCTATCTATCTATCTATCTATCTATCTATCTATCTATCTATCTATCTATCTATCTATCTATCTATCTATCTATCTATCTATCTATCTATCTATCTATCTATCTATCTATCTATCTATCTATCTATCTATCTATCTATCTATTTATCTATCTATCTATTATCTATCTATCTATCTATCTATCTATCTATCTAGCCACCTACGGCTATTTGTTCTCCTGGCCATTTCGAAAATGGTATCTATACCAAAATTGGTATTACATAACATGACTGTATGACGAGCTTAGGTGTCTAGTCATAACGTGAAAGTCATGACATTTTTTGTCATAAATGTCAAGATTTACATGTGACAGTCTTGCTGCTCTTGTGGTTTCGTCCACATGACATATGGCAAAACTCATATGGCATGACATGACTGCATGGCGAACATAAGTAACAGGCTCCAATGTAGAAATCATGACATACAAGTCATATAAGTCATGACTGCTAGCTACGCTCATTGTGAGCTTGCGTCGTATATCTAACAACACATATACTAAATTTGTTGTAATTATGGCGTGCCTGTCATGTAAGAACACCACTACATGCCATGTTCATAAATGCGCTCGTTGGCATTTGGCGAGCTTCACATATACCGAATTTTGTACTACGTGGCGTTAATGGATGACGAACGTGTGTGACTGGTTGATTGGAACAATTTTATTCAGGTCGGCCAGGCTCATGATGCGCTCGCGGTCCTTTAGATAGCGTCACATATGCCAAATCTGGTATTAGGAGACGTGAATGGATGATGAGGTTATGTGACTGTTGCGAACATGATAATCATGGCATGCGTGTAATGTAAAAACATGACTACGTGACACGCTCATGATGAGCTCGCGGCCATCTCGTCAGCTTCACATACACTAGGTTTTGCATTATGTGACGAGAATGAATCAAGCACACAAATGCCAGGCGCAAACATGATCATCACCAGATGCAAGTCATGTACGGCATGATTTATGGCCACCTGGTAACGTTGTGTTGAGTTTAAATAGACACATCAATGTTTATCATTCCTACTTCGCACATCAATGATTCGTACAGTACGCGGAAGCTGCGAACATTTTTATCTTAACCGGGTTTAAATGTTGACAAGGGGGGAGGGGGGGCAAATATTTTCCTTGTTCCCCGGCGCCAATTCTGTATTTTATTGCAAAGGAAGAAAGAAAGTGGCCTTCGTAACAAGTTCGCCACACGTCTTCAGAAAGCAGTCTGTAGACGCGTGGTGACGTCTGCACATCGTGCAGTCGTGGCCGAGTGGTTAAGGCGATAGACTAGAAATCCATTGGGGTGTCCCCACACAGGCTCAGTTCCTGTCGACTGCGCAGCACTTTTTTCTTGTTCATGTTACTTTTGTTTTATCAAATTGTAGGGCCCATGAGCAAAATAACTTACTACATGCATATTATCAAGCTTGCAGCGCTGTTTAAACTACGTTTTGCGTTTTCTCCAGTTCTCGTGGAGTGCGTTTATTTTTTGACGAGGGCGCGTACAGGTGTGGCTGAATAAAGAGGTCAACTGGAAAGCCGAAGTAGTTAAAAACAATAATGCGAATATGGCAGCACTTCCCTTGTCACAGTACGTTTAAAAAAATATGTGTTGTCTAATAAAAGGCCCACATACACTAGTACTTCAAGTTCCTTCGAGGGTGTTGTTATGACACGTCAGCGTATCTCAATTACGACATTTTTGCAATTGTTTACAGGTAATCAGGTACTTTACCCTTCGCTAAAACCAGTTATATTACCACGGAAAAATGTAGGGCCAGAGAGAAGGGGAGGGCTACTGTGGATGAGTTCAACACAAAAATAGTTCATTTATTTCCAATATATAAGAGTATTGCAGTAATCGCGCTTTGATAGAAGTAAAAAATCACGAAGAAAAAAGAAAACATTGCAGAGCGTGGTTTCGATCAACAGGCCTCTGGATTATGGGCCCAGCATGCTTCTACTGCGCCACTCTGCTGGATGTATACAAGGAGCTGAACACACAAGGAGCTCATTAGTGTCGCTTTAACTAAAAGAAAGAGAAAAAGAAAGAAGCGATATAGACAAAACACAATCGTGCTGTAAAAGCATGCTGGACTCATAACCCAGACGATCGTGCATTGAAACGGTGCTTTGCTAGGTTTATTTTTCCTTCATTTACTCTTGAACGATTCATTCGCCTTTACCCACTGATGTTGTCCTTCTATGCACTGAAATGTCTTCTTCACAAGCTTGTTTAGGGCATAGGACGACCCACTCGTTACCCAATTCACATTGGGTGACGCCTGGCTGTTGGTTTGCTGTTTTAAAACGCTTTGTTACTCATAGTAACGCGATTTCTTTACCAACATCAAGCCCACGTAAGGCAAGTTTCGAACGGAGTTTTAAGCACCGCCGTTTCACTGTAGTAAAATGCTGGCCTGGGAAGTAGGAAACCCGCGTTGAAATCCCGTTGCTTCCTTGGTGTCTTCAATTACTAGATATTTTCTCCCTATTTCGCGGGATAGCGGTTACAGACACCGGCGGCAGCGGACATCTACGGCCCACGCGACCATTGTTGTGTTCTCATCACAGCTATTTCTGTAATATTGCTGAAGTTTATTTTATTTACCTTGGGTCTTCACCTTGTAAAGTCATTTATTTATAATTTCAGCACGTATTTCTTTCTTCGTGTAGCCCTACATCGCCTCATCATCGCCGACATCGCTTTGTCATTCACCTTTTAAGACCGTATTATTGATCACCTTCAATGCTAAAACAAATTTTACTGCTTATTGTTAACCTAAATAAAACCCCACCCCTTATGTAATGCCCCTCCTAGAAGGGGGGCCTTTAAGGTAATAAACTGAACTGAACTGAACTACACTTCATGTGCTTGTGAAAACGGCTCCTTGTCATTCCATCTGATAAGCAAGGACTTACCTTGACCATTGACAGTATGCATATCCCTTTGGTGCTACGGGTTTGGGCTTCAGCCATAGGAACGCGTTTGATGCCGCTTTCAGTTATCTTCATGAAACTAAACGAATGGGTCTCTGCATTTCTGTTTTACATATATTATCATAGCCATAATCAGCAAGTTCAAAACATAAATTTCAAGCCCGTTTGATACTCTTGTAACTTACATTCAACATAAAGACTATACTGTCTGGTCGGATTAGCAAAAAGTAAATATTGCACACTTTTCGTTTTTGAGTAAGTGCTTTCATATTTGCCTTAAGATTATTTATTACTTGAAAGGACTAAAAGTTCATATATACAATTCTTGGCCAGTCCTTCTGAGTGGGTTTGAGCCACAGTTGATGCATCATTATCATCATCATTTAAGTACATTTTCCTCTCTGGAACTACCCTACAACTCGGGGGCGCAGCCAGATATCTTCTTGAGCAGTGGGAAGGGGGGCAGGGTGAGTGGCTGTGTTCAACCACCTTTTATGTACGTTAGAGTGTGTGCTTGTAATTATGAGCTTACTCATACATGCATACACATGCTGAACAGAAAAACTTCAGTGGGGTGGGTAGTTTGAACCCTCCCTACACCCCGGGTAGGCCAGTGGCTGATAATGAAGCGATTAGTTACTAGAGCATCTCGTAGTGCACTGTCCCACGTTAGCTACGCAGTGGTCATAGCTGATTAAAGAATATAAATTCCTAGGACTCAAGGGCGCGACTCTAGAGGACTACCTCTTTCCGAGTGGTAGAGCTTCCCGACGCGACCGCTCCCACCGAGCTCTCCTTACATTGATGAATCAAACGGACCTGGCTACCCGTTTATAGACGGTCTTTTTTTTCTTTTTATTGTTATTTTTACTCATAGTTGTCGAAGTCTTCATCATTTTTTTTCTCTTCCTCTACTTCTTTCCCCTTTCTCCCATCTAATCTTTGTTTCCTCTGTTTCTTCCCTTCTCCCGAAAGAGTGAGCAGGCGTTGTGCCCCTCCAGGTGGCAGTTGCCAGCTTGCTCTCTCCCTCTTTTTCTGTGTATAATAATAATAATAATAATAATAATAATAATAATAATAATAATAATAATAATAATAATAATAATAATAATAATAATAATAATAATAATAATAATAATAATAATAATAATAATAATAATAATAATAATAATAATATTATTATTATTAGCATTAATAATATAATAGCTGTATTGTTCGTTCATACAGAAAGTACCCATAGAAATGGTACAGTTTTAAGTGAACGCAACACACTTCACTGCATACGCCGCGATGTTACAGCAACAAATATATCATGCAGATGGCACGACGAGCTTTTATCCATTTCATACAGAACGCCTGCAGGCGCATTCAATTACAGCGACCGGTTGACGTTCTTTATATGCGTCAAGGACACCGGTCAGCGCAAGGCGAGATCGGTATGCGCTCCAGTATAGTATATCAAACAGCTGCTACAGGTCAAGCGGCTTGTGCTCAGTAGAGTGGCGCAGTGGAAGCGTGCTGGGCCCATAACCCAGAGGTCCATGGATCGAAACCACGCTCTGCTAGATTTTTTTTTGCTCACTATATTTCTTTCTCTCATGACGACGTCATCACTGCACTTATCTTCCGAACATGCTTTTTGATGCGCTGTTTTTGTGTTGAAAGCATTCGCTCTGCCCTTGCTTCCCTCGCTTTTTTCTTCAGTTTAAGAACGAACTCGTCGCACTGGTTGACACAGTGTTTTTTTAATAGGATGCATGTGTTTTTTTTGTTATGGGCATTCTGTTACCCCCTGTTATTCCGTTGTCAGACTTCTGTCGCTTTCGCATATGACCTCTATGCCACTCCCTTCCCCTTTAGAAATTATTTATCGGCTACACCGCTTCATGCTCAACTTGCATAAACTGCAAAATATGCGCAACGTATAGCAGAAAGAACTCGGCAAAACACTTCAATGGTTACGACACCTTTCAAACACTACACCTGCATCACGATTCGATAAAGAGTGTAAGATACCGCAGGCAAACAAAAAATCAAGCACAGTCGACAGTATTCTAACCTGTGCGGAGAGACCCCAATGGATTTCTAGTCCATCGCCTTAACCACTCGGCCACGACTGCTGTCTGCTACGCATCACCCATTTTTAAAAGGCTTCTCTTTTCTTGCGCATGACAACTTCGTCCACCTTTCTTATTCTCATTGCCGTGAATGCAGAGGCGGCACAGGTGGAGAAAAGTGTGCACTTCTGCCTTCCCTTTCCTGCGTCATACATTGAGACCCCCTTGATATAGGTAGGCTGCGTTTCTTCCTCTCAGTTGGTGTGTTGTATTCAAGGTCGCCTTGAACGGTTCATCGTAATGAATGAGCGAGTGTCAGTTTATTGTAAAAAACGCCAAGGATGCTTTCACGTAGAAAGGTTAAGAATTTCCAAACATGCAGTTACTCAACTTGCCGACGCGGTAGTAAATGGAATCCGAGGGGAACCACAATATAAAAGCTTGAAAGTTTTGCGGCGGCAATTGCATAAAGGCAGTCTTAAGCTGATATTTTGATGCCACATTGACATGACATCGAATGAAAAAACAGCGCTAGAGCGGGACGGAAATGAGAAAATCCAAACAGGGCGCTGACTAAAAACCTTGTTTTATTGCGTTTGCACGTTGATATATACAAAAATACAGATCAGTGAACGTTTCAAGGAACAAGTTATGACTGAAACATGCCGATTCACACTTTTGAAAGGTTCGTATTTTTTTGTGAAGCGATAGCAAAGCTCCGCTGACAAAATGATCTCCGCTTTTCTGGATGCATATGACCCCAACAATTTCCCGTTGGCGTTGCTCAGAGTAATTGCATAGAATATCGCTATCCTTGAAAATTGGCTCATGATTACAATTTTCGCAGTGGTCTGCAAGGAGGTTATTTACAGACCCTTTTAGCGATAATGGATGTTTACGTAACCTTTCGCTTACGCATCGGCTCCTTTCACTGATGGCGAAACTTCCACAAGTCAGGGAAATCTTTTACCAAATATTTCCTTATCACCATTAGTCTTCTTTCAAAACCTAAATAGCTTGCGACGTGCGCTGAAAACGTCTTTGAGACCGAATTCCCACAACACTTCCTTTAGATTGCGCATCACTTTATGAACATATGGAATGATCTGGATTCATTAGTTAAAGAGATCTTTGTTTTCATTTTTACAACGAAAGCGGTTATGATATCTCTTTTTGGGTCACGCGCAGTTGTATTCTCCCGCTGCCACAGCTGCCGCCACCGGTGTCCGTACCACATTGTGCGAAAATATTGCTACGTGCCAGTGCATGGAGTTGAAGAAGACAAAACAGATAGACTATCTATCTATCTATCTATCTATCTATCTATCTATCTATCTATCTATCTATCTATCTATCTATCTATCTATCTATCTATCTATCTAATCTATCGATCTATCTATCTTCTATCTATCTATCTATCTATCTATCTATCTATCGATCTATCTATCTATCTATCTATCTATCTTATCTATCTATCTATCTATCTATCTATCTATCCTATCTATCTATCTATCTATCTATCTATGTATCTATCTATCTATCTATCTATCTATCTATCTATCTATCTATCTATCTATCTATCTATCTATCTATCTATCTATCTATCTATCTATCTATCTATCTATCTATCTATCTATCCGTCTATCCGTTTATCCATCTATCCGTCTATCCGTCTATCCATCTATCCATTTATCTATCTATCTAGCCACCTACGGCTATTTGTTCTCCTGGCCATTTCGAAAATGGTATCTATACCAAAATTGGTATTACATAACATGGCTGTATGACGAGCTTGAGTGACTAGTCATAACGTGAGTCATGATATTTATGTCATGAATGTCAAGATTTACATGTCACGGTCTTGCTGCTCTTGCCGTGGTTTAGTTTACATGACATATTGCAAAACTTGTATAGTATGACATGACTGCATGGCGAACACAAGTGACAGGCGCCACCGTAGAAATCATGACATGCATGCCATATAAGTCATGACTGCTCGCTACGCTCAATGTGAGCTTGAGTCGTATCGCACATATACTACACAGCACATATACTAAGTCGTACAGCAGATATACTAAGTTTGTTGTAATTATGGCATGGATGTGATGTAAGAACACGACTACATTCCATGCTCATAAATGCGCTCGTTGGCGTTTCGCGAGCTTCACATATACCGAATTTCGTACTACGTGGCGTTAATGGATGACGAACGTATGTGACTGGTTGGTTGGTTGGAACAATTTCATTCAGGTCCTGCGGGACGCGCCCTAGAACGCGGCTGGTGCAAACACGATAATCATAGTTTCTCATAATCATATGGTGGTATTGGGACGTCATATGCTACCTATCAATCAATCAGTCACGATAATCATGACATACGTATCATTTAAGAACATTACTACACGATAGGCTTCAGGTGCGCTTACGGCCGTTTAGATAGCTTCACATATACCAAATTTGGTATTACGAGACGTGAATGAATGACGAAAGTAAATTACTGTTTCGAACATGATAATCATGACATGCGTTTAATGTAAAACATGACTACATGACACGCTCATAATGAGCTCGCGGCCATTTCGCTAGCTTCACATATACTAATTTTGGCATTATGTGACGTGAATGATTTATTGATACGATATGTGGGGTTTAGCGTCCCGAAACCTTCATGATGAAACAAGCGCTAAAAATTATACACACTCAGAGAGGACACAGACAAGCGCTTACTAGCAACTGAATAATATTATTTTGAAGCGAACACTAATAAATATATCACACGCATCATCATGAACCTTTACCAACACACCCAACTGGCAGTCGTCCCAAAACCACCATATGATTATGAAAGACGCCGTAGTGGAGGGCTCCGGAAATTTCAACCACCTAGGGTTCTATAACGTGCACCCCAATCTGAGCATACGGGCAACACAATGAAGCACACAAATGCCAGGCGCAAGTATAATTGTCATCAGATGTAAGCCATGTACGGCATGATTTATGGCCACCTGGTAACGTTGTGTTGATTTTAAATAGACATATCAACCTTTCTCATTCCTACTTCGCACGTCATTGATTCGCACAGTACACGGAACTTGCGAATATTTTTATCTTACCGGGTTTATATGTTGACAAGGGGGGAGGGGGGCAAATATTTTCCTTGTTCCCCGGCGCCGCTTCTGTATTTTATTGCAAAGGAAGAAAGAAAGTGGCCTTCGTAACAAGTTCGCCATGCGTCTTCAGAAAGCAGTCTGAAGATGCGTGGTGACGTCTGCGTATCGTGCAGTCGTGGCCGAGTGGTTAAGGCGATGGACTAGAAATTCATTGGGGTGTCCCCACACAGGCTCGGTTCCTGTCGACTGCGCAGCACTTTTTTCTTGTTCATGTTACTTTTGATTTATCAAATTGTAGGGCCCATGAGCAAAATAACTAATTACATGCATATTATCAAGCTTGCAGTGCTGTTTAAACGACGTTTTGCGTATTCTCTAGTTCTTGTGGAGTGCGGTAGCCCCCCCTTTTTTTTGGGGGGGGGACGGGACGAGGGCGTGTACAGGTGTGGCTGAATAAAGAGGCCATCTGGAAAGCCGCAGTGGCAGCTGCAGGAAAACAATATTGCGAATATGACAGCACTTCCCTGGTCACAGCATGTTTAAAAAATATGTGTTGTCTAATAAAAGGCCCACATATACTAGTACTTCAAGTACCTTCCAAGGGTGTTGTTATGATACATTAGCAGATCTTAATTACGACGCTTTTGCTACTAGGTTACAGGTAATGAGGTACTTTACCCTTCTTCGCTAAATTCGGATTCATTATCACGGAAAAATATAGGAGCAGAGAGAAGGGAAGGGTTACTGTCGATGAGTTTAACACAAAAATAGTTCATTTGATTCTATTTAGGAGCTTTGTAGTGATCGCGCTTTGATAGAAGCAAAAAATTACGAACAAGATAGAAAAGATGTTGCAGAACGTGGTTTCGATCCACGGACCTCTGGGTTACGGGCCCAGCACGCTTCTACTGCGCCACTCTGCTGAATGTATACAAGGAGCGGAACATACAAGTAGCTCAACAGTGTCGCTTTAACAAAAAGAAAGACAAAAAAAGAAAGAAGCGATAGAGCCAAACAACAAAGCTAAAGAACTCCAACGGGAGTTCTTTAGTAAGAGCGCTCTGCAGCGCTTCCCCAAAATAACCCCTTTCCAACAATGTAAAAACACAAGATCTATGGTTTCCGGAAGCTTGCTAATCGACCATTTTGATGGGTGCCATCTGCGCATGCGCACCAAAAATGCTTTAATGGCGCCACCCCGAAACCTTTCTGGTGGCTCGTGGCCTGCGAAACCTGTCGGTGCACCATCTCACAGGCAATAGGTGCAAAGGAACGCACAGGCTCTTACGCTGTCGCGTTGACCGGAAAGCCACCAAATTTGCTATTTGCTCTCACCGCTAAAGGCGGTGTACCTGTCGTGAAAAAAGGTCAATTAAGCAATGCGCACCCCAAGGAAAATAACATCCTTTACCTTTCGAAAACTTTTTCAACTGGCAATGTACCAGAGTGCAACTAAATAAAACAGTTTTTGTTCCGGGCTGCGCATACACTTGACTCTTTTTACAACGTTGTTGCCTGGGCCTCCACCGTACAATGACTTGTGCAACGGCCCAGTAAAGACAATGTCACATAAAGCGAAATACAATTCGTTTCGTTTGACGTTCAAAAGTTATTCCCATGAAAACCATATAATTGTATACTAGACATATTTCTTTGTGTTAGCCTTGTATCTCTCCTACACTATATTCAGTTGAGACAACATACACTCCGGCATAAGTCTGCCAGAAGTAATTAACATAGCGTGCGCAGGAGGGGATATGTGACATCTCGAAAAAACAAAAAAACCGGTTTCGGGAGGGGTCCTCCCATCATCATATATATATATATATATATATATATATATATATATATATATATATACGTTAATGGGTGCACTCAGATTCTTATTTACAATCAGCCTTGCCGTGCTGTCTCGCTGCGCCAAGGCAACTCCTTCGTAAATAACAGAACCGGCGTTAAATGATTTAACACAGCGAACAAAATTTGGTGTTCAACAAAATCAAGGACTTTTTTTATATCAATCTGTAGTATGGCAACTTTTTCATCGCAATAATCATAGAAATCTAGAATGCTGCGTGCTTTATGGATATTTAAGGCGATGGAGCGTCCTTTGATGCCGCACGTTTGCGGAGGCCACACAATGTCCTGTGTCACTGCCTGTAATATTCGAGCTAATCCTTCATGTAAATTTTACGGTCTACGTTGGTTAGGGCTACAGGACGATATGCTCAGACAGATTTCAGTTTATGTATACATGGTTTGTTTTCGGTATGAGAACCGTATGAGATATCCTGTATTATGGCGGCAAAGTATTTATTTATAGGCTTCATTAAATGTTCCTGTCAAAAAAGGGCTAGTTTCATGCTTAAACTACTTATAAAAGGCGGCTGTGAAACCGTCCGGACCGAGTGACTTCCCAGGGTTTAACTGGTCTATGGCGTCCTCTACTTCAGCCACAGTTATTACACGCTCCAAGCTTTATTTCGTCATCCAGACGGTCTAAAAACGGCATAAAGTCATTCTGGAAGCATTCAAAATTTACGTCGTGCAATGCAAGTGACTCGCGATAATGGTCCGTGTAAGCTCATGTGATGCCTTCAGTATCATACGGTGTCGCCCCGTCTATCTCGCATAAGCAGTTTCTTTCAGCGCGGGCTTTTTCCAAGCCTAGAGCGCATTTCGACGGCATTTCACCTGTTGCGGCATCATTCGCCCTTGCCCCCATCAGCGCAACTCAATAATGCTCTTCATCCAACAGCTCTAACTATTGTTTTACTTTTCTAATATCTTCACTCCACTTTGCCGGGGCTCAGATTTCCTGCTTGAGTAACTTGTCAAGTAGCACCCTCAAGTCAGTCTCCTTTTTTTACATCGTACCGAATGATCGTATCCCTGTTTATTGCTTTAATTTTAGCTTTTCTTTGCAAGGTTCCCATTGTTACCAAAGGTGAATCTTTTCGCTGAAGCTTATTTTGCTAATTTCTTCTTTCACTGCCAGATTACAAATATCGTCATGCAGAAAGTTATTTATTTCCACAGTTTTCAATAGAATGGCTTATTTCGCTTCGAAATTCTGACAAAGCAGAGGACTAGGCAGTGGTCGGAAAAAGACACAGGGATGATATTCTAACTGGTGCATTCCGGTAGGATATCGACGCAAACGTAAACGCGGTCAAGTCTTGGATGGTTAGGGCCTTCAATCGCATGTACTTTACCGCACTTGTGCCTGTGATACACTCCGCTACATTTTCGACGTCCAAAATGAATCTGCAGAAAACGAAAGTAATGTACAACAACCTCGGAAAAGAGCAGTGCTTCGATATAGATAATAGTGCACTTCAAGTTGTAAAAGACTATGTCTACTTAGGGCAGGTAATAACCGCGGAGCCGAACCACGAGATTGAAGTAACTAGAAGAATAAGAATGGGGTGGAGTACATTTGGCAAGCACTCTCAAATTATGACAGGTAGATTGCCACTATCCCTTAAGAGGAAGGTATATAACAGCTGTATCTTGCCGGTACTTAGCTACGGAGCAGAAACCTTGAGACTTACAAAGAGGGTTCAGCTTAAATTGAGGACGACGCAGCGAGCAATGGAAAGAAAAATGGTAGGCGTAACCTTAAGAGACAAGAAGAGAGCAGAGTGGATTAGGGGACAAACGGGAGTTAAGGATATCATAGCTGCAATAAAGAAGAGGAAATGAACATGGGCCGGCCATGTAGCGCGTAGACAGGATAACCGCTGGTCGTTAAGGGTAACTAATTGGATTCCCAGAGAAGGGAAGCGGGTTAGGGGGAGACAGAAGGTTAGGTGGGCAGATGAGATTAAGAAGTTTGCGGGTATAAATTGGCAGCAGCAAGCACATGACCGGGTTAACTGGCGGAACATGGGAGAGGCCCTTGTCCTGCATTGGACGTAGTCAGGCTGATGATGATGATGATGACGATGATGATGATGACTAGCCAAGAGGTTGAAACTGTTATCTTTGTAACCCCGAGTACTTGTTTTGTCGTGTGCGCTCAGTCGCCCTGCAATACAAATTTCTTTCCTGCACAGAGCCGTTGTTGAAGGCTGAGAAAAAACAGCACCCTTTCTTCAACCTTGTTGAACGCGTACACGCACATGACCCGCCACTCGGTGTTATTCAGAGTAAAGTCTACATCGACCTGCTTCAAATGAAAAATAGGCGTTCATCTTAATCCCAGGCAACTTTTTAACAAAAAGTACGCAGCCAGCCGATGTGCCCACCACGTGGCTAACTACAACGAAATACCTTGACGCAAAAGTTCCACCATGCTACCGGTCTCTGCATCGACTTTGGTTTCTTGTACCGCTAGCACGTCAATGTCGCCCCCGTTACGAGACGGTGAAGCTGGCTTTGTTTTCTTTTACCTGCCAGCCCTCTGAAGTTAAGGTTGGCGACATTCAGCGGAAATGCAGGGGCTATTCTGACGATAAGAAATGATACCAGCAGCATTGCGCTCACCTTTCGCGTCCAGCTCATGGCTAGACCGTACCATCGCCGGCGGTGCCGTCCGGCCTATTTGTTGACTGCCCGACTGGCTGGACGTTGCCACCGGGATTATCGGCTGGAAAGTTGGGACGCGGTGCAATAGACGGCCGCAGTCCTTGCAAAGTCTTTGCTGGCGGTTCCTCGGGGCCAGGCGTGGTCATTTCAGCACTCTAATTGCTAGACGGGGGTTGGGGATGTTTGAAAGCTGCGGCGACGTTGGTCGGTGCTTGATCATCACTCTTCTCAAGTGGTAGCTCGTTCGCATCCTTGCGCTCGCCGACCTTGGGTGCTAGTGAGCTTTCGGGGGATTTCACCGTCAGCACGGATGACGTGGATGCGTCGCCCGCCGCTCTTGGGTGGGTTGGTGTGTCACCCTTGCCGGTATCGACTCCTAAAGCCACAGGCAGTATCCCTACTGAAACGTTCCGTATGCGAGTCTAATAATTCCTTATGTTTCCATAAAGAATGCATATGTTTCCCATATATTTTCCATATATTTCCGTAAGATTCTTACAGAAACATACGGAATTATTGACATCGCATACGAAACGTTTCAGTAGGGTATACTTGTGCCGCCGGCTGGCTGACAGACCTAGCCGAGTCATCTTGTGCTTCATGGTCTGCCCGGGCGTTTTTTTGGGGGGGGGTTCACTTCCGGAAGGCGCCAGCGAGCCTCGAGGTCCGGCCTGCTTTGTAGCCTCGTCGGTGCCTCGAGCCGCCTCTTGTGCCTCGGCAACATCCACCATTTCCTCACGGTGGTCCGGCTTTGTCTGCCCTGTCGCCGACGCGTCGGTGTGTACGCAGTCCCTGCCCGCATGCCCATAACGAGGGCACTTTGAGCACCGGGGCACCTTGAAGTTCCGGCGGGCGTGTCCTGTGCCATGACATTGTATATAGGCACTGCACGGCTCGCTCGGGCTCCACAACGAGGGCCAACTCCCCTGCAACGCGGACCTGGCAGGGAAGGTTGTCCACTTTGTATCCGGGCTTCAATTTCAGCCGGACGGTTGTATTGGTTGAACCCTTTTCCCTCATACCTTGGGCCCGCCGACGCTCTCTAGTACCCTCGGTGACGTTGCCAAAGCCCACAAAGGCTGTCCGAATATGTTTGTCTTGGACGCCGTGAAGCATTCAGTGGAGGCGAAGCTGCACCTGCTGGCCCTCTGGGTCAAAGATGATACACCGGCGGCCTGTCACTTTAAGTACCTTAACCGCGGCCAGTTTCTTGGTGGCTTCACTGGTGTTCAAGATCACCGCCCATGCGTGGTTACTTCGGTATGCGCCGTACGCCACGACGTCAGGAAGCACACCAACTGATGCGAGGGCGTCACAGAAGTCCTCGACCATATAGGGCCTCTCACGCACATCACCGTGGAAGAACGTGTTCAGAATAAAACGGCCTGTGGGCAGAGTGGACAGCACAACATCGTATTCCTTATCTTCGTCCGCCATCCTGGTACCACGGCCGGCGTGGGCTGCTTTCACTGTTCAGTCAGAGCCATTCATTCAGCGACCGTTTGCTTTTGCTACAGTCATTTCGTTCGCTTTCGCATAGTCATTCTACCGGAAGTGGAATGACTGTGCCACTCTGCTGCTCTCATGTTACGCGAAAGAATGTGCAGTGAGAAAATGCACACTAGTACAAAAGAAAACTAAAAGCTAGAAGAGCGTAGATTTGATCCATGGACCTCTAGGTTATGGGCACAGCACGCTTCCACTGCGCCACTCTGCTTTTTTTTATTTGTTGCATGTTAATAGGCGCGTACATCAAAACGCAAGCACAACAAAACAAGCAGTAACAGTCCGACACAAAATAAACTTGCCTAAGTGCCGCCAAGGGCTCTACCCTCGACAACCACTCAGGTACAATCTCCTGAGTTTTCTACAGTTAAACAAACTTGGCCATACAATTACGGAAATACATTCGGCAGGCCCTGCATCCTGATCGCAATAAACACCCGCCATAAACAGTGAAAGCCACATAGCATAATCAAACCAAAGGCATTCCCTCCTCGTCAAATATTGGCAGAAATCTTATACCATAAGAATTTAAAGGTAATTCCTTGTTTAACGTCCTTTGAAGTACATCACAAAAGTATACTCCCACCGAACAATGTAAAAAAAACATGTTCTATAGATTCTTGTTTTTCACAGATAAGGCAATTTGTCCCCCTGGGTTAGTAAAAACCGCGGTCTGCTTCAAATGTCCTGACAGATAATGTACCTTTGTGAAGCTTAAAAAAAAGGACTTCGTGGCAGTAGCCACCTTGCATTCTCTTCACTCGTTTAAGCACATCTTGTCCTTGACCTCCACTGTACATAGTACTGTAGAGGGGTTCAGTTAAAACAACATCACACACGTCTTTGTACAACTTTTTTGAGTCACTGAAAACAAATATTCATTGGGAAATGTAACAGATAAAAACAGTACACTCAGAATAACCTCCTTAAGATACCCGCGGACCGCACCAATTTTGTCATTCGTGCTAATCACATATCCAGGTAAAGCCCGCATCACTCTCAGTTGGCACACTGTACGTAAGAAATGATTCCTTTTGTAGCGAAAAAAAAGAACCTATTCACGACTTGGCGTATGAAAAGATGTGGTAAACCCAGCTTTCCGTGTCTCACTTTTCGAAACAGATTAGTTCGACTGCATCTCTCCCAGTTCGAGGCCTACACAAACACTGCGAAGATGCGATGGAGCTTCTGTATGTTTGGCCTTGAAGAATGCGATAGTTGCATCACATACCAAAGTTTTGAGGCAAAGAAAAGATTACAGACAGTCGCCCTCGACAACACTGACAGATGATTACCATTGCATCTATGGGCTTTCGTTTGGATTTATTTCGCTTGTTCTTTCCAGCAGTTTTCCTTATCTTTATAACATTCCAGTTGCACCCAACTGTACTTGACAGGTGTGGTCACCCACTCTTCGCGGTTATTACCTGCCCTAAGTATACATAGTCTTTTACAACTTTAAGTGCACTATTACCTATCTCAAAGTGCTGCTCTTTTACGAGGTTATTGTACATTACTTTCGTTTTCTGAAGATTAATTTTAAGACCCACCTTTCTGCTCTCCTTGTTTAACTCCGTAATCATGACTTGCAATTCGTCCCCTGAGTTACTCAGCAATGCAATGACATCAGCGAAGTGCAGGTTACTAAGGTACTATTCATTAACTCTTATCCCTAACTGTTTCCATTCTAGGCTTCTGAAAACCTCCTGTACGCATGTAAGCAGGCGCAATGCGAATTCCATGCCTGCTTCTGGGCTACGCGTGTAGTGGGGGCCTCCCGGCTAGACGCCGGGAGGCCCCCACTACACGCTTAGCCCAGAAGCGGGCAAGAAATTCGCATTGCGCCTGCTTACCAGCCTCTGCCGCAATACGGGGTGCCCCTCTTTTTACGACGAATTGTTGACGGGGCGCCGAGTAGTTAAAAGCTTAAAACTTCCTAACATGTACACTTACCAGCCTCTGCCTCAATACGCGGTACCCCTCTTTCTACGACGAAATGTTGACAGGGCTCCGAGTAGTTAAAGGCTTAGAACTTCCTAAAAAATCTCTTTTTTGCCCCACACCGAACCGCCAGTGCCAGGAGGCGCCGTCTGGTCGGGAGGAATGCGTTAGTGAAAGGAAGCATACACAGACCGCTGAACTCAGAAAAGTGAAGGGGAGAAGGGGGAGAGAGATGAAGGGGGACGTTGAAGGAAGAGTGGAAGGGGGGCGCCCGAGAGGAGTCCACCATATATTATTTTTTCTCTTCTTTCTTTTTTTCTTTTTTTTCTTCTTTTTCTTTTCTTTTTCTTTTTTTCTTTTTTTCTTTTCCGTCTCTTTTGCTCTTTCCTTGCCCTCTGATTTGAGATTGTATAAAGCTGAGCACCAACAAACTGTACCTTTAATCCTGATGAAGGCCAGACTCTAGGCCGAAACGTCGAAATAAACCACGTTGTGACCGCTCATGGAGGATCTACTGGACTATATATATATATATATATATATATATATATATATATATATATATATATATATATATATATATATATATATATATATATATATATATATATATATATATATATATATATATATATTGTGAGCGTAATTACTCGTTCCATCTTTTCATCTGTACATACTCATCATCACCACTCCAGTTTAGGTTGTGGGGCACATACTCGAGACAATAAAGAAGAGTCTTGAGGGTACTGGACGCCATCTTACAAGTGGTGGAGAGCGCTGCCTGATTCCCGCGTCCTCTCACGCTCTTGCACAACCCGAGCGTCTTCTAGAACACATCCCTGGAGCTCCGTTCAGGCTGCCGCTTAAACGTCCTGGGTGCGGTAATGTCGCAAGCCGACCAGCCCAGCGCAGCAGCTGCGCCACCGCTCCCACTGCCAAGAAACCCTTCTCACCTGGTCACCAGCCCTCAAAAGGATCCTCCGCTGTGCGCAGGGCTTCCGGGTGAGGACGTGGAAGACTGGCTCGAGGAGTATGACCGCGTGAGTGTCATCAACAACTGGGATGAGCCTGCGAAACTCACCCACGTTGCTTTCTACTTGAGTGGCGTCGCAAAAACGTGGTTTTTAAACCACGCTACCAATTTTTTTGACATGGCCCGCCTTTATGCGCCAGCTCCACCAGATTTCCACCAACCCGTCAGTGCGCTCGGATATTGCCAAGAAAAAGCTTGGTGCATGTTTTCAACGCCCGGCGAGTCTTACACTTCTTACATTGAAGATGTTCTCGCCCTTTGCCGCCGCATCGACAACCATATGGTTGAAAACGACCGAGTGCGCCACCTGCTGAAAGGCATTGTGACGGTCGCTTTTAATGCGCTTGTGGTGCAGAATCCCCAGACCGTCGCCGATGTTGTAGCTACCTGTCAGCGCCTCGAGGAGCTTCAAACCACTCGGGTGCAACCTGATATGCCTGATGTCAGCTCGAGTCACGACACCACAGAGCTGCGTTCATTGATCCGCTCTATCATCCGCGAGGAACTTCATGCACAGGCTTCACCTCGCCACCTCGATATTCGAACGACTTCACCTGCTACTAGTTTACGCGACGTCGTGAGCGAGGAACTAGCCTTGATCACAGGCACACCAGTTCCGTGCTCAGATCCCGTGTCCATGCCAAGTTATGCTCACGGTGCTACAACGACGCCTGCGCTCCACCAAAGCCTGGCCTCGATGACTGTCACACCTGTTCCGAGTTCTTATGCTGTGGCCATGCCAACTTATGCTCAGGTTGCTGCTAGGACACATGCACCCCAGCACAGCCCATGCAGCTACCAGTGCCTGATGTGCATGGCTCGCTCAACTCGCTTGCACCGCGACCATCTTCCCAGCCTTACAACACCTGGCGCACTACGCGACCGTCTTTCTTTTATTGTGGCATCCGTGGTCATATTTCAAGGTATTGCCGACGCCGTCAACAAGACGAAAGACGAAGCTACGGTGACTATGAACGGGACGACATCTACCCAACTGGACCACCCTATCGCCGACAGTATCAGAACAGCAGACGCCGGTCGCCGTCTCCGCAGAACTTTGCCTCAGTTAGCAGTTCCCGTGTATCCCGTCGTCGCTCACCTTCACCGATGCGGCGTTCCACCTCTCCCCTTCGACCTTCTACTTCGATTCCCGACCGCCAACTGGAAAACTAAACAGTGCAGCTTCGGGAGGGAAAGCTGCATCTTCCGAACTGCGTCAAACTCCTTCAGACCGCCCATCAAATGTTTTATTGGTGTATGTTGAAGGTATACAGACAGAGGCACTAGTAGACACAGGCGAATCACTTTCCGTAACTCGTGCAGACTTTTGTGCCCGCTTGAAAAAAGTTAAGACGCCATACGATGGCCCTCCCCTTCGTTGCGCAGATGGAGTCCCTATTCAGCCTTCAAGTATTTGTACAGTCCGCGTTTTCATAGATGGCATCCTTCGCCACATTCAGTTTCTTGTACTTCCTTTGTGCACTCACACAGTCATTTTAGGATGGGACTTCCTTTCTTCTGCATCAGCTTTCATTTCGTGTCGTCAGCGAGTAATTCATATGTCAGCTACTGAGAGTTCATCTGATGTCGATCCATACAGCTTCCGTTTCGTTGCTGCCGCAGATTGTTTCATTTCGCCAGGAGATGAACCAATTCTCACGATCGCTTCGGATACTATAGTTAACGGTGACGTGTTCATTGCTCCATCAGTTCCCTCCGAACCTGCGGGGCTTACGATTGCACCCGGCCTTGTGCGGTTTAACGACGGTAAGGCATTGGTCACCACTCTGAACCCAACTTCATTGCCAGTGATGCTGCCCCAGGGCACTGCTCTGAGCTGCTTCACTGACAGCGAGCCTTTTTCGCTGGTTCCTCTTCACGCAGAATCACCGCTTTCGTCTGCTACAACCGATACCAAGGCAACCACTGCTGCTTTAAATGCTACCATAAGTCCTCACCTCACCTCTGAGCAAAAAAAAAGAGAGACCTTTTAGACCTTCTCCAAAAGCACAGCTTTTCGCTCGACGTAAATTCCAAAGTTTCGGGCCGCACATCTGTTGCAGAGCACAGCATCGAAACCGAAGGCAGCTCCATTGTGCGCCGCCGCCCATACCGCCTGTCTTCGGTGGAACAGCAAATGATTGAGGAAAACGTCGCCGATATGCTCAAACGGGACATTATTCGACCTTCATCCAGCTCTTGGTCGTCTCCTGTGGTGTTGGTCCGGAAAAAGGATGGCTCTTTCCGCTTTTGTGTTGATTACAGAGCGCTAAATAAGATAACGAAAAAAAGATTTCTATCCGTTGCCACGCATAGATGATGCCCTGGACTCCGTACAAGGCGCAGAATATTTTTCCAGCCTTGACCTTCGATCCGGGTATTGGCAAATACCTATGCGCGAAGCAGACAAGGAGAAAAGAGCGTTTGCAACGCCTGATGGGCTTCACGAGTTGAACGTCATGCCTTTTGGCTCATGCAACGTTCCAGCAACATTCGAGCGCATGATAGATACTGTCTTACGTGGTCTAAAGTGGAAAACCTGCTTATGCTATTTGGACGACATCGTTATTTATTCTTATAATTTTCCTCAGCACCTTAAGCGTTTGGACGAAGTTCTTACGTGCAGTTCGAACGCTGAGCTTCAGCTCAATACAAAGAAGTGCCACTTCGCCAGCAAGAGCATCAAAGTATTGGGTCACCTTGTCAGCAAAGATGGCGTTCGACCCGACCCCGACAAGGTTGCTGCCGTGATTAATTTTCCACGTCCGGGCAACCAAAAACAATTGCGAAGTTTCGTGGGCCTGGCGTCCTACTTCCGCTGCTTTATCAGTCACTTTGCTGCCATCGCGGGGCTGTTACACAAGCTTCTGACGTCAGGAACGGCTTTCACTTGGACTGACGAGTGCGAGTGTGCTTTCCAAGCCCTTAAATGTGCTTTGACATCAGACCCCGTCCTCCGTCACTTCGATGAGAGCGCACCGACGTTTCTTCACAGATATGCCAGCGGCCACGGAATCGGTGCCGTCCTTCTCCAGCGTGACGACACTTCACGTGAGCGAGTAGTTGCGTATGCCAGTCGCGCACTAACACCTGCAGAGCAGAACTACTTTATAACAGAGCAGGAATGTCTTGCTGTCGTTCGGGCCATCCAAAAGTTTCGACCTTATCTGTATGGACGCCACTTCACTG
Source organism: Rhipicephalus annulatus (assembly GCA_013436015.1). Lineage (NCBI taxonomy): Eukaryota > Metazoa > Arthropoda > Arachnida > Ixodida > Ixodidae > Rhipicephalus > Rhipicephalus annulatus. The sequence goes on from WOVY01009806.1 coordinate 269,134, forward strand.
TCATTACCGACCACCATGCCCTACGCTGGTTGTCCTCGCTGAAGAATTTGTCTGGGCGACTCGGTCGCTGGATACTCCATTTGCAAGAGTACACTTTTGACGTTGTGTACAGGTCTGGCAAACAGCATCAGGATGCCGACGCTCTCTCTCGCTGCCCTTTGCCACTTTAATCTACAACCACGCATCCTCGATGCCCCTCAGGTGATCAAGCGGCTTCCTCTGCACTCATGTTATCACCCCTGGCAGTTGCTGGGCCACTACCTTTAAACAGCAGCGCTCAGTTTGCCGCGTGCCAACGTGACGACCCATACTGTAACCGCATCATCGGTTACTTGAATGACTCGCCTTCTCCACCTTATGCCAGACTACGTCGTCAGCTACGGCAGTTCAAGCTAGACAACAATGTCCTGCAGCGCTATACTTACAATGCGGATGGGCATCGGTGGGTGCCAGTATTTCCCCGTTCACTGCGAAAACAAGTTCTCGAAGCACTCCACGACGATCCATCAGCTGGACACTTGGGATTTCAGAAGACCTACAATTGCGTTAGGAGCCGTTTCTTCTGGCCTGGTCTTTCTACCTTTGAGGCTAATTATGTCGCTTCTTGTGCACTGTGTCAATGCCAGAAACGAGCAACTTCTGCTCCTGCTAGATTATTACAACCCATTCCATGTGCCGATACACCTTTTGCCGTTGTCGGAATAGACCTCGTCGGACCACTTCCCGTAAAGACAGCGGGCCACCACTGGATCGTCACAGCCGTCGACCACCTCACACGATACGCGGAGACCGCTCCTTTGCGCACTAGCTCCGCCTCAGACGTTGCCGCCTTCTTTTTAGAAGCCATTGTGTTGCGTCATGGTGCACCTCACACGTTGTTGAGTGACCGGGGCAAGGCCTTCATGTCGACAATTCTTGACGAAATTCTAAAAACTTGTGGCACAGTTCATAAGACCACATCCGCTTACCACCCGCAGACAAATGGCCTGACAGAGCAATTCCACCGGACTCTAATCGACATGATATCCATGTACATCGGACCGAACCACGATAACTGGGACAAAATCTTGCCGTTCGTAACGTTTGCACACAACACCGCTGTTCAACGAACCACCGGGTACTCACCTTTCTTCCTCGTCTATGGTCGTGCGCCGACATCCACTATTGACGCTTCTTCAATGTAACGACAACAACGTCCATGACTACGCCACAAAATTTCGTCTCAAGGCTCGCTGACGCACGGCCAAGTGCTCAACTCAACACGGAGGCCAGTCAACTAGACCGCGAGCAACGATATGACAGCTTTCGTCGAGATGTCACCTTCCGTCCTGGAGACGAAGTACTACTTTGGACGCCTGTTCGTACACCCGGATTGTGTGAAAAGCTTCAGTCACGCTTTCTTGGACCTTACGTTGTTAGTGAACGAACATCTCCTGTCAATTACCTTGTCACTCTCGTCGAGGGTTCCTCGGACTGTCGTTACCGTGCATCCGAGATAGTTCACGTTTCACGCCTTGAACCTTTTGTTCGCCGTACCTTTCCCGCCTAAGTCTCGGCCGGGTCGGCCGATCAAGTGCGCGGGGAAAATAAGTGTGAGCATCATTACTCGTTCCATCTTTTCATCTGTACATACTCATCATCACCACTCCAGTTTAGGTTGTGGGGCACATACTCGAGACAATAAAGAAGAGTCTTGAGGGTATTGGACGCCATCTTACAATATATATATATATATATATATATATATAATAAAGAATTTTGAAAGTCAAAACTGTTGTTTGAAACTAGATAGGATCGTAGGCCTAGCCAGCGAAAGCAGCGATAACGCATTCCAGATGCTCATTTCAAAAAGTCCGGCTACTGTCACTCAATTTACCGAGCTCTGCCAAAGCTATGATAAGCTCCGCTGGCAATGTCTCGTCACCTGCCGGGCTGTCCCCTATGAGGAATCGATATCTGGCTTGACTCTCCCGCAGGATCCCGTCCTCCTCTCGCAGAAAAAGTTTTTGTACGCGAAGAAGTTGCCCGCCCACTGTCGCTCATCTCCGGCCTACCGAAGCGCAGTGCATCACTTAGCCCTACACTGCGGACTATTATACAAGACCAAGTAAGTGTCTGAGGCCCTTACTCCACAGCTGGTGCCACCAGTCAATGCGCCATTGTCGTATGCCGAAGCAGCAGCACGACCATGACCACACACGTTCCGAGTGCCGCATCCACTGCCTGCTCCTGTTTATACCCGGCAGCCACCACGACCTACAGCCCACCGAGTCCCTAATCCATGGCGCACTGCCGACAACCGACGGATCTGCTTTTTGTGTGGTCTACCCGGACATGTCGCACGTCTTTGCCGCCGCCGCCCGCTCCATTCACGTGAAAACCCGCGTTCATATGAGTACGACCACACGTTTCCCTACACTCCAGACCCCGAATTGCCCCCTCCTCGGCCAAGCCAACGACCACCTTCTGATCGCCGATCTCCTTTTCCACGTCGTCACTCGCCCTGCCCGATGCGCCGACGCCCCCGACAATCCAAGCGGAAAACTAAATGACGCAGTTTCCGAGGCAAGAACTGCGTCCTCGTCGCAAAGCACAAGCCCTCTTCGTTCGACGCCGAATGTGATTAATGCTGTTCTTGAAGGTGTACCTGTACTTGCCCTTATTGATACTGGTGCCGCCATTTCTGTCATTTCCGCAAAAGTTTGCCGTGCAATTCGAAAAGTGACAACACCTTACCTGGGTTCGTTTCTTCATACTGCCACTGCCCAGCACGTGAAGCCTGTGGCGGAGTGTACCGCCAGACTTGTAATTCAAGGAGTGCCTTACACAGTGCAGTTCGTAGTACTCCCGGACTGTTCTCATGACATCATTTTAGGCTGGGATTTTTTCTCCCATCACCAAGCCGTCATTGATTGTTCCCGTGCCGAAGTTGTCTTTTGTCCTCTTGGTGACGCTCTACCTGCGAATGATCGCCCTTCCTACGGGAAGTTGGTCATTAGTGGCGACACTCGGATCCCTCCACTCACTACTGTCTTCGCACATGTGTAGTGTTCCACCGTCGTCGACGCTACCGCGTTCTTCACGCCTTCCGCTGCTTTCGTTCGTCCTATCACCTATCACCGCTCCCAACCACTCTCGTTACTCTTCAAGGTGGTGCGACCGACGTGCCTGTGGGGAATCATTTCCCATTCACGATTACGCTGCCTCGGGGCGAATGTATCGGCTCAATCGAATTATTCGAAACCATCGCTACACTTGACGTTCCTGATGGATCATCGGAAGTCAGCGCCCTCTCCTGTAGTTCCGAGAATGGCCCTTCCACTGCCGACATTCTCAACCGTGTAATCGACGAAGACCTAAACCAACAACAGAGGTGTGAGCTTTTGAGCCTTCTTGACAAGTTTCGGCCATCTTTTGACAGTCACAGCGCTACCTTAGGTCGAACATCTACTGTATGCCACCAGATCGACACAGATAATGATCCATCACTACGGCAGCGACCATACCGTGTTTCACCGACTGAACTCCGTGTCATCGATGAAGAAGTAGGTGACATGCTAAAGCACGGCGTTCTTAAACTATCAAACAGTCCTTGGGCGTCGCAGGTTGTTTTAGTTAAAAAGAAGGATGGCACAACACGCTTTTGCGTAGATTATCGTCGCCTACAGAAAATAACACGAAAGAATGTTTATCCTTTGCCTCGGATTGATGACGCCCTAGATTCTTTCAAGGCGCAGAGTTCTTTTTCTCCCTTGATCTACGCTTTGGGTATTGGCAAGTGCCCATGAATCTGGATGATAGACCAAAAGCTGCCTTTATTACACCAGACGACTTATACGAATTTAACGTGATGCCATTCGGCCTATGCAATGTGCCGGCAACATTTGAGCGCATGATGGACACTACCTTACGAGGCCTCCAACGGAACACGTGTTTGTGCTACTTAGATGATGTGGTGGTACTCTCGCCCGATTTTCCCACGCACCTTCGTCGCTTGGAACAGGTTCTACGCTGCCTTTCTGCAGCTGGCCTCCAACTAAACTTAAGAAAGTGTCACTTTGAAGCACGCAAGCTGACAATTCTCGGGCAAGTCGTGTCGAAGAATGGCGTTCTCCCTGCCCCCGCTAAGCTATGTGCTGTTAGCGAGTTCCCGAGGCCCACGTCTTTCAAGGAGCTGCGTAGTTTCATTGGGCTTTGCTCATACTTCCGCCGCTTCGTCCGGGATTTCGCCTCGATCGTAGCACCTCTGAGTGACCTACTTAAGCGAGACCGCAATCTATCTGCGTGGTCTCCAGCCTGCGAAAGTGCTTTTGCGAAGCTCCGTGAACTGCTAACACCACCCATACTGCGACATTTCGATTCAAGTGCTCCCACAGAAATCCACACGGATGCTAGCGGTGTCGGTCTTGGCGCTGTACTCGCCCAACGAAAGCCTGGTTACCAAAAATATGTTGTTGTGTACGCGAGCCGCACTCTTACAAGAACAGAAGCAAATTATTCGGTAACTGAGAAAGAATGCTTAGCGATAATCTGGGCCATTACCAAATTTCGGCCTTATCTGTACGGCCGTCCTTTCGATGTTGTTACCGATCACCACGCGCTCTGCTGGTTATCCTCCCTCAAGGATCCCTCCGAACGCTTGGCACGGTGGGCTTTACGGCTCCAAGAGTACGAAATCCGTGTCATTCATCGCTAAGGCCAAAAGCATGCCGATGCCGATGCTCTTTCGCGTTCGCCTGTTTCTGCTGATATTGCGAGTGTCTCCATCCAAGACAACTTGCTTCGATTATCAGGACCCATCGACATGGCTGCGGAGCAGCGCAAAGATTCGTGGATTGCGTCTCTGATGGATTACCTATCTGAAACACTCGTCCACCCGCCATCTCGAGCACTACACCGACAAGCCTTTCACTTCGCCATCCGTGATGGAATACTTTATCGCCGCAACTACCACCCTGACGGCCACAAATGGCTACTCGTCATACCTAGGCATCTCCGTGCCAGCATATGTACTGCTTTCCATGCTGATCCGCAGTGTGCACACGCCGGTTTGTTTAAAACCTACGCCACGCTACGTTTTTGGTTTTATTGGCGCGCCATGTACACATTCCTTCAAAAGTACATTCAATCTTGCACAGAGTGCCAACGCCGCAAGCACGATCCTAGCCGTCCTACCGCACCAATGCAGCCGTTACCGTGGCCACTGCGATCATTCGACCGGGCTGGGATAAACCTTTATGGTTCTCTGCCATACACATAAGGTGGGAATCGCTGGATAATCGTAGCGGTCGACCATCTCACGAGATATGCAGAAACAAGTGCTCTACCAGCCGCGACGGACCGTGACGTCGCGTCTTTCCTCCTGCAACGTTTTGTTTTGCGTCACGTTGCTCCACGTGAACTTTTGAGCGACCGAGGCCGCGTCTTTCTCGCGGATGTTATTCAATAACTTCTTGCTGAGTGCCACGTGATTCACCGCTGTACTACCGCATATCGGCCACAAACAAACGGCTTGACCGAACGTTTCAACCGCACTCTTGGTGACATGCTTTCTATGTATGTCGCCTCCGACCACACCAACTGGGATCATATTCTTCCCTACGTAACGTACGCTTACAACACGGCACCTCAAGCGACGACAGGCTTTGCTCCCTTCGTTTTACTCTATGGTCGAGAGCCATCATCTCCAATCAACACCATTCTCTCTTACCGACCCGACTCATCCGAAGGAACACCAGTTTCCGAAGCCGCTTGGTATGCGGAAGAATGTCGACAATTATCTCGCGCCCTTACGACCCAAGAAGAAGGGCTACAAAAATTTCGTCAAGACGTTAGATGGTCCCACAGCCAGTTTTCGCCCAACTCTCTTGTTTGGCTGCGGGTGCTTCCCACTGCTGCTCCTGGTACATCTACAAAGTTCGTCAGCAGGTGCCACGGGCCTTATCGTGCCATAGAGAAAACTTTCGCTGTCAACTACCTCATTGAACCCTTCACGCCTACTCCGGACCTGCGTCGCCGAGGACGCGAAATCGTACACGTGGATCGTCTCAAACCGTATGACGAACCACTTGCTCTCACGACACCTTAGAACACGTACTTGGCTCCGCCTTCAGCGAGGGGGAAATATGTAATGATGAATGTAGTGGGTCATGCATAGCTCGGAAAACACATCATCAGTGCTAAGCACGAGACTCTCACGCCGGACGTTATCGCTGCTTTCGCTGGCTAGGCCTACGCTCTTACCTAGTTTCAAATAACAGTTTTGACTGTCCCAGTTTTTTATGATAATTTCTTTAGATTCCTATTTAGTTGGCCCATTCCGTGTCATTCTAGTGGGCGATTTCAATGTTACTTTAGAACAAGCAGATCCTGTTTCCTCCAGAGGAACTCCAAAGTGCAGAGAACGAAACAGTTGGCGGGAGTTGGGGGAGCTCGTGAACGAACTGGCAGTGGCCGATGCTTTGCGGTTTCTTCGCCCCTTCCAGTCAGAAATGACTTGAACGGGGAGGAGGAACCGGTCGAGGATCAGTCTTCTTCATGCTTCTGCATGAGGGGACTTTGTCAGAAACTCAAAGGAAGGGGCGGATCAGTCTCCTGCGCAAGGATGAGACAAGACGCACTGACCTGAGAGCCTGGCGGTTCATCACCCTTCTAAACTGTGACTACAAGCTCATAGCTAGGTGCCTGTTTGTTCAACTCACTCCAGTAAGTACTTAATACTGTTTTGGGTCCGTACTAGGCATGTTGTGTCGACGGTAGATCTTACCAACTTCATGGTTTTGCTATTAGGGATCTCATAGAATCGTCGAACTCACACAACCTGCATGAAATTCTTTGTTTTTTCGACCAAGAGAAGGCGTTTGATATTATCAGTCATAAGTACCTCATTAAAGTTTTAAAGCAGGCAGGCTTCAGGGCCAAGTTCATCAGCATGGTCGGGGCTCTCTATTATTGCCCTAGTTCTGCTGTTTTCTTACACGATCGCGTCTCGGGGCCTTTAGGTGTGTGCCATGGAGGCAGGCAGGGCGATCTACCTTCGCCCGCTTTCTACGTGGTCGCATTCGAGCTGCTCTTGCAGAGGCTTTCTGAAGACAGCAGCATTGGTAGATTTCCCCTTCCGCCAGGTGCCCCCCCCCCCTGTGGCAATGTTCGCCTATGCAGATGACCTCTCTATTGTCGTCCTGGACGAGGCGACTGTTTGCACCGTCTTGGATGTTATGGAGGGGTACTGCTCGGCGAGCTGCGCCAGGATAAATAGGTCGCAGAGTGCAGTCATGTATTTGAACTGCGCTCCCTCCAGTCCAAGACCTGTGCATGGCCTCCCCATAAAAAAGCGTCTACGCATATTGGGATACTATTTTGAACTGGATGGCCTGACTATCGAAAACTGGCGGTTAACTAGGGAAAAGCTGACTGACAGGATTCGGAAACTCGGTGCCTTGTCTTGTGCACTTGCAGCTAGGGCCACGATAATTCGATCGCTGTTGTTTAGTTTTCTCACATATGTAGGTTCAGTCATGCTGGTTAAGCCCCACACCAGGGTTCTCCTGGAAAATAGACCTTTCGGTTTTCTTTGGAGTCGTGCATCTGCGTGGTTGCCGAGCCCCGTGCTCAAGCTGCGCAAAGATGAAGGAGCTCGGACTCGGTATTCCTGATCTCTGCGCAGTGACCGCGGCACTACACGTCAGATGGACACGGGTAGCTCTCGATTCGGGTATGCTCCTAACTCGAAGCTTTGTATCGTATTTCCTGAACATGCGGCTGGGGCTTTTCTCGCCTGAGGCATTTTCTAATTCGGTGCCTCGCGCTGGAACGCCTTCTGCCCTCTATGCAGGGGCCACTTTTACTTTGGCCGGTCTCGAAGAGGTTGGCACGGAGATAGACTTAGCTTCGATCGAACTCCGCGAGCTAGTCAATAGACTCACTCCAGAGTTACCTGAACGCTGTAGAGAACATGACCTGTCCCAACACAGTCCTAACTGGCGGTTCATTTTTGCCAGCTTCCTGGACGCCAAGTGCGCTACATTCATGTACCACTTGGCCAGAGGGCGCCTTTTAGCCGTGCTGGTTCAGGAAGGTACGTCGAGTTTGTGTGCAGCGGCATACGCTTCTGCACCAAACAGCAGCCCTGTAGTCCCAAAAGGACAGATTGTGTCTCGTTGGGCCCTCGCGGTCGGGAGACGGGCCGTGACCACAGCGCACCTCACGCGCTGCGTTAGCCCACCTTGCCAGGGTACGTCCGCTTTGTGTGTCGTGATTGATTTACCGCACCGAAGGGTAGCTTTATAATGGGTCTCCCGGGCTTGTACGCTAGGAGGCAGTCCGCGTCTGTTTGGCGCCAGCCGCCGAGCGGCAGCCCCCTTGCTAGGGTATGGCCTTCTGCCTGAAACAAAAACTTCCCGCTCATACGACCTTAGGGGGGAAGATATGCCAGAGCAGTTGTATGGATGATAATGGGTTGATGAGCCATGTGTGACTCTGAGACAAAGCGCCTTCGCCGCCGCGTTTCCTTCTTACCTCACAAAGACATGTCCGCTTTGAACGTCCCAGGCGATAGGCTTTCATCATATTGTCACGGGGGTGGGAGAATGAATGAACTAAAGATATTTACAAAATATACAGGTAGAGTCAGATGCAGCTGCAGCCAAGATATAGGAACAGCAGCAACAACACGAGCATGGTCGCTTTCATCGTCTTCGTCGTCTATGATGCTCTTTTGTCGCCGATGTCGAGTAACATATAAATAGTATTCGTGTGAAACACAGCTTCTACTTTTTACTAACGACTTACACATATCCCTTGACTCTGGAACAATAACTGACTGCATCTTTCTAGATTTCAGCAAAGTCTTTGATAATGTAACACACTCCCTACTACTACATAAACTAAGCCTATTAAACATTGACTCATATGTGCTCGCTTGAATCCGTAGCTTTCTTACTAACCGCTCCCAATGCGTATCGGCTAATAATTTCGACTCGTCTACTACATCAGTTCGCTCCGGAGTGCCACAGGGGTCTGTCCTTGGGCCATTGCTGTTCCTAATTTACATTAACGACTTGCCTAACAATATTTCTTCAACAATGCGCCTATTCGCGGATGATTGTGTAATTTATCGCCAAATATCCGATAATAATGAAATCACTACCCTCCAAACAGATTTGACTAACGTGCTTAACTGGTGTAAATTATGGCCCCGCCACGGTGGTCTAGTGGCTAAGGTACTTGGCTGCTGATCCGCAGGTCGCGGGATCAAATCCCGGCTGTGGCGGTTGCATTTCCGATGGAGGCGGAAATGTTGTAGGCCCGTGTACTCAGATTTTGGTGCACGTTAAAGAACCCCAGGTGGTCAAAATTTCCGGAGCCCTCCACTACGGCGTCTCTCATAATCGAATAGTGGTTTTGGCACGTTAAACCCCACAAATCAATCAATGGTGTAAATTATGGTAAATGGAATTAAGTGTTTCGAAGTGCAAGTCTATGCGCATATCACGTAATACTACCGCATGTCCAAATGATTTCCTTAACAGCACCGTACTTGATCCCGTCCCCTCTTATAAATACCTTGGTGTCCATATTCATCATCATCAGCCTGACTACGTCCACTGCAGGACAAAGGTCTCTTCCATGTTCCGCCAGTTAACCCAGTCCTGTGCTTGCTGTTGCCAATTTATACCCGCAAACTTCTTAATCTCGTCTGCCCACCTAACCTTCTGTCTCCCCCTAACCCGATTCCCTTCTCTGGGGATCCAGATAGTTACCCTTAATGACCAGCGGTTATCCTGTCTACGCGCTACATGCCCGGCCCATGTCCATTTTCTCTTCGTTATTTCAACTATGATATCATTAACCCCCGTTTGTCCCCTAATCCACTCTGCTCTCCTCTTGTCTCTTAAGGTTACACCTACCATTTTTCTTTCCATTGCTCGCTGCGTCGTCCTCAATTGAAGCTGAACCCTCTTTGTAAGTCTCCAGGTTTTTGCTCCGTAGCTAAGTACCGGCAAGATACAGCTGTTATATACCTTCCTCTTGAGGAATAGTGGCAATCTACCTGTCATAATTTGAGAGTGCTTACCAAATGTGCTCCACCCCATTCTTATTCTTCTAGTTACTTCAGTCTCGTGGTTAGGCTCTGCGGCTATTACCTGCCCTAAGTAGACATAGTCTTTTACAACTTCAAGTGCACTATTACCTATATCGAAGCGCTGCTCCTTTTCTTGGTTGTTGTACATTACTTTCGTTTTCTGCAGATTAATTTGAAGACCCACATTTCTGCTCTCCTTGTCTAACTTCGTAATCATGAGTTGCAATTCGTCCCCTGAGTTACCCAGCAATGCAATGCCATCGGCGAAGCGCAGGTTACTAAGGTATTCTCCATTAACTTATTAATCATATTAATCATATTAGCTCATACAAAGTACTAACTTGCTCCCCAAGAAAAGAGCAGGATTGCTGCAACAGCAAACTACTGCATGATTGTACATTTATGATGCGAGATATATACCAGTTCAAACTGCAACTCACTCGATCAAGGTAAGCCTAGAGTTCATCAATGTTGCTCTTTGAAAAAATGAAGCCTTCCTCGTTTTCGATGACCTGGACTTCCAGATGAGCTTGGGGCTGCTCGTCAAGCAGGTTCAGTTTCGCAATGATGTCCTTCCTAAGCAGGGAAATTGTGCACGCACGAACAGCCTGGAACAAACAATGTTCATCAGTGGCTTGTAGCACCTGGGAAATTGAACGAGAACCAGGAAGTGTCAAAAGTGGTGTCCGCGCGCGTGCACATACACACACACGCACGCACATGCGCACGCGTGCGCACACACACATTTTGATGATGATGGTGCTACCTACAGCAATTTTCCCATTTCATAGCTGAATTAATTGTAACTACAAACTGCAGTTAACATTTTTCCAGCTGTTAAACTCATCACTGTGTATAATATCCTGGCCTTCTTTGCAAACATTGTTTTCTTACAAGCAGCATAAACAAAAATAAATTTTCCCCAACAATAAAATCTTTAGAAAGAGCAAAGCTATTTTCAATTTTAAAGGTGTTACAGACAAAATTTTGCAGCCGAGCCCGCCTGAGGGCTCGCTTTCCATAACTATGCGGACATCATCTGCAAAATATCAACAGTGAATATAGCTAGGAAGGTACTTCAATTTTGACTCCTTCGCGCAATGAACACCCTCAAAGGTGACCCCCCCCACTTCCCTCACGCAGCGGCAAGTTACGACAATGTAATAGCTGCCATTTTTCTTTGGTTGCATTTGCTCCAGCAGACTATTACTCGGCAACTGGCGCAGGCCCATGGTCGCAGCGCACCAGTTGAAAGTATTGTGTTTGATGACAGTGCTGTCCAGTTTCCTGTTTGAAAAATCTTGAAGTAAACTGTGTCGAAGTACATCAGTTTTTGTGTTCACATGGCAAAACATTGCACCTGCTAGGTGGCGATAATTATACTCAGTGGCTAAATTTTGAAACAAATTGACGCTGCTCGGTAATAACGGGCCTGTAATCATCTGTCGTGCGGTGCAGAAAACCATGTGCCGTGTTACGACAATCAGGCCCCCAGGAACACACTGCAGCAAAAAAAAATAAAGAGGCCAAAACTTTTCTGTCAGTACCCCTTTAATAAAAATTTTAGCGGAAAAACTGTGTCATTGAAAGCAAGTTTTGGAATTATGCATATTCATTTCCTTGGTTGAATTGTAACGGGCTGAAAAGTGGCCTATGCACAGTGTGCTAGATTAAATGCCTTTGCTGGTTATCCTCTTGCATTGTGCGTAAATATACAGCTACTGCAACAGAACTTTGCTCTGGTGGCTTCTCTTCGATAAAAATGTATTCTCAGACTTTACCTGTGGCTAGCGTATGGCTGCTGCAAATGTACAAAGATTCACAACAAGGCACCCCCCTGGGACGATGTCCCAGTGTGAGCAGACCTCCTGCTCCAGAGCTTCAATGTGCTTTTCCAGTTCCTGAAGGTCTTTTTCCGATGGAACAGAGACGCTGCAGAGGTTCAAAATCGGCATGCCAAGCTTGGCACACAGCTCGGACTCCTTCGCCTTGAGCTTCTTCCGCTCACGCCTGCGATTGTTCCTTATCTCCTTCAAGTGCTCCAGCTTTTCCCTGGTGGCGTTCTCTCTTTCAAGGATGGTCAGGGACTCTGGGAACACAGGGTTCGGCATTGAGAGCTCAGTGCATAAGTGGTGAACATCGGCTGTAAACTGCTGTATGTTTTTCAGCAGCCTCTCCTTCATGTCAACCTCGCCGTCCACCATTTGGTCGAGCAGGTTCGTGATGTGAACCCTGGTGCGCACAAGCCTGCTCCGTGTGGGCTCATAGTCTATGCCCACCTCTGCCCAAACCTGCGTCAGCAGTTCCACCTTACTTCGGACTATTACAGAGATTTCGTCAGTCTCCTGGGCCCTTAACTCCTCAATGCTTGGAATGTCCTCCATGCCAAGTTTTCAGTTGAACAAAAAACATACGTGCCAGAAAACTTCGCCCGGACGGCCTCAAACTCTTGAACGGGCATGCGCCCCACCAGCTGCAATCGCGGTAGCAATCGAAACGGCCCTTTAAAACCGTCAACTTCTACTGACTAATGCCAGCGCACGAGCCCGGTGTCCATATTACTAACAACTTATCTTGGAAACATCATATCAACTCTGTCACATGTAAGGCTAACCGGGTTCTAGGATTCATGCGAAGAAACTTTTACATGGCCCCTGTTGATTTAAAAAAGCTTGTTTACATTACGTACGTTCGTCCGCATTTGGAATACGCGTCATCGATATGGGACCCTGGTAATATCACTTTAGTTAATGAACTTGAGAGCATTCAGAATCGCGCTGTTAGATTTATATTATCAGATTATCGCCGTACCACTAGCGTAACTAACATGAAATCAATTATTAACATTCCTTTACTCGCTACACGCCGTAAGATATCCCGTCTCGTACTCTTCCACAAAATTTACAACAACTCCCTTCTGCGTTCACTTTTAATAACCCCACCGTCATACATTTCAACTCGTGCTGACCATGTGTAGAAAGTTGCTGTTCCTCGCTTCAAGACATCAACATATTCCCACTCATTCCTGCCTAAAACTTGCAAGGATTGGAACTACCTCCCACAATCAGTTGCATCCATCACCTCGCCTTGCAGTTTTAAAACATCGCTCAATAACATACTTGGTGTTCAAAATATAAACGTTTGATTTTGTTGTTAGTTTTCTTGTATAATATACTGGCTGTATAACATAGTTGCAGTTGATAATAGTTGCTTCCAGTGTTAAATAATGTTCTAGTGTCTTGTCTATGTATTCTTTTCTTTAACATTGTTCGTCAGTGGCCGCTACCTTCTGCAATGCTGTAAAGCCCCAAGGGTACAATAAATAAATAAATAAATAAATAAATAAATAAATAAATAAATAAATAAATAAATAAATAAATAAATAAATAAATAAATAAACCCCCGCCGTAGGCAGCGCTGTATCGGCGCCTAAAGAAGAGTAGGATCATATGCGAGGATGTATGGTTTCAGGTGGGTCACGTGGACGACGTCACTGGTGGGTGCGGACGACGGCGACTGACTATTCAACGGAGCAATCTCGTATGTGACCTCGGCAAGCCGGCGTAAAACCTTGGAAGGCCCCGAGTAGCGAGACAGGAGCTTCGAAGAGAGGCCAACGTGGCGGCATGGTGTATAGAGGAGGACCAATGAACCTGGAGAGTAGAAAACAACTCTGGGATGGCTATCGTAGCGGGCGTTCTGAGAGAGCTGCTAGCCAAGAAGACGTTCCCGTGCGATTTGGCGGGGCACTTGAGCCCGAGAAGTTGCATCCCGGGCGTACTCTGTAACCGTTTGCGTATTTGATGGGAGAAGAGTCTCGAAGGGTAACGCTGGATGGCGGCCGAACAATAAACAGAAGGGGGAGAAGCCAGCGGTGTCGTGGCGTGACGAATTGTACGCGAATGTCACATAAGGCAAAGTACTATCCCACTCAAGGTGATCTTTGGAAACGTACATGGAGAGCATTGTTGTCAATGTTCGATTTAGGCGCTCGTTAAGACCATTTGTTTGTGGGTGATAGGCCGTAGTGAGCTTGTGACGTGTGGAACACGAGCGAAGGATGTCACTTACTACTTTTGAAAGAAATGAGCGACCACGATCGATCAGCAGCTGTCAAAGAGCGCCATGGTGAAGAATTACGTCATGAAGCAAGACTTCCGCGACGTCAGTGGCACAGACTGTCGGCAGCGCTCGTGTTATAGCGTATCTTGTGGCGTAATCAGTGGCTACGGCTATCTACTTGTTTCCAGCGAGAGAAATAGGAAATGGTACAAAGAGATCAGGACCAACGCGGTAGAAGGGAACGGTGGGTATGTCTAACGGTTGGAGCGGATCAGCTAATGGCAAGGTGGAACGTTTGAAGCGCTGGTAGGACTCACAGGAAGCAACGTATCGGCGCACATAACAGTAAAGGCCTGGCCAGAAGAATCTACGCCGCACGCGATCGTACGTGCACGTGACTCCGAGATGTCCCGTGGTTGGGGCGTCGTGAATCTGTTCAAGTACAGCGAAACGGAGTGTCACAGGAACTACGAGTAGTAGCTCTGGTCCCTCGGCGCTGGTGTGGCGTCGGTTAAGAATGCCATCGCGTAGAATGAACAAGTGTAGTGACGGGTCTACGTGGAGCAAACGTAGACTCTGCATGATAGCCCGCAAGTGGACATCGCTGAGCTGTTCCTTGCGTATGTTGGTGAAAGCCGACATGGCGAAGACACAATGGTCAGAATCATGTGCTGAAAGATTGGGTGGGTCCACGGGGTGACGGGATAGACAGTCGGCATCTTGGTGCGTTAGGCCAGATTTGTATGCCACGTCAAAGCGGTATTCTAGTAGTTTCAAGGCCCAACGGCCAAGTCATCCACTTGGATCTTTAAGGGACGACAGCCAGCACAAGGCATGGTGATCTGTAATTACCGAAAAAGTGCGGCCAAACATGTATGGTCGAAATTTTCCAACTGCCAAGACTAGTGCGAGGCACTCACGCTCTGTAATGGAAAACTTGCTCTCCGAAGGAGAAAGGAGGCGACTGACATAAGCAATGACGCGATCCTGTCCTCGTTTCAGCTGGGCGAGAACAGCACCAATGCCATGTCCGCTGGCATCAGTACGAACTTCAGTATGGGCTGACGCGTCGAAATGGGTCAAGATGGGTGGTGAAGTAAGTAATGTTGTAAGAATGCTGAAGGCAGTTGCTTGGTCAGTACCTGAATAAAAATTCATGTCCTTCTTCAGTAGCTCCGTAAGTGGTCGAATAATGTCAGCAAAATTCTTCACGAAACGTCGAAAGTAATAACAAAGGCCGATGAAACTGCGTACATCTTTTGCGGAACGTGGTATGGGATAGTTTTTGACAACTAGAATTTCGTCAGGATCAGGTTGCACGCCTCGAGCACTGACAAGGCGGCCCAGCACAGTGATTTCCCGACGGCCAAAGCGACATTTGGATGAGTTGAGCTGAAGTCCTGCTGTCCGGAAAACCTCAAGAACAGCCGTTAGGCGGCCAAAGTGGTTTTCAAATGTAGGTGAAAATACGATGACGTCATCGAGATAGCACAGGCATGTAGACCACTTGTATCCACGCAGGAGGGAGTCCATCAACCTTTGAATTGTAGCTGGGGCATTCGACAATACGAATGGCATAACCTTAAACTGGAAAAGTCCATCCGGTGTGATGAATGCGATTTTCTCACGGTCTCGACGATCCACAGAAATCTGCCACTATCCTGATCGCAAGTACATAGATGAAAAGTAGGCAGACCCATGTAGGCAGTCGAGAGCATCGTCAATCCACAGCAGTGGATACACGTCTTTACGTGGTACTTTGTTTAAGTGACGGTAGTCCATGCAGAAGCGCCAGCTGCCATTCTTCTTCTTGACTGGCACGACCGGCGATGCCCATGGACTGCAGGAAGGTTCGATGACGTCTTTTGTGAGCACTTCTTCAACTTCGTGCTAGATAACTTGTTGCTCAGCATTAGACACGCGGTAAGGACGTCGTCGGATAGGGCTGTCGTTTCCAGTGTTAATCGAATGAGTTACAGAGGATGTCTGACCCAAAGGGCGGTCATTAAAATTAATGATATCGCGGTAGGATTTCATCAGGTGCCGGATATCAGCTGTCTGTGCTGGAAGAAGGTCCGGGGCGATCATCATGTCGATGGTGGCATCCGCTGTGCTCTTCGAGGATGAAAACGGAGCAGAGGACGAAGAAGATTCGGCAACAAATGCCGAAATGGCAGAATCGATAAAAGAAACTTTTGCCAAAGTCATACCATCTGGGATAACTTGAGCGCACCAGCAGAAGTTTCGGGTCGGAAGAGATGCTGTATTTCCCGTGACTGTCAAAAGTGTGTGAGGCACGGCAACAATTTTGGCCAGAAGAACGTCAGCAATAGGTGTCAACATGTAGTCACCAGCAGGAACGGGAGGGACAGATCTCAGGTTCACGTAAGTAACGGCTTGAGACGCTAAGCAAACGTGATCTGCAGAACACAAATGGGGTTGAGCTGGTTTTGGGTCATCATGGTAACACGGTAAATCAAGTTGAAGCATGCCAGTTGCACATTCAATAAGGGCAGAGTGGGCGCATAAAAAGTCTATGTCGAGGATAATTGCATGGGAAGATTTCTCGAGCACAGCAAATAGCACTGTCGTGGAGCGATCAGCCACACTTATACGCGCGGAGCACATTCCAAGCACGGGAAACGTGCCACCGTCGGCGACCTGGATGAGTGGTACTGTGGGTGGCGTTAAAACTTTCCTAAGGCCGCAACGCAGTTCTGAATTCATCACTGATATGTGAGCCCCTGTGTCCACAAGTGGAACAACAGGTGTGTCGTGTACTTCAACGTCAATAAGGTTGCGTCGAGTCGGCAGCATGGTCAGAGGATTTGGCGGTCAAGTGGTCGATGCAGCATCACCCTGGGGAACTGCATCATCTAGTTTTCCCGCGGCAGGTGGTCAGTCAGCGACGTTGGTTGGCGAAGTCGGGGCGAGCGAGACGACGGGAGAGCGGTGAACGGGACTGGCGAGCATGCGGAGATGGAGAGCGACGATGATATGGTGGCATAGAAGGAACGTCTTCGCTTGTGGCCTGATGTGACTCCCGGTAACCTTGAAAGAGTCCATGATCCCTCTCTGGGCGATGGGTGTACCCATAAGATGCCTGATGCCAATACCACCGAGTGTTACAATGGCGGGCCACGTGTCCGATACGGTGACAGTTGAAACAAATCGGGCGATCGTCAGCAGTCCTCCACTCAGCTGAATTGCGAGGGCGCGCCGGAAGATTTTGCCTTTGGGCATACGAAACGGGGGGTCGACGATAGTCGATCGGCTGAGAGGGAGCTGTAGTGCACTCGGAGGCCAGTCCAGCATTGGAAAGCTCTTGTCACACAATGGCATGTACCAGTGGCACCATCTGAAGGCTAGAGTCACAGGCAGGGGAGCACGTGGACGCAGGAGACTGAGATTCATGTTCATGTCTGATGATCTTGGTCATGTGCTCTGCAGTTAATGGCGTCTCTAGCGTAGACCCGCCTTCGCATGACCAGGTTGCTGCTGTGTTCGTTTGTCGAGTGAAATTATGGGCGATACGTCGACTTTTTGCGGCCTCAAAACGCTGGCACTCCTTGATGATGGCATCGACCGTGTTGCAGTCCTTGCATATGAGAAAGTTTGTCATTGTCTGCTTTTCGGCAAAGGGCAAGCACATCCTGTATGTAAGTCACGTAGGACTCAGATGACGTTTGCGAACGAGATGCCAACCTCTTGGCCGCTGCCTTCCTACCCAGAGACTTGCCGAAAAGGGCGCGCATCTTTTCTTTACACGCATCCCAGCTTCAAATTTCATCTTCGTGGTTCTCGAACCACACTTTTGCTGTTCCTTTCGAGTAGAACAGGATATTGGCTATCATAGGAGTTTCATCCCAGCGGTAATTCTTACTTGTACGTTCGTACAACGGCAACCATTCTTCAATGTCGACATCATCCGTGCCACAGAACGGGCCTGGATCTTTTAGCTGTGGAAGGAAAACAGTTGTTGTCACCTCAGCGGGAGCGGGGCCCTGGTTTGCCTTGGTTGAAAAATCCAAGCGTCGGCCACTTCGGAGCTCCGTTATATCATGTTGTACCCCACACCACCACTAAATGTCGCGGGGTTGAGAGAATAAATGAAATAAATAAATTTACAAAATATACAGGGAGAGTCAGAGGCAGCTGCAGCCAAGATGGAGGAACAGAAGCAATAACACGTGCAGGGTTGCTTTCATCGTCTTCGTCGTCTATAATGCTCTTTCATTGCCGATGTCGTGTAACAATATATTAGCATTTGCAGGCTTTGCCGCGGGTTTTCGTCGTCCTTACTCTTTTCGTGCTTTATAGCGCCGGCTCGTTGAAAGGCCTTCAATTTAGCTGTTTATTAAAATGTTTCCCATCTCTCACATATTGTTAAGTCTGTCTGGTTCTTCATCTTTTCGAGCAGGGCAAACACTTTCTCTCAGAAAACACCATCCTCTAAAACTTCGGCATTATGTTTCCATATTTCCCACGCTAACTTATTTCACTTTCCGCTTGGTTATTAACGTCGAACATGACTAGACAATGGTCACTAAAAGACACCGACTGAACGCGATATTCTTGCGCAAGTGCTATCGATTCGGCTGGCACGTACACTCTGTCCAGTCGGTCGTGGCGGCCTGCTTGGAAATGTGAGAAGCGCACATTTCCCTCGTAATCTAAGCATTTTACCACGTCCTCAAGCCCGTATTCATCAATCATTTTGCGAAGCTCAGCCATGCTGGGGTATCTATACGCTGTACAACTTGATTTGTCGCGTGCTGTCAGAACACAATTGAAGTCCCCCATCAGTACCAGGTTCCCTTCGACGTTGCAGTAAGTTCTGACACTCTCGAAGAAATGTTTTCGTTCGTCGAGTAAAATACAAGCATAAATGCATATCACTCGACAGTCAACTGAACCAAAACGAAAATCCCACAAAACCACGCTCCCCGCCAAGTCTGACCTGACACCCTTCACTTCAATGCCCGGGTATCGTCGCACAACAGAACACACCCCGCGAATCGCCCTATGGCGTGACTAACACCCACGTAGTACATTGACATGAAAGGTAGCACCATAGACGTGGTCTCATCATCACTTCCAATTTTGATTTCTTGTATGGCAATGATGTCTAAATCATGTTCCATCACCAGTCTGTACAACTGTCGTTGTTTTCTCCTCGCCGCAAGCCCTTGAACATTGATTGTAGCAAAACGCAAGGGTTTATCTGGCAGCGCCTTTCGAATAATTTATTATAGAGACCCAGAGTATGGGCTTATCCTCTTGACGACACATGACCTTGGGGCCCGAAACATAGATCGGGGCTTCCACAGCTTACTGCTACATGACCGGTGGCGGTGGGGGTGGCATCGTCGTCGTCGTCGGCCTTCGATCCTGTCGGATGTCCGACCGTGGCCGCACTATCGGCCGACGTAGAGGGGCTGCTTTTGGTGGAGCTTTAGCGGGACTGCTTGGGTCGGTAGATTCACTCTCTCACTCGGTGCTTTCATGTGATTGCTTATTCGTCATGATGCCCTCCCTGGAAGTGTCCATTTCCTCTACTGCTGCCCTGCCGACCACCTCTGTCACGTTGCCTTTGTCTTCCTGCGTCAGCAGTGCTTCGGAAGAATCATTTTTCACCGACAGTGTGTCTTCGGCTTTGAGGTTCATCGATTTTACGCGAGCTGTCTCGCCTGAGATTTGCTCGGCTGGCGCGCTGACCGTCGTAGCCCTTTCTGCCTCCGCTCTCACTACTGCCTCGGAATCTGCTTCATCCATTAGTAGCTCCGAGTTATCGTCGCTCCCAAAGGGCTCTGAAACACTGGCGTAGATACGCGCGCATTCCGACTCCTTGTGTCCAAAGCGATGACATCACGTGCAGCGTGGTACCTTACAGTCCCGATGAATGTGTCCGGTGCACTGGCAACGAAGGCATAGCGGTGCCCTTCCCGGCACCACCACAAGAGCCAGCTCACCAGCAATCCTCATCTGATGGGGCAAATCTTCTGGCTTGACTCCCGCCTGTGGTGTAATATAGTGACGTGGTGGTGTTTGTGAAGATGGTGGCACCGTGTTGTTATGTACAACGTGCTCGGAGGTGACGGCAGCGGTGCTTCTCTTTTGAGTGGCGGAAAGACGACAATGACGTTGGCGCGAAACGTCACGCATGAAACAACGGCCCACCAAAAGGAAGAGGAAGCTTGCGCGAAAGGTTGCACTGCCAATGCACTGCCAATGGGAAAAAGAGGAAGACCAGTCGGGGGCAGAACGAGATCGAGCTGGCTGGAGTGCAGATCCTGGGTGTCGCGCGACTGCGGTGTCGGGTTCCGGACCTGACCGCGTGAAGTCAGGCAAGGCCAGGACGCTCCAGCTGCCCACGATTTACTCGGAATTACGTGGCCTTCCAGAGTTCTGGCCATGACTGTCCAACCAGGTGTTCGTTCCGGCCGTGACTGTTCAAGGTCACATCCCAGGTGTCTGGGCTTCGACTCCAATCCCGAACCACCCGTGGAGGGTGGAACCTTCCACGTGGTGATCAGCTACTCGAAACGAGCCAGCATCGGCAAGCGGCCGCAGTTCTTGCTAAGGCAAGGGCTACCTCGTCTTCTGCCAAGCGTCACCCTGCTGGTCAGCGCGTGACTCCAGCTGCTGAGACATCGCCAGCGTCCGCCGCCTCAACCCACCAAGCCACCGCCACCAGCAATGCCACCGGTGACTGTTCATTCTCAGAAACATTATAGCTGGACAGCTTACAGGACATACTTAAGTTTCTTGTGTCTGTAAATTGCAACTTCATTCTTTTTTTCTGAATTAGGCCTAAAATTTCTACTTTTATTTTCACACCTTGAGCGGCTTCGTCATTTCTTAGCTCCGAGGCTTTCCCTCAGAGCAACAATTTATTAAACAGTAAACATGCATCACAAATCGGCGTCCTTGACAGGACGAAGCCATTAGCGGATTAAGGCGAATTAAGAATGACAAGCACAAGAGATCTAGTGAATTTGGCCCAGCGTATGGGGCTCGAAGGCGAAGAGCTGAGAGCTTGGTTATATGAGCAGAAGGCACGGGCACGAGATGAGCGAGCTGCAGAACGTGAGGCAAGAAAGGACTTGCTAGAGCTGGAAGACAGAAGGAAGAGAAATTTGCAGTTGCAGCTGAAAATAGCCGAATCGGAAGGCAATCGTAGCGAGACGAAAACGCATGAACGTGGATCTGGGGAGAATGCTTTTTGCAACACGAACCCTCACAGCCTAATTCCAGGATTTAATGAAAACTGGGACAACTTGGATGTTTACTTAAAGAGGTTCGAGAACGTCGCTACCGGACAGGAGTGGCCGAAAGAAAAATGAGCCACAGCCTTAAGCTTATGTTTGAAGGGAGAGGCCTTGAAAGTTTTTGGATGGTTGTCTCCCGAAGATTCACTCGACTATAAGGCGAAGGTAGCTTTGCTTCAACGATTTTGGTTTATGGCGGAGGGCTACCGAGAGAAGTTCCGCTAGAGCAAGCCCCAAGATGGCGAGACCGGAAAACAATACGCGGATAGGCGTTCGAGTTTCTTTGATTGGTGGGTAGAAATGTCAAAAACAAACTAAGAGTGCTTGGTGCTTTGTAATCTAATTGTGTCGGAGCAATTTTTGAACAACTGCCATCAACGGCTAACGTTGTTTCTTCGTGAAAAAAAGCACAGCAAGCTTGAAGACGTAAAAAAGCCGCCGATGACTTTTTAGAGGCACAACGACAGCCCAACTTGCTCCTGTTTCGTGAGAGAACGGAGAATAGTAGTATCACGGAGAAGAGCGGAGGCTTATCTATGAAAACGACCATAATGTGTTTTGTATGTGGAAAAGCTGGTCACAGAGCCTCGGATTGCCGAATCAAGCTTAAATAACCTTACTGTGGATATTTTGATAAGCCAGGGCACGATACGAAGGTCTGCACAAAAATAGATGACTCTATAAAGAAAAGATCTTGTTTGCTGTCTCCTGAAGAGGACCCCACTTAACGTACCGATCCACCATCCACTGAACCAGAGGGAAATGTTGCTAGCGCGGTGAAAACTCGCCCAAAAGCTGTGACTCGCCAGATGCCGGTTTTGCAGGGCATAGTGTTTGGCCAGATAGTTTCAGTGCTGTGAGGCACGGGAAGCAATACGCTAGTAGTCCGTCGAGACCTAGTCCCAGATGAAGCTCTAACAGTTACTACTGATACGTTGTTTCTCACCGGTGGCAGTAGCATTGCCGTTGCGAAGGCAAAGGTTGAAATCCAGTCACCCTATTTTTCGGACATTTAAGTGGTCAAATGCATGACAAGACCTTTGTACGATGTCATCGTTGGCAATGTTCCAGGAGCAAGGGAAGTCCAAAATCCCGACGAAAACTGGAAAGAGAGAATTCCTGAAAGTAAGTCGAAATAAGAATGGTCATGTGGGAGAGGAACAAAGGAAGAAGATTCGCTGGATTCTGTGGTGGTTGGTGTCAAGGGCCAAGAACGGTCGACATCATCTAAGGTCGACATGAGGACATTAAATTTGACCAGAGAGGATGTGAGCAAAGCTGAAAAAGTAGAGAGAACTTTAGATTCATGTAGAAAGAAAGTCGGTCAAGTGTTCCGAGGAAAGTGTGCAACACACTCGTTCAAGATAGGAAAGGGAATTCCATACCGTTGTTACCGAGGGCCTTCAGACAAAGTGATTCAACAAGTGGTGCTACCCCTAAAACTGCGTGGTGAAGTGTTGGCTTTGGCTCACGAAACATTTATGTCCGGACATCAGGGAATGAAAATGACTATCGACCAAGTTTTAGGCGCATTCTACTGGCGTGGTATTCAGGAGGCAGTGAAAAGATATGTACAATCTTGCGACATATGCCAGCGGACCTATCCTAAAAGGAAGGTTGGAAAGGCCCCACTTGGTCGCATGCCGTTAATTGACACTCCTTTTGAAAGAGTGGCGGTGGACATCATAGGACCTTTAAAGCCCACATCGCATAGGGGGAATCGCTACATACTGACTATGGTACACTTCGCCACTCGATACCCAGACGCGGTAGCTCTGCCATCGGTCTATTCCGCTACTGTCGCCGAGGGATTGATCGAAATGTTTTCTCGCATTGGGTTTCCTAACGAGATACTGTGGGATCAGGCGTCGTGTTTTACATCTGAGCTGATGAGAGAAATGAATGATTTGTTAGCCATTAAGCATCTGAGATCGACGCCTTACCATCCAGTGTGTAATGGTTTGGTGAAGCGATTTAATGGTACGTTGAAGCAAATGCTGCGGAAATTGAGTCAAGAGGAACCCAAGTCAAGGGATCGATTATTGGCACCTCTGCTCTTTGCGTACCGCGAAGTACCACAGACCAGTACGGGCTTCTCGCCATTCGAGTTGTTCTATGGCAGACATGTTCGAGGACCGCTAAGCATGCTCAAAAAGTTATGGAAAGGAGATCATATATGCGAAGAAGTAAAGACCATGTATGCGTATGTCTTAGACCTCAGAGATCGTTTAGAAAAGACCATATCGTTGGCACAAGAGAGCTTGTCACGTGCCAAAGCGACCCAGAAGAAGTATTATGACCGAGGAAGTAAAACCCGTCGACTGAACATAGGTGATAGAGCCCTCATACTGCATTCCAAGTACAAAGAACAAGCTACTGATGCAGTGGAAGGAACCCCGTATGGTCAAATGAAAGAAAAGAAATTTTGATTACTGGTTGGACATGGGCGAAAATACTAAGCTCTTTCATATGAATATGTTGAAGCGTTATGAAGAGCGTCAACCTGAAAAGGCATCACGGTCGGCAACCTTTATTGTAGTGGAGGAGGTAGAGACCGATACGCCAATACCTACTTTCAAGGCTACTGCGAGCTCTGGTATAGAAGCAGTTAAGCTTTCCGAGACCCCCAAGAAAGCCAGCGTAAAGAATTCACGAGATCTTGGTAAGTCACGAAGACGTCTTTTCGGAAATACCGGGAAAAACAAATTTGTTGGAATGCCGTCTGCAATTGACCACATCTGAGCCCATCCACACTCAACAGTATCCACTGCCTTTTTCTATGAAAGAAGTCATTAAGAAAGAGGTGCAAGATATGCTCAAACTTAGAGTGATTGAACGGTCCGACTCTCCATACAATTTACCGTTGGTGCTGGTTAAGAAACCAGATAAAAGCTACCGCGCTTGCATCGATTTCCGTCGGATTAACGATGTCTTGATTTCCGACGCGAAGCCAATCATAAGGACAGATGACATATTTGCGGAGATCGGAACTAAAAAGTTATTTTCAAAGTTCGACCTCACTAAAAGATACTGGCAAGTGCCTCTGGACAAGAGTTTCAAACCAAAAATGGCATTTTCCACTCAATCAGGACATATCGTTTCTTGTACATGCCATTTGGGATCAAAACGGCGTCTGCTATTTTTACTCGATTAACGAGACGCCTTCTACAAGGCATACCAAATGTCGTACACTACATCGATGACGTGTTCATCGCCACTACGACATGGCAAGAACACACGGAAACCCTGCGGCACCTATTGAGGATGATTCACGAGGCTGGACTGACGATCAAGCCCCAGAAACGTGAAGTTGGCGTGACGTCTGTAGTTTTCCTTGGCCATAGACTTGGAGGTGGCCTAATTCACCCGGATGAAGACACGAATTCGAAGATAGCAAAAACTCCACGACCTGAGACAAAGAAGCAACTTCGCTCTTTTATTGGTCTGACAAGGCATTATCATGATTTGATACCCCATTACGCGGAGAAAGCTCAGCCCCTAACGGAAATGACCAAGAAAAGAGGATTCGCTGGAACAGCGAGAGGGAAGCCGCCTTCGAAATCCTCAAAAAAGCGCTCACCTAAGTACCGATCGTGAAGGCTCCGGATGTAAAACGATCCTTCATACTACGCAGTGATGCTTCCGATACATGCATAGGCGCAGTCCTTATGCAAGATCATGACTCAGTGTTACACCCAGTCTCATACGCTAGCCGACAGTTATTACCTAGAGAAAAGAAATACTCGGCTATAGAGCGTGAGTGTTTTGCTATTGTGTGGGCCATAGAAAAGTTTCATTTATACTTATACGGAATCCCTTTTGCAGTTCAGACCGATCATGAACCCTTGCAATATTTGTCGCTGGCAAAACACCTCAACAGCCTAGTCTTGAGATGGAGTTTGGCCTTGCAGGAATATGAATTCCTTGTAGAGCACATCAAGGGATCTGAAAATGTCGGGGTGAAATACATGAGCCGAATTCAGTGACTATACACTGGTGCAACTATTTCTGCATGGTGAGATTACATCTTATTGCAGTAAACCGTCGACATAATTCATCTGGACATATTCGGTTTTTGGCCTGTTGTGTGTGTGTGTGTTTTAAGTTACTTCATCTATGAACTGAGCAGCAGTTTTTCGTGCAGAAAAACTCTCCCAAAAAGGGGCCCATTGTGGCGTAGTATAGTGACATGGTAGTGTTTGTGAAGTGTGGTGGCACCGTGTTGTTATGTACAACGTGCTCGGAGGCGACGGCAACGGTGCTTCTCTTTTGAACGGCGGAAAGACGACGATGACGTTGGCGCGAAACGTCACGCATGAAACTGCGGCCCGCCAATAGGAAGAGGAAGTTTGCGCGAAAGGTTGCACTGCCAATGCACGGGAGGGAAGAAGAAGAAGACCAGTTGGGGGCAGAACGAGATAGAGCTGGCTGGAGTGCAGATCCTGGGTGTCGCACGACTGCGGTGTCGGGTTCCGGACATGACCGCGTGAAGTCAGGCAAGGCCAGGACGCTCCAGCTGCCCACAGTGTACTCGGAGGTACGCGGCCTTCCAGAGTTTCAGCCGTGACTGTCCAAGGTCACATCCCAAGTGTTCGTTCCGGCCGCGACTGTTCAAGGTCACATCCCAGGTGTCCGGGCTTCGACTCCAATCCCGAACCACCCGTGGAGGGTGGAACCTTCCGCGTGGTGATGAGCTACTCGAAACGAGCCAGCATCGGCAAGCGGCGCAGTTCTTGCTAAGGCAAGGGCTACCTCGTCTTCTGCCAAGCGTCGCCCTGCTGGTCAGCGCGTGACTCCAGCTGCTGAGACATCGCCAGTGTCCGCCGCCTCAACCCACCAAGCCACCGCCACCATCAAAGCCACCGGTGACTGTTGATTCTCCGAAACATTATAGCTGGACAGCTTACAGGACATACTTTAGTTTCTTGGGTCTGTACATTACAACTTCATTCTTTTTTTTCTTAATTAGGCTTAAAGTTTCTACTTTTCTTTTCACACCTTAAACGGCTTCGTTATTTCTTAGCTCCGAGGCTTTCCCTCCGAGCCACAATTCATTAAACAGTAAACCTGCATCACACCGCTTTTAGTGTCATTGTCACATTTCGTGTCACTGACACATTGTCAGCCACACCACTGACCTTCCACCGTTCCTTGATAATGTCCGTCACTCTGCCATTGTTAAGGAAGGCCGCTCACACGTCGCCGACTGGAATGGTAGGCAAGATCCAGTGCAGCTTCAACCGAAACACCTGGTTCGATGGATCGATGAGGACGCAACGCCGGCCCTTCACTGTCACTTCCACTTTTTTCAGCAGCCTCTTTGCACCTTCGGCACAATGGAACGTGATGGCCCAAACGTGATTCACTTGATACACCCCCAAGGAAGAAACCCCGGAGAGCAGTTTGAAATCAATCAGCGTATCCCTGAAGTCTTTTACACGGTAGGGCCGTGCCCTCACATCCGCGTAAAATAAAACAGTATTCAAAACTAAACGTCCTAAAGGCAGACTAGGCAAAACAACCCAATACTCGTTATCCGAGGCAGCTGACACCCTACTTCCGCTGCCAGAAACGGCCACTGATACCGCTCCCACAGAGACCATTCCAAACGCGACCGCTCGCAAAGGCGGCCGGAAGAAGAATCACTGCGCCACTCTGCTGCACTCTAGTTACGTGGGAAAATGTGCAGCAAGAAAGTGCGCACTAATTCAAAAAAAAACAAAGTTAGCAGAGCGTGGTTTCGATCTACGGACCTCTGGGTTATGGGCCCAGCACGCTTCCACTGCGCCACTCTGCTTTTTTATTACCTGGTTTTGGTAACTTTATATATAACTCAAAAGACAGACAAAACCACTCACTGTACAATGAACACAGGAAGCATCTTTAGGCAACCAGCATAGTGCTGGTGTCGTCGAGTCCAAATTTGGGCAGAGTCACAATGTGCTCTACACGCGGGAGCCATTCGGGTGGCTTGGGTGCAGCTTTGTAAACAGACAGAAACCAATTTATGGTCTCACGAAAATAGACTCGGGTGGGCCGCGCATTTTTGTCGAAATGGTAGCCCGCCTTCTCGCTCTCCACAAAGAGTGGAGGCCCAGGAGCATGATTGCATCATAGGGAACCCCGTCTTCGTTTTGAACATTCACCTACTGGATTCCATACGGGTCCAATGAAAAGTCTTTCTTAATAGCTCTCTGCAGCACGTCCCAAAAATAGACTCCCTCCTAGCAATGCAAGAAGACGTGGTCAATCGTTTCCGGTGCTTTACAAATTATGCTATGGGATCCCCGAGGGGAAAAAATTCCTTTACTTCCAAGAACACTTTCACTGGCAATGTGCCCGTGTGCAGTTTAAAAAAGGAATGTTTTGGTTCCCGGCTGCATGTACATCTTTTTAACCCTTTTTAATACATTGCTTCCTGGTCCTCCACTGTACATAGACCGATAAAGTGGCACTGGAAACACATTGTCACATAATCCAAAATAAAGTTCTTTTTTTTGCGCTCCACAGGTACTCTTTGGAAAATCTCACTGAAAGAAATTTTATACTGAACACAACTTCTCTATAGAACCCGAAAATTCTCCTGCACGGGCTTCGGTAGTCTCAATATATTCAGGGAGACATCTACCGAGGCGCAAATGACACAAGGTACGCAGGAATGGATCGGTGAGGTCTCTAAAGAACAAAAACTTCTTCACAAGTTGGCGCAAAAACAATTGACCAAGGCCAAGGCCACCGTCTTTAACCCGTCTGAACAAGTTGGTACGGCTGCATTGTTCCCACTGGGAAGCCCACACAAACACGGTTAAGATACGGTGAAGCTGCTGCACATTATTTCGCGAGCAGTGCAGCACCTGCAGCACGTACCAAAGCTTGCTCATAAAGAACAGGTTGCAGACGGTGGCTCTGGCAAAGTTGACAAACTCGCCCCCTCCACTTCTCGGCCTTTTCCTGCGTATATTTGACTTGATCTTGCCAATATTGGGCATTGTCTAGGTACGCATCGAGCGGGACGCCCAAGTGCTTGCCCGAAACTGTCGCCCATGGCACATTTGCAAAGTGGTCGGGTTTCGTGCGCCAGGATTCGTGCCAGAGCCCGAGACACTTGGAGCAATTGACACCACTTTCTGTGACATAGCTAAACCCGCGAACAGTGTCAATAGCCTGTTTATTGCTACGCTTGCCTGTTGAAAAAATGGCCACATCATCAGCATAAGCAAGCAGCTTGACTTCTGAAGACTGTAGCTGGAAGCCATTTATACGCGTGTCATTAAGAATAGTTAAGCATAGGATTTATATATACAAGCAAAATAAGGGGGGGCTGATGGGGCAAACCTGACGTACCGAACGTTGCACACTAACGGGGGCCCCCAAACTTTCATTTACGATCAATCTTGTAGTGCAGTTTCGGTACGCCAGTGCCACTCTCTCGCAAATCATTGAACCAACAATATAGGGGTTTAAAACAGCGAAAAATATGCTATGGTCCACACAGTCGAAACCTTTTCGAAATCTATCTGTAAAATGGCGACACGTTCATCTAAGTAATCGCAGTACTCAAGAATGCTGCGTGCTTTATGTATATTTAGGACAATAGAGCGGCCTTTGATGCCACATGTTTGGTGTGGTCCGACGATGTCCTTCATAACCGTCTGTAGTCTTTGGGCCAATACTTTCATAAAAATTTTATACTCGACGTTTGTCAGGGCTATTGGTCTATACGCTGTTACTGATCTGAGTTTATGGACTTCTTTAGTTTTTGGAATCAGCTCTGTGTGAAATGACCGGTACGATGGAGGCAACGTATTTACTTTATATGCTTCATTGAATATAACTGTCAAAAAAGGACCGATTTCGTCTTTAAACTGTTTGTAGAATGCAGCAGTGAAACCGTCTGGCCCCGGTGACTTCCCCGGATTTAAATAGCTTTTTTTTACCTCGGCAACTGTTATTTCCCTTTCCAAACTCATTTTTCTTTCGTCGTAAATTCGAGGTAAAACAGCCAAAAATTTTCTCTTGAAGTTTTCAAAGTCAATTGGGTGCAACGCGAACAGCTTACGATAATGCTCCGTAAAGGCGGTCGCGATACCGACAGTGTCGGGTCATAAGGTACCGCCCCACTCTATCTCACGTATGTGATTATATTCGGTGCGTGATTTTTTTCAGCCCAAGTGCGCGTCTAGACGGTATTTCACCCGCCGTGGTATCTTCTGCCCTTGATTTCACGAGCGCCCCACGATAGCGCTGTTGGTCAAGCATTTCTAACTTTTGTTTTATTTTTCTGATGTCTTCGATCCATTTTCCCGGGGCTCGGCCTTCATACTTTAGTAGCTTTTCAAGAAGTCTCTTTTCTTCTCTCCTCACGTCGAATGCATGCGGCCCTGTCAATGGCTTTCAATTTCAAGGTTACCTTGCAGAGCTCCCACTGCTGCCAAATGTGAAGGTCTTTGCTGTCGTCTATGTGGCTAATTGCCTCCCTTACATATAAATTAAAATCTTCGTCCTTGAGAAGCTCACTATTATATTTCCAGGTTTCCCACGAGATACAACTACTGTTCTTTACAGTTCCGATCGAGCACAAGACTGCAAAGTGGTCAAAAAATGAACATTGTAACTAGCACACATCGGAAGAATGCCGACAGATACATAAATACGGTCTAGTCTCGCGTGACTTAGGCCTTCAGATCGCGTGAACCTAACCGAAATCACACACCACAGACACTCTGCCACATCCTCAAGGCACCAGTCCTCAAGAACCCGCGCCAACACGACCGTGCTTTTGTCTCTGAAACTCCGAGGGCTTGTCTTGTCATGTACACTGAAAACGCAGTTAAAGTCACCCAACACTACTAACTGCTTTCCTGCGCTAAGCTGCTGTTCTAGGCCTTGAAAGAAAAGGGCCCTTTCTTCCACCCTGTTGGGCGCGTACACGCACACGATACGCCACTCGGTGTTTTTCAGTGAGAAGTCGAGCATAGCACACCGGCCGGCTGCACAGGAGAAATGGTTGTTAACTTGAAGCCCCGGAACCTTCTTTACAAAAAGTATACAGCCAGCCGATGTGCCTACGGTATGACTAACAACTACGAAAACCTTGACGCGAAAAGACACACCATGCTTCCGGTCTCTTCATCACCGTCAACTTTTGTCTCCTGCACTGCTAGGACGTCTATATCTCGTTCCGTTACAAGTCTGAAAGCTAGGTTTGCTTCCTTTTCGTTGCCAGACCCCTAACGTTAATGGTAGCGAGTTTTACGGAAAGACAGGCGCAATTTCAACGCAAGAAGAAAGGGACTGGCAGCATCGTGCTCACCTCCCGCGTCTAGCCCATGGCCAGACGGCAACATTGCCGGCGTTGCCATCTGGCGCTGTTGATGTGACTTGTCCGTCCGGCTCAACGTTGCCGCTGCGCTTGTCGGCTTGAACGTTGGGACGCGGACGGAGTGACGGCCGCCGCCCTTGAGGCGTCTTTGCCGGAGGTTCCTCGACTCCGGTCGTTGCTACTGGGCTTCCGTCATTCGTGGTCTGTGTGTGGGGGCATTTCGACGCCAGGGCAGTCGTCGAGGGCGTGTGGACGCAGCCCTTTTCTAACAGTGGCTTTAGGACGCCCTTAAGGTCGCTGAACTTAGGTGCCGGTTGGTTCCCTGTAGCTCTCGCCGTCACTTTGGCTTTCACGGCGAACTCGTCAGCTGAATGCCGAAGTGATGGAACGACACCTTTGCCGGCGTCACCATCTGACGCCATTACAGATAGGTCTTGGTGAGCTAGCTCAAGGCCCGTTGATGGCGACAAATCATCTAGAGGCTGAAGGCCCGCCGGACCATCCTTTTTCAGGACGTAACCGCCGTATTGCACAGCGGCATCTGGTGTCGCCGTTCTTGTGCATTTTTCGTCCGAGCCCCTCGTGGCCTCCTCAGCCTCTAAGAAGTTCATTAGCTCTTCATGTTTGTTGGTCTTTGGCACCCCGTCGCAGACGCATACGTGCGGATGCAGTCTGCGTTGACGTGTTCATGACGCCGGCACTTGAAACACCGCGGTACCTTGCAGTCTCGTAAAATGTGTCCGGTGCCATGGCAGCGGAAGCATTGCATCGCCCGCCCAGGCACGACGACGAGGACCAACTCACCAGCGACTTGAACCTGATGGGGCAGCTCGTTCATCTTGACTCCTGGCTTTAACTTCAACAGCATGGCCCTCATTGTGGAGCCCTTTTCCCACATTCCCTGAACACGCCACCGCTTACGCGTCACTTCGGTGACGTTCCCGTACGCGGCGAAAGCCGTCCGAATGTCTTCATCTTGGACGCCGTAAAGCATCCAATGTAGGCAAAGCTCGACCTGCTGGTCCTCGGGCTCCGAAATGATACATCGACAGCCTTTCACTTTAAATTCCTTCAGGGCGGCCAATTTCTTCGCCGCTTCACCAGTGTTCAGAGTCACAGCCCACACGTTGTTGATTTGGTATGCCCCCAACGCGACTACGTCGGGGAGCAAGCCAACCGTGGCGAGGGCGTCCCGTAAGTCCTCAACTTTGCAGGGACGTTCATGCACATCACCATGAAACTCAACGTGTTAAGTACAACACGGCTGGTGGGCAAAGTTGGCAGAACGATCTCGTAGTCCTTATCACCGATCCTCATTCCACCACCCGCAATCGCCGCTCCATCGGAGCACAAAATTCTGCGACCGTTTGCTTGAGCTGCCAGAAGAAGAATGACTGCGCCACTCTGCTGTACTCTAGTTGCGCGAGAAAATGTGCAGTAAGAAAGTGCGCACGTATGCAAAAAGGAAAGAAAATTTGCAGAGCATGGTTTTGATCCACGATCCTCTGGGTTATGGATCCAGCACGCTTCCACTGAGCCACTCTGCTGCACTCTAGTTACGTGGGAAAATGTGCAGTAAGAAAGTGAACACATATGCAAAAGAAAATAAAACAAGTAGAGCGTGGTTTTGATTCATGGACCTCTGGGATATGGGACCAGAACGTCTTTACTGCGCCACTTTGCTGCATTCTAGTTACATGAGAAAATGTGCATTAAGAAAGTGCGCACTAATGCAAAGGAAAATAAAATTAGCAGAGCGTGGTTTCGATCCACGGACGTCTGGGTTATGGGCCCAGCATGCCTCCACTGTGACACTCCGCTGCATTCAAGTTACGTGAGAAAATGTGCAGTAAGTGCGCACTAATGCAAAAGAATATAATTAGCAGAGCGTGGTTACGATCCATGAACCTCTGGGTTATTGGCCCAGCACGCTTTCACTGCGCCACACTGCTGCACACTAGTTACGTGAGAAAATGTGCAGTAAGAAACTGCGCACTAATGCAAAAGAATATAAAATTAGCAGAGCGTGGTTTCGATCCACGGACCTCTGGGTTATGGGCCCAGCACGCTTCCACTGCGCCACTCTGCTGCACTCTAGCTACGTGAGAAAATGTTCAGTAACAAAATGCGCACTAAGGCAAAAGAAAATAAAATTAGCCGAGCGTGATTTCAATCCGCGGACCTCTGGGATATGGGTCCAGCACGCTTCCACTGCGGCACTCTGCTGCACGCTAGTTACGTGAGAAAATGTGCTGTAAGAAATGGCGCAATGATGCAAAAGAAAATAAAATTGTCCGAGCGTGGTTTCGATCGACGGACCTCTGGGTTATGGGCCCAGCACGCTTCCACTGCGTCACTCTGCTGCACTCTAGTTACGTGAGAAAATGTGCAATAAGAAAATGCGCACTTAGGAAAAAAAAATAAAATTAGCAGAGCGTGGTTTCAATCCGCGGACCTCTGGGTTATGGGCCCAGCACGCTTCCACTGCGCAAATTTGCTGCACTCTTGTTACGTGAGAAAATGTGCAAAAAGAAAGTTGGCACTTATGCAAAAGAAAATAATATTAGCAGAGTGTGGTGTCAATCAACGGACTTCTGGCTTATGGGCCCAGCACGCTTCCACTGCGCCACTCTGCTGCACGCTAGTTACGTGAGAAAATGTGCAGTAAGAAACTGCGCAGTAATGCAAAAGAATAATAAATTAGCAGAGCGTGGTTTCGATCCACGGACCTCTGGGTTATGGGCCCAGCACACTTCCATTGCGCCACTCTGCTGCACGCTAGTTACGTGAGAAAATGTGCAGTAACAAACTGTGCAGTAATGCGAAAGAATAATAAATTAGCAGAGCGTGGTTTCAATCCCCGGACGTCTGGGTTATGGGCCCAGCACGCTTCCACTGCGGCACTCTGCTGCACTCTAGTTACGTGAAAAAATGTGCAGTAAGAAAGTTCGCACTTATGCAAAAGAAAATAAAATTAGCAGAGTGTGGTGTCAATCCAGGGACTTCTGGGTTTTGGGTACAGCACGCTTCCGTAGCACCACTCTGCCGCACTCAAGTTACGTAGAAAAATGTGCAGTAAGAAAGTGCGCACTAATGCAAAAGAATAGTGAATTAGCAGAGCGTGGTTTCGATCCACGGACCTCTGGGTAATGGGCCCAGCACGCTTTCACTGCGCCACTCTGCTGTACGCTAGTTACGTGAGAAAATGTGCAGTAAGAAACTGCAATGTAATGCAAAAGAAAATAAAATTAGCAGAGTGTGGTTTCGTATGACAGACTTCTTGGTTATGGGCCCAGCACGCGTCCACTGCGCCACTCTGCTGCACTGTAGTTACGTGAGGAAATGTTCAGTAAGATAGTGCGCACTAATGCAAAAGACTAATAAATTAGCAGAAGGTGGTTTTGATCCACGGATCTCTGGGTTATGGGCCCAGCACGCTTCCACTGCGCCGCTTTGCAGAACTCTAGTTACGTGAGAAATTGGGCAGTAAGAAACTGCGCACTAATGCAAAAGAATAAAAAAATAGCAGAGCGTGGTTTCGATCCACGGACCTCTCGGTTATGGGCCCAGCACGCTTCCACTGCGCCACTATGCTGCACTCTAGCTACGTGAGAAAATGTTCAGTAACAAAATGCGCACTAAGGCAAAAGAAAATAAAATTAGCCGAGCGTGATTTCAATCCGCGGACCTCTGGGTTATGGGCCCAGCACACTTCCACTGCGGCACTCTGCTGCACGCTAGTTACGTGAGAAATTGTGCAGTAAGAAACTGCGCAGTAATGCAAAAGAATAATAAATTAGCAGAGCGTGGTTTCCATCCACGGACCTCTGGGTTATGGGCCCAGCACGCTCAAACTGCGCAACTCTGCTGCACGCTAGTTACGTGAGAAAATGTGCAGTAAGAAACTGCGCAGTAATGCAAAAGAATAATAAATTAGCAAAGCGTGGTTTTGATCCCAGAACGTCTGGGTTATGGGCCCAGCACGCTTCCACTGCGGCAGTCTGCTTTTTTTTTTTTTTCTTTATTGCCGGCTTCGCACAAAAGAAATACAATTTACGATCACTTTTAAACAAGTTTAAAAACACCAGCCTGGCTGTGACTGGTTTCATTTAAAACTGCTTCATTGTAGCCAACACATTCAACAACGACACCCATTCGGGTCTTTCTTCTCTGGAAGATAACACGTCTCTTATGTATACAATACTTTCCGTGAAGTATTCGTGCGCACATCGGGCATCTTTATCTACGTGTCTTACTGCCATTCTAGTTCGCCACACGCTGTGAAGCACAAGCAACATAAACATATCATAAGGCACACCATCCTCATTTCTACAGCCAAGAATCTAATACCGTGTGGTGTGATAGGCAAGTCCTTTTTCAAGGTACGCTGCAATATGTCCCACAGAAAAACAGCATCCCAGCAATCAAGAAAAATGTGGTTGACAGTCTCGGGTTTCTTACAGATAAGGCAGTCCATCGACCCACGGAAACAAGAAACCCTTTCCTGTAACCATGGTTTCGGGCAATGTTCCGCTGTGCAGCTGAAAAAAAAAAAGTCTTTGCACTTGCGGCGTACGGTCATCATTTTCACTCTCTTCAATACGTCACGTTCAGCACCAACCT
Organism: Rhipicephalus annulatus; assembly: GCA_013436015.1. NCBI lineage: Eukaryota > Metazoa > Arthropoda > Arachnida > Ixodida > Ixodidae > Rhipicephalus > Rhipicephalus annulatus. The sequence continues at coordinate 304,496 of WOVY01009806.1, forward strand.
GGTATACTGATCTGTAGATAGGCTGAGGCAGCATTACGTCACGTAAATCTCTGTAAAGACGTTTTCTCTTTACAACAGATAAATATTCCATTGAAAATCTTACTTTCAGTATTTCATATGCCATTATAACTTCTCTTAAATATCCGCGTAGGTTACATTTCACAGACATACTTGATACCACATAATCAGGAATCTTATTAGAAAGTACAATTTGTAGAAAATGTTCTCACAAACGGGTTACATTGGTCGCGTAAAAAAAATATATCTAGACACAATTTGCTTGAGGAAGAGGTGAGCCAATCCTAAACCACCATTTCTTAGTGAATGAAATAAGTTTGTTCGACTCGTACGCTCCCAAACCGACCCCCAAACAAACACAGCTAAGACTCGATGCAATTTCTGCACATTTGCTCTTGACATAAAGAGGAACTGCAGAACATACCATACTTTGCAAACAATGAACCAATTGCATGCAGTCGCTCTAGAAAACATAGAAAGTTCCCTACCACCCCAGTTTCTTGTCCTCTTCGCGAGTGCTCTCACATATCTCTTTCCAGTAATCATCCGTGTCTTTGTAATGCTGGAGGGGTACTCCGAGATACTTCGTCGGTACAAGTGACCAATTCATATTTGCAAAGTTTTGTGGGGTGGTCTCCCAAGAACCATGCCACAAGCCTAGGCATTTGTCCCAGTTTACTGCACTGCCTGTCATCTTGCAAAAATAGGCCACATGACGTATCACTTCACTGACACTTTCCTTATCGCGACAAAACACGGCAATATCGTCGGCATATGTTAGCATTTTAACTTCACTGTTCATTAGCTGATACCCTTTTATTGTTTCATTGCTAATAATCTTCATGCAGAAAGGTTCCATATATATTGCAAATAATAAAGCCGAAATGGGATCACCTTGCCGCACACCGTTTGTCACTTGAAAGCTTTCAGTAAGTCGCCCATTAATTACAATACTCGTAAAGCACTCTCTATAGGCCATTTTTAACCCCCGTCCAAAATGACAGACCCTACATTAACATATTCTAGTATCAAAAAAAGGATATCATGATTTACACGGTCGAAGGCTTTTTCCAGATCTAATTGCAACATTGCGACCTTGCTACCAAGCACATCGCAACTCCTCCAGCACGCTTCTCGCTACATGAACATTTGTGTTTATTGTGCGTCCTTTTATACCACAAGTCTGGTGTGGTCCAACTAGTATTTTCATCATCCTTTGCAACCTGCCTGCAAGAACCTTCATAAACACTTTATAATCTGTGTTGGCTAAACTGATTGGTCGGTACGACTTGACGGACAATAATTTTTTGGGGTCGTCAGTTTCGGTATGAGTATTACGTGCGTCTTTTTAAATGATCCGGGCAGAACCTTTAATCTTAAAGCCTCCGTGAAGACACGATGTAAGGCAACAGAAATAACACCTTTAAAAGTCTTGTACAATGCGGCACCAAATCCATCAGGTCCCGGTGCTTTGCCAGCCGCTAGGTCGTCAATAGCCTTTTCTATTTCGGACACTTCAATCGCTATCTCCAGCTGCTCTCTCTCGTTATCAGAGAGCTTTGGTATCAAATGCAGAAACTGAGCCTCAAACCCTTCCTCTGCCTTCACTTTTCGGCCAAG